>CM014087.1:4135708-4563117 GCA_004119915.2 Collichthys lucidus
CGGGATCTCCCAGGCGTCCTTGGCTAAGCCCTGAGTCTGCGGCTTCAGTACAGGACAGATGTCTGTTAGACTGTGACACAGTCCGTCGGCATGCTCTGAGGGACAGAGAAGAAGACGCGCTCGTCGTGAAAAAAAAGATTTCTTAACAGAATAATCTGTGCAGGACGATACGATAAATCAGAAGCACTCACTGCGGTAGTGATTGACGAGCTGCTGCAGGTTGCTGAACTGCGTGCGCGACGTGATGTAGAAGCCTCCGCTGTCCAGCTTCCTGATCTTGTAGTGCTTCACATTCAGCCCTTTGGTGTTGTCGTAGTCCAATACAGACAGACAGTAGGCACCTGGGACAAATAAGAACAACACAAACAGCTGAATCTTTGAGTCTGGGTGAAAACATTTTGTTTTTAATTCATCTGAAATCAGAAAAGGTATCAGAGCCAATGAAATTATAATAAAAAAGTTGATTTTTTGGTGCCATGTGCTCTTAAATCCACCAGAGGGCAGCGTCAGCTCAGAAAGAAACAGTCTGCAGCCCAAGGCGACGCCTCCCCCCTCTGTGAAGGTCTGAACTGGGTGATATGGCCAATGCCTGTACAGTCCTCAGCTCCACACTGACCTAATTCTTGTTGGACTCACCCACCCAGTACCTCTCCACCCACCCCACCAGCTCTCCCCACCTCGTCCCCCTTTCTCATCCAAATCCAGTGATGGAAAACACAACGTATGATGCACACGCATGCACACAGAACCAGCTGCACCCGTAGGGACGGTGTTGTCAGCTCCAGACTCGGCTGTACCCCAACACTGCTGCCACACACTGCGCAGCGAACAGCAGGGTATCACGGATTACTGCTACAGAGAATTTGCCTTGTTCTTCTTCTTCTTGGTGCATTTCAGTGAGATGTGTCATAGGATTCAGATCGGGCTCTGAACATTTTACAAGGTCATTAAAAAAAAAAAGAACAAGAAGAACCCGAAAACTCTGGCAGTCGATGGTATACAAATAAAGAAGCGGCAAGTATGTCCTCACAAATCTCCAGGACAAAATGTTCTCTGGGAAGGATTGTTGATCAGCACCATGAACTAATAATTAGGTCTACTTTCAATTTAACAAACTCACTTTGCATAATCTCCCTCCATCCTTCACTGACGCTTCAAGAGCACCCCACGGCTGTTCTCAGAGGACGCCAGGAGTCATAGCACTCCTTGTGCCTTTCGCATAGTTCTACTGTTTTAATAGGGCTCGGTTAACGATGAGTTTGCTTCTTTGTATGAGGCTCCACACACACACACACACACACACACACACACACACACACACACACACACACACACACACACACACACACACACACACACACACACACACACACACACACACACACACACACACACACACACACACACACACACACACACACACACTTTACCTTTGGTGGTCTCGCTCTCTCGCACCAGGAAAGTCCCTCTTCTGTTCTCTAAACTTAGCAGCAGCCTCTCGGAGTCCCGGCGGGTGATTTTACCAAAGTACCACCTGGTGAGGTCGAGAGAGAGAGAGAGAGAGAAAGAGAAAAACAAAAAAACATGGGAGACGAGGGAGCAGGTTGGTGAGGGGAAGAAGATGCGAGTGGGTGGAAGAGAAAGAAACGACGAAGCAAGGGTGAGTTTGAAGAACTCTGTTTGCATTCCAGATGCCGTGCATACGAGTGCCAACAGCTGCTTACCTGGACTCTAGAGTCAGTCTGAGGTGACTGGAGGCGCGAGGGGGCAGGAGGCAAAAGTGAGAAATGGATTTGTTATAGAAGGTTAGTTTATGTAAGCGAGCATGTTAGTTTGTAAAGATCAGCAGTGCAGAAAACAATCATCATTTAAAGAAACGCAGAGACATTTGGGGGAATTATTTGCTTTCTTGATGAGGCGTGAGAAGTTTGACACCACAGATGTTAAATATGAAAAGATTCATGTGCGGGATTATTCTTCCAGGATACTTTGTCGTCATCGTGGGGTTGCCAGGCAACCAGCTAAGACTAAGAGACTAAGTCTCTTTTAAATTAAGTTTATAGACTCCGATATGCAGACTTGTCACCTTTGGACCTTTGGACAGAGGCCTGGCTAGCAGTTTCCCTCTATTTCCAGTCTCTATGCTAAGCTAAGCTAACTGAGGGCGGCATCAGTCTTCTCGTCGAACGCGTCGACGCTCAACAAGAGAGCAAATAAACATCACAACTATTCCCCCTTAAGAAAATTCTTAAGGATCCAACATCTGAGCGTTAATTTTTTTCATGCGCTCGATAAAGAGGCAGACACACGAGACAGAGCGAGAATAAATATATATATGAAAAAATAAAAAAGGGTTTACTCTTCTGCCTGGATGGAGTCGGATGGAGCCACATAATTGCTGGGGATGTAACCGCTCTCTCCAGTGGTCAGGGAGCGCGCCAGCCACCAGTCGCCTTCTCTGCACAGATGAAACGATAACACACACACACACACACACAGCTTCACCCAGGGCTCATAACACATCTGAATAAAACACAGTCTTTGTGACTTTAAGGGCTGGTGTTCATCAAGTATCTCATGAACATGAATAAATTGATGTTTTGGAGTTTTCTGTATCCTCTCTCTCATGACTCATAACAGTAATCGGAGAAGCTCGATAAATACAAGCCCAGATATATGTGCTGTTAAACAAGTTACATGCATTCATGTGGGTGTGACAGCAGGGGAGGGGCGGTGCTCGTACGCTATGTTTTTATCAGGGAGTAGCTTTGCAGCACTAGATCCACTGAGAGAAAGTCAAAAAATGACATTAGTCTGTAAACGCTCGTTGACCTGAATTGGTGATAGTGCTGCAAGGCTTTGCACCAACTTCCCCTGACTGCTATTCTGAGGGCTTGTGGGGGTACACGGGCAGAGTTACGTGGTCATGTGCCTTTTCTAGTGAAGTGATATTACGGTGCAAACTAATATATGCTTCAAAGGTGACGCACGCACAGGCAGACAGACAAATACAATTCCAGAGAAGCGTCACAAACCTGCAGTTCACCTTCCTCCTGTACAAAAAAATGTGATGTGGTGGTTTGTGATGGAGGGAAAAAAAAGAGAGAGAGAGATGGAAGGGAGATGAATGGTGGAAAATAAAAAAAAGGGGGTTAAAGAAATACAGAGAGCATGTTAGGAGCAGTGGAAGAACAGCAGAGGACACACAACACGACCGATATATATATATATCGCTGCGGATCTGAAATATTTAAACCGTTGCATAACTCGTTTATGTGGGAGGCGCAATAATTCAAATAAAGAGGGAGAAACATGCAGAACGAGGTCGCCGTGCATGGCCACGTTATTTAACCGACACCTAATTTGACTCAATAATCTTGGTGGTTAATGGATTCTCGGGTGTACTTGACCCAATAATGATCCAGATCTTTGGCTTAAGGGGCCAGATGCAACAATAATTCACTATTGTCCTCAGCTCCGGCCTTCTAGGTCAGCAAATGTAGCACCGGCGGGGGGTGCAGCACTACAGTACATGGTTCACTGCACCTCTATTGATTCATAGAGCAACCCCCTGTTTTTAAAAAGAAAACAAGCACTGAAACAGGTTAGATTTGTACAGAGTAACTAGGTCTCACGCTGCTATAAAAATAGCCTGGACCTGGGCAGTGAGATGTGATCAGTCTTTTGTGAATGAAGCAAAAAATGTGTCACAAAAAAAAAAGAGCTCTACTGAGGGGAAGCCCGTTCCTATGGTTACACAGAGAGAGACGAGTGACATGCATTTCAGGGTGCAGAGCAAGACAACTGAGCGATCACTCGGACTTGTCGGCGTGCAGTTACTCTCTCTATCTGTTCTTCAGACTGCTCTCGGGTTTACTTGTCTACATGAGAGGTCGTAATAAGAAAAAGCCTGTGTGTTTTTCTTACGTGTTGTTGACTATCTGGAGGCGTTCGCTCTTCCTGAACGACAGATCTGACGCCGTTCTGGACTCATAGTCGTACAACGCCACGAAGGTCGTCACGCCTCCTGTCGGGAGAGAACGTTTGGTTCAGACAAACTGCACGTTCAAGGCCGCTAAAGAAGCTTTAGAGCCGACGTTCTCACCTGCTAGCGTGATTCTGTTAGGAGAGGTGACGCTGTTATTGTCCACACCTCCGAACAGGGCCAGCTCTGGAGTGTTGGCCATAGATGGATTACCGCCGAGACCTCCATCCATAGTGGGGCTACGATTTGGTGCTAAGGACGGTTGATTGGGGTTGAGGTGGTGGCCACCAGCCCCTCCCCCGGAGCTGAGGTTGCCATCGTGGCCGTGGGTTATCCGTCCTACATCCTTGGGCTTACTCTTGGATCCCCCCATGGCCTGTGGTGCATTCAAGGACAGAAATAAAAAGACAGTGAGACAGCAGATAAAAAAACTTCATAGAAATCACAATTCAAGGCACTGTAAAGGATAAACTCACTGAATAATTTAGCCTCTAATAGACTTATGTCATCTTAAAATACATTCTCTGGAAAAAATTCCTCCGACTCTTTAAAAAAAGGACCAGATGCGGAAACCAGAGACGGAAAGCAGACCCGCTGATCTAAACCCCCACGAGACACAGTGTCATGTAGAACCACATGAACCAAAAACTTCCCCACGGACGGTGCAGCAGCAGCAGCAGCAGCTGCTACGACTACTCGCTTTCAACACAGGCATGAGATCCACTTCATCCCACTGCCACCAGCAGAGCACATTCACAGACATGTCGCACATGCCACATGCGTGCACGTGTCGGACACAGATGTCTCGCATAGAAGACGCGGAACATTGTTCTGTGGTGCCATAGTTCTTCATCGGGCTTTATTCAAACTGACTCTTATTAGTACTGGACATTTTTGACTGTGCTACCCGAAATGTGAATTGATCACAATGTTACTGGTGGTGGTGATGATGGATTGGATGCAAGCGTGACAGTGGCTAAGAGAACGATGCTTGTAGCCAATCAAATCATCAGGATTTGTTGTTTTATATCTTTGTAAATGTAATATTCTTTTGGTTCCAGACAATAAAGTGAAACTGGCATATATAGAATAAACAAAAAATCAATTAAAGCAGAATTCATTGGGTTTTTTTTGTCAATATGAAGCCAGTGGAACAAGATGTAAACACATTAACACTTAGACAGTATAAAGCATGGAGTCTCCGTGATCAGAGGTTTCTAAAGAGCTGCTGTGATTTAAAAGTGAGCAAACACAAGGAGTGGCGTGGGTGGAGCTGAGGCGAATGAGCCTGGTTGCTCAACTTGTGACCAAAGTGTCCCAAAGCCTTTGGAAATTAGCTACAGAGACCAAAAGTTTTTTTGTACCAGGCTGTTTATTTCTGTCTGTAAAGTTTTTTAACACGGGGGGCTTCTGGAGACCGTAGCCAACCTCATGGGGCGTTCGAGCAACTGCAGTTTTTTGGCACTTCCGTGTTGGCTTCATTTCGCAGCCCATTTTGCCCGTGCTACAACATCATCATTCATTTGCAGACGTGTCTCTGGCCTGCTGACAGACGGGGGTCTGGCTTTCTGCTGCTTAAACGCTTCACTATGTCCAACCTGCGCTTTGATAACTCTGTCAAACATCGGGCTGGTTTGCTGAAAAG
This sequence comes from Collichthys lucidus, assembly GCA_004119915.2. NCBI lineage: Eukaryota > Metazoa > Chordata > Actinopteri > Sciaenidae > Collichthys > Collichthys lucidus. The sequence continues at coordinate 4,141,339 of CM014087.1, forward strand.
CAGCTGGCTGACTGCTGTCGAGAAGAGAATGAACCGAAACAGGCTGAAAAACAAACGCCTGAAAGATGCTAAAATGGACATCAGCAAGTAATCAGATTACAGTGTCCATCAGCAGGTTTTCAGAGCGTGCAGGTTTACTCTGCATCTCTTCGTTTCTAAAACTCCCCCGCCCCGTTAAGCCTCATGAAGTCGCCCCGATATCAGCTTAGTGCAGGAAAATCATTACACTAAGCCAAGGATAATTTAGAGACTCAAGCCTGTGCTATCAGATATAGCTATGGGGCAGGGGGGGTTCTGCTAAGAAATGCCAATTTAGACACTGAAACACTGACGCGGGGCGGTTTAGACGCCCCTCTGATAAGCAGAGGCAGGGCAGGGTGCGTATGGATAGTGTCAGCCTCCTCCTGACATCCCCTGCCTGGTGCTATTTAGGAGACATCGTGCATCTGTTGGATCTAACATCAGACTCTCATTCACAAGCAACAAAAGACAACACAGGCCTGCAGTCATGCTCGCAGTGACATATGGTGGAAAACGCGTGAGGAGCACAGTTTGTTAACCACGCGATGGAAATGAGCGAAGCCGTCGCTGGTTTGTGTCGGTCATTTCGGATGCTCCCTCACTTATTTAGCTACGAGATGATGGTCTGCTTGGAGAGAGGAAACATCTTAAAACAAGAGTTTACCGGTTTGTTTGGATGATTCATGTGAGCTCATGCAGGCGGAGGAATGACGTAGCTCAGGGATAAACATGGAAACAGACAGAAAGAAGAAGGAAAGGAACAGAGGAGTGAAGATAAAATCCAGTTTTTGGTGAGGACATGAGGTCAACACGGCCGGACAGTCAATATCTTCCCCCCCCCGGGGGGGCTCGTCTGCATGAAGGGGGTCGCATCCCAGCGGGTGTACCAGTGTGTGCAGGTTAACTCAGACACAGAGATGACAGGCGGCTCAGGGAGCTGCTCTCTGTTTGATTTGTGTGTTTTTTCTCCTCCGCCGTGCAGACTGGTGTCACGGTTAATAAGGCCATTAGAGGCAGAGCACAGCGGCGATGATGCCGCCTCGCTCGGCTCCAGTCGAGCTGGATGTCGCCTCATTCAGACGCTGCTTAAATAAAACATTACACGGACAGACCATTCTCCTGAATGTACGACAGCAGCCGTTGCACATAACAAGCCACTCACAAATATCAGGGTTGGTTAGATTTTAGTTCCTTTGGCCAATGGCGTCGTAATACCCTGACCCAGACTGCAAACCCAGACAAATACACTGGAAAACTCCCCCCGGAACATGAAGCAGAGCATTAACAGAGTCTCGGGCCTTTTCTTCACACCAGAAACACAAAGCCCTTTTTCTGTCGGCTCACAGCAGGCGACACAAACAAGACACAGAAGTAGCCTGTGGCTTGTGGGCTGAGTTTGTTTCAGCCGTTACAGACGGTACCAAATATGCAAATGAAGGAAGTCCGGGAAGCCACAACGTGACGTCACGATTTTGTTTTTTTGTTGCAGGGAATCGTGTCTATGTCTCATCAGCTCATGATAACCGGAGCCTGATTCTGGCCTCGCACAGGGCTGAGGTACTGTAACAAGCACCCACTGTCTCGGAGATGCAGAGCAGCGTGAAAAATCCCTCCGGCGAGGCGGGCGGGGGGTGTGGCTGGGGCTGGTGGGGGATTTGCTTAATTATGCATAAGATCCGACAATGAATTCCAAATCCTGCGAGTCTCCCGGGCTTTTGGTAAATAGGAATAGTCTTTTAATACTGCTGCCAGGGTTGCTGTGGCGCTGCGGGAGGCCGCATTGTCCTGTTTTGATTTTATTTCTTCACTTCATATGGAATTAAAACAATAACAATCTCTGAATGGAATCCTGTAAAATGAAAGGATGTGTCGTCATTCATGCTTTGTCTTTGTCGGGTCCATTTCCCTGAACAACACAGACTTTGTAATGAACTCTGCAGGTTCTGGTTCATTTAAAAATTTCTTTTCATCTTTATTTTTTTGGAAGGATCAAATGATGAGCATCAGAAGTGAAGAAGCTCACTTCAGATTTTCTGTGTGCAGAGAAAGCAGAAGCAAACTCAAAAGTCAAACCGAGGCAGAGACGGTGAAACTATGAAGCTATGTGAAGCGGCAGGTTAGGACATGCAGCGCTGCGATGACAGCTACAGTAGACCCCTCATTTCCACCTCGCTGCTGTCGGCCCGCGGTCTGACACGTGGATCGGGCATGTTCCGACAGCCGACGCTCGCTGCAGCGCCGGATTCTTTAAAGCTTCGGGGACAGGTCAGAGGTCACGATTAAGCTTCTGCTCCAGCGCTGTAATCGCAACAATGAAACTGTTGTATCAGCGTCACATTGTAGGAATAAACCGGCGTTGCTGCGTAGTGACGGTTTCTTTTCATTTAGCTTTGTTCACCTATCACAGAGGGCAATGATGGACAGAGCGTGCAGCCATGAGGGGAAAAGGCAAAAATGATTCTTCTGTCTTGTAAACGGACGTAAAAACAACAAGTTCAGTTTCTGTATCTTCACTTTTATGCATGAAGCCAATCAGATTCTTCGTCTTCACTGTGTCAGACTTTCAGATTTTGAACGTTGAACTGTTATTTCATACTCCTAGACTAATGCCAACTTCTCTTGGAAGATGTTGATCTATTTTTAAACAAGTCAGAGTCAGATTCTTTGCTATCAATGACAAAATTCCAGGAAATGTTTGTGTCACTTCTTTTTTTTTGTTTTTAGAACAGAAGACAGTCAGAATCGCCTTTTTGGCAAGTCACGGCAGGAATTTATGACCATGATTGCCTAATCTGTGACACAGTGACCATTTTAGGGATTTTTTTTTTTTTTTTGTGTATAGTGTGAGCCTAGAAGTGAGCGTTAGAGATGACAGAGAGGAAGAGCAAACATCCTAATGTATCTAATTTAAGCTTCTTAAAATGAAGTTTGTGTCAAAGTTCTACAGATGATTCAAGTCAGAAATCTGACTCCACCATGTTCATGACTGTAAAACTGGTTTATAGTCCAGGTCACATCTTCCTCTTTCGTCTGTCGGTGACTAAAATGAATCAAAGCACATACATTTACTCTGAATGTATGTTAACCTGCCTCTTCAATGTTTATTTATTGTAGTCTATTTTTAAATGGCATCTGCTCATAGACAGATACAGGTCCCTGATCATCGACGTTCGATGTTCAGATGTGGCTGATCTCTGAGTTTTATCCTTTCTCAGCGAACATCATGTTTACTGAACATGGTGTTTTTACGATACGATACGATACGATACGATAATACTTTATTGATCCCACAACGAGGAAATTCACTTATTACAGCAGCGGAAGGAGGGAAAAACACAGTGTACATATTTCCAGATTTACAGAAAGTACTAGGGTAATACAGAAAGTACTAGGGTATTAATATAATGTGCAGTGAGTATAATGTGCACTTTTGGGAATGTGTAACATGAGCGTTTTTTTATTAATACATTTGAAATGCTTTATTTTTTAATAACAGCGTGGCTGTTTGACTCCTGACTTCAAGACTTAAAAGAGACAAACAGTGACGACAGCGATCACATCCCGGGCCTGACCCTGACCACTTCAAACACAGAAGTAAACTCTGGTTTTGCACAGAGACCCAAAGCTGAACGACGTGATCCTGAACGTGAACCTCTGTTACAGGACGTGCGTCCCTCACGGGACATTAACATTTTGTCCTCTTTGAGCGAGCTGAGAGAACAACAGGTGCCAGACTGCGGGGAGATATCATCCTGTTTTTATTGCATTTGCATTAGCAGACTTCAAACGTGTGCGTGTGTGTGTGTGTGTGTGTGCTCTGAGGGAATGAACTCAAGGGAGGATGGACGAACAGGCTGTCCTCAGTCTGTATCACAGACGTGCAAACAAAGTCACACTCGACCGATTACAACCTCATCCTGAAGCCGCTTTCTGTCTGAGAATAAAGATTGACTGCACGTTGGAGAAAACAGCTCGTAGACCTCGGCCTTTTGTCTCGTTGGACTGATCAGTGGACAGGAAGTGTGTGTGAGCAGAGTGCATGTGATCCTGATGTCGGTCTGCTGGATGTTTTCCTTCATCTCAATGCTCTTTATGTAATTACTACGAGAGGCTCTCCTGTGTCGTAACATAATCCAGCAGCCCTGCTTGTTCTGTCCAGATTATCAACATCTATTCCCTAATCTTATCCGTCCCAACGCTGTGATGACATTCCATCTGGGAGCCTGCAAACAACACGGGCATAGCAATGACGACAGGACAGACCGGTCAAACCACCACCACCACCACCACTGCTACTGTTGCTGCTGCAGCTCCTCCAAGCATTTATCCTGTCTCAACAAATCCATCCGCTGTGTGAACACAGCACAGAGGAGAGAAGCCAGAAGCGTTCACGAGATAGTCACACTAGTTTTAGGTAACTTAATTCCCATCATGTGCCACGACAGGTGGGCCGGTTCCTGGTTTTTGAGCGAATAAGGGCGTGCAGTCGAGCATCATCCTGTTTCTCTTCTCGTTCAGCAAACATGAATAGAGGAAATGGCTGCTGGGTCGTGTGTTTGCACACCAGTGCAAAACCACCGCGCGGGTCTCAACGACCGACTGAGCATCCAGCCGCTCTTCCCATTTACCTAACCATTAGGTTGATCATTACAAAGAGCTGAGGTGAGGTAACGCGGCAGACAGCGAGCGGCAGTTCACCTCTGTTTGTATCTGCGTCAAACTGTGCGAACCAGAAAGCTCCCTCCATGTTCGCAAGGCCTGAAGGTAAACACACGCCCCCGGTGGCAGGACTTTGCTGAGTCCTGGATAAAGAGTGTGTAACACACACACACACACACACACACACACACACACACACACACACACACACACACACACACACACACACACACACACACACACACACACACACACACACACACACACACACACACACAGTCCACCCCTCCCTCCTTTGCTCCTGTCACGGACAGACACAGGGATGGGGAGGTGGTGAAGTCAATATTTACCACTCCACACACACACGCACACACACACATACACACTCACACACGCATACACACACACAACCCGGCCGTTGCCATGGAGGCGATTCCAAGCATTCCACAAACCAACAAACTGCACAGATGTAGGATAGTTGCACACACACACACACTCACGCACGAACACACACAGACTTTCTGGGCCAAAACATTTGGAGAGAACGCTTGCATGCCGATCTGATGAAGAAAAAGTCAAAGATTAGCAGAGAGCTCCGTCTCTCTAAATTATGTGGGACGTCTGTCACTTCCTGAAAGAGTTTGGGAGAAAACAAGAGGGAGGAGAGGAGAGGGAGGAGAGGGAGGAGAGGAGAGGAGAGGGAGGAGAAGGAGGAGAGGGAGTGAACAGACAGAGAGAGAAAGGTGAGATCTCCTGAAGAGATTCTTTACGTTGTGGTGTTTTCGGTCATGCCATAAAAACACACACAGTGTTTACACGTTTTCTCAGCCTCTCAGGAGCCTGCAGTGCTTTCGCTTTTATAATAGGATCAGAGGCTGTGAGCTCTTATCCCTTTCACACTGTGTGTGTGTGTGTGTGTGTGTGTGTGTGTGTGTGTGTGTGTGTGTGTGTGTGTGTGTGTGTGTGTGTGCATTGCTCACCACTGGTATGTTCACATCACCTTTTGTTTGCCGAATGCCACAGCTAAACGTGACCTTAAATAAAAATAAAAAAAGAGTCATGACATCTCCGGGCAGCTGGACGCTCCATCTTAAACCCGGCGCTTACAGAGAAACAAACACCGCTGGCACCGACTGTAGCTTCACAGATTTGCTGTTATCCCCTGTTCCTAATCTGAGTATGACATGCATCAAATTATTTTAGGGTTGAGGCTCAGTAAGAAAATATCTGGGCCTTTTTTAATGAGGTGATGAGGTGACGTCTTGGCTTCTGCAAGCGGAAGCAGCGACGAAGGGAGAGACCCAATGAAACGTTTCTGTTTGAAAAGGAACTGATGAGAATTTTTTGGAGAATTTAGTCAGTTGCTTCCTTGTCACAAGGGCTGGATGAGAAAACCGACACCGCTTTCATGTCAGCGTGGCAGCAGCTCGGCATAAAGCCTGGCTCGGCTTTGTCTGAAGTGTAAAAATGAGAATTTATGCTTTTACTTGGGGACTGATTCTTGGCCCGGGAGCAGTGACTTTGACAAATTGTTGTTCTCACACTTGGTGCAGATTAACATTAAACAAAAATATTGAATAAATAATTGTTAATTACACAAAAAATGTGTTTGTTTCTCACATTTGGACAGAGCCAGGCTAGCTGTAAGCCTAACAGGCTCATACTAAAAACATGAAAGTGGCCTTCATGTTTTCATTTAACCCCCGACAAGAGAGCGAAGAGAGATTTCCCAAAGAGCAAAAGAGAGAGACTACCAACACCGCTTCAGTTTTTAATTCATCTCCAGTAATCTCCTCCTTCTTTAGCTGATCTGGAGCCAGCTCCACCCGCCCGCCTCCATCCATCCATCCATCCCTTACATTATGTGGAAGCCCACGCAGTTAAACGCAACACTTGAACCCGACACTTCCCAGTTCCACACGCGTCACACGCTGTGATAAAAAAAAGGAGAAGAAGAGGCCACATCACGGTGACGCGCATCTAAAAACATGTGACGCACTGATTTATTTCCTCTGAAAACCCCTGTCACATGACACATCATACAGTGAGAGAGCACGGGTGTACCTGTGGTCGTCTGTGTCTTCATCCAGTCACGCCGTCCTGCTCTGAAACCTTCACTTTGGAGATTTTTTTTTTCAAACGTTCCCTTCATAGCGAGCGCTTACATACTTATTTATACAAAAGTATAAGTCACCTGACTTAACAGAGCTAACCTCCCTAAGACTGGGTGTGACGGGCGTTTGGTTAGACGAGACAGACAGAAGACATCACTGTAATTTCCTCCGCTTAGCTCATCGGGCTTGTTGCAAAACAGCAGATAAATTCCAGCACATTAAGCGACATTTTACAGACGAGCAGATGAAGCTCGCGTTGGAACACATGCTCCGTTTTATGGCCCCGAAGTCGCTCAGCTGTTTTCTTGTCACTGAATGCAGACACACGTCCAGCAGCAGCAGTCACCTCTCCTGCTGGAAATCTATGAGATCTGAGGCATCTGAGGCATGCACAGTACCATGACTGCCATGAATGGACCTGCAGGGTGTTCACTGTATTGTATTAACAGTGGGAGAGGTCACCATTGTTCCTCTGTGGCATGTTAAACAGGTTGCATTGGTCGAAATCTGCTCTCACAGCTTCTACACAAACATCCAGGTTCTTCCTCCTCTCCTCCTGCATGCGAACTGAGGCGGATGAGCATGTGGTCATGTGTTCAAACAAGAAGCAAGAGAAGAGCGAGAGAAGGAGCGAGATGGAGGGAGGAGAAAAAGATAATCCTCAAGGGCTTTGGCTTTCTTTATACCCCCCGCTCCCGAGTCTTACTCCCTCACGCTCGGTGTATACCGCCCTCCCCGTCATCGTTTCTCCAATCCTTTCAGGAGATTTCCAGAGGGGGGACTGGTGGAAATAAAGGATTTCAATTCCTCTGATGTGTCAACCACATGTCACGTGAGGAGGAAAAACATCCTTTTTTTCTCTGCTCCTCAAATATTAGCCGTCTCAAAGAGGCGGGGGGGAACATTCCATAAGGACAGACGCTCCTCAGCTGTTAACGCTACACGGCGAAGACGCCGGAGACGCATCAGCATCAGAAACGCACTCCAGATCTCTCTGCGATATCAGAGCAGCTATACGTCACATCCTCTCATCACGTTTCAAAAGGGGGGCAGCATTTGATCTGCTCGAGTCCACAGAGACTCCCAAGTGCTTCATGCTTCAGTAACTACGGGCATTCACCGTTTAACTCAACTCATCTGTACAGCAAGGCGGAGAGAGAATTCCCCGCAGCCCAGAAATCTAAGGCCTAAAGCCCACAAGGGAATATGTATGTGTAGCTAATCAAATAAAACAGCACATATAGAAACGGTAAACATGTTCGAATATGCGAAAGCCAGCCAGGTGTGCGTGTCTGTGTCTGCGTGTGCATTGTGGCATTCCCGGGTCTGTTGCAGCACAGCGGCTGAGCTCCAGTCATGGCTGAGGAATGCAGAGCAGGAGGAACAGGCGAGTTTCAACTCCTCTCCTGCTCGCACGGCCCAAAGCAGGAATGCACGAGGGGAGCAGGTAGAGACACACCGTCCACGCCGGGGATGTTCAGATGCCCGGGGGTGGCGGGGGTGTCTGCCCATGCCACCCACCCCTTAAAACACATCACATTCCCCCTTCAGCGTCTGTCAGCGGGAAGGGAAAGCAACACGGAGCAGCCAACGTTGTAACTGCAAGAATGTGAGTCAAGGTCGTGACACGCGCCGCGCGGCAGATTGTGCTTATTGTCAACACAAAATTAAATTCACGGCGAGGACGTGCAGATCGTCAGCTGAGTTCTGTGTCTCCAGGAACATCTGTTATTATCATTTAAAAATATATATATATATATATATATTCTTAAACAATCGCAGAGGCTGTCTAAGCTGACAAAAACAGAATATTCAAGAGTGAAAATAAACCTCTGTGTTCATGTGCAGATGCAGGAGTATAAATAAAGCGTGCTGTATCCACATTTCTATCACTGCTGTGGCTGCATTCAAACCGAAAACAAGACACAAAGAATCCCAGCACTGATGCCCTCTGCTTCCTTAAAGATAGACAAATAAGAGCAGAAACACCCACCGGGGTCATGCGCCATTAAAATGTGCCCGTGTCACGCTTCATCATCGAAACATAACTCGCTCCCAGCCATGACATTTCCATAACAGATTGAAGGGCGAGACCCCTCGACACAGGAGTGATTTCCTCCATCTCTTTAAAAAAAAAAAACTCCCCTTTGTTCGGAAGGCCCTGATTTCAATATTCAAATGGAAACTCAGTGGGGCGGTGACGCGCTGACTGCGAGGCAATCAGTACAGAGAGCCGCTGGTGTGATTAGAGCTTTATGTAAGATACAAAAGGGTTTTGTAACATGGCATCGGGTCAGAGAGGGGTGACACCAGAGGTCAGAAAGCACGTCCTGAACTTCATACAACCTCTGTCGGTGGTTTGATGCAGGTTTACTGGCCGGGGAATGAACCATAAAGTCGTGTTTGAAAGAGCCGAGATGACAGAGTATGACGATTTTCATTTGACTTTCAACGCCAAGAACAAGAAACAGTTGCACTTTATTTAACAGCTTTAAAACGAAAGTAGGTGGAAAGTAACATTCGGAAAAAAAACATATTTTAAAAAGATCAACGAGCAGAATGTTTGGCTGGAAACAGACGCCGAGCAGCAAAAACTAAATACGAAAGTGAGAAATCACAGCGCTTGGCAAAGTAATGACTGAGTCACCGGTATTGTTTAGCAACCTCCTACAGATATAATACACTCATCCTGTGATACGAGGTGATGAAAACATGACTTCAAGACCACGGATCTGAACTATTCACATAAATCAAGCATGTAAAGGCTGCGGATGTTTGTTCTGCTGCCATAAACGTCTTTAATTCAACGCTTTAGTCTACTTCAGCAGCTTGTTTTGACCAAGCAACAGTCGGAAAGCCAAAGATATTATTGGATATTGTAAGAAAAAGGAGCTGTAAATGATGAAAAGTTCCCAAACGCGTCACATGACTCTGTCACGAGAGGATCTGAAATCTCCCTGTGAACTCACATCCCTTAACTTTGATTAGGAAACTCCACGCAAATGTGTTCCTGTTATCTGGTTTGATCAGATTATGAGGTAGAGCCTGACGAGGAGGTCGGATCATCTCTCCATGATCTGCATGAACGTCAACGTACACCGCAGAGGAGGAGGGGGGGGCAGCGAGCAGCATCTCATCATCCCGACCCGGGCTCGCACAGCTGCGCCTACACACAAAGCCACACACAGAGGCATCTCTCTAAATGCCAAAGACGCTTTTCCTGTCGCAAGAAAATGCGCGCGGAGCGACGGGAATGAGGGTGTGAGAGCGATCGCTTTTCCACACAGGCAACAACAGTGGGTGGATTGAGAAGGGTGATGCGTGGCCTGTGTCACCCTGGCCCGTTCCCAGAGCAGAGGGACAGGAAGTGGCCGGGGATCCTGGGAGGATACAAGCCCTCCTCTGTTTGTCTGTATCAAACCACTATCAGATACTTCATTCAAATGGCCAGCGGAGCACAAGCCTCTCTGACAGAGAGAGAGGGCTCCGAGGGATGTGTCACTTCTGCATCCTTATCACTCGGCCGCCTTTGACTGAGACACACATCTACTTCTCTCCTGTGGTTACTGATTCGTGCGGTATCGGAATACAGCGTGGGGCTACAAAGTGTGAATTGGTGTGGAAGTGAAACACAAACCTTTAGGTTGTAAAGAAAGGTAAAAAAAAAAAAAGAACAATGACTGACACAAAACTAGGACAAACACAGAGAGACAGAAACAAGACAGATAAAGACCGACAGGACCAGAGAGAGAGAGAACAGGTGGCACCGACATTCCCGTGCTCAGCCTGGTTGCCCTTGAAAAGTAGCCGGCCACTAATTAGCACCAAAATCTGGGCCAGAGCGACAGAAGTTTAGTATCTGCCACATAAAAAATTCAAAGGGCTTTGTCAGCGGGAAGCCATCGCAAATCCCGTGCCCCCCCGTTCCATGTGCACGAACCCCGGTTCTCTCCGGAGTGTATGGCACATCTCGTTGGCAAACCGAGGAAGTGTTTTGTTTGTGGAGTACTCCAAAAAGCCAAAAGGGAATAGTGTGTTGTTTCAAGCTCACAGTTACGACTACTACCAGAGCCCACGACTCGTTTACAGTCATCCTCTGTCCTGCAATATGAGGCCTCCCTGTTCCTCTGGCCAGTCAGGCCACTTCCTCTTTATAGTATCACAAACAATCACAATATGTCCTCAGTGCTCGATGCCAGTTCATCTGTCCTAAAGGAAAGTGGGGCACTCACTAGCTCACAAATATTGCACATCACTATCAAAGCGCTTGGCTTGAGAAACCCTTTAAATGGTTTCCTCTCCATCTTTCTAAAAAAAGGTGCACAAAAGGCAATTTTTGAAAAGTGGAAGTGATTTGTCTTAAAAAAAACCCGCCGACCGATCCTCCAGGGCCCCGGGATAGCTGCCCCCGAAAACAAGCAGCTCATTGATGCCAGGGCCAGTGTATCACCCTGACAGACAGACCACTCCAGTATAAGCGGGGAACAAAAGGGGCGAGGGGGGGGGGCACACAAGTCCACAGCCACGTTGCCAATTAGCAGGAATTTCGGCCCTCGAGAGCCACTTTTCCAACCAATCTCACTGGAGCTGACATAAACATCTACGGCTTTCACTGGGAGGCATTCATGGGATTCCAAGGAGCATTAGGTCCCCTCTGTGGAGGTCTGAAATCTGGCGGTTAGGAAGCACAAAGGGCCATCTCGCAGCACTCACTGGGTGCAGAACTCTAATGATGATGGACGCCGGCAACATTGTATCTTGTGTATCAGTGTATCCCTTTGTGAGCGCGTTCTATTGAGCAGAATAACGCATAAACAAATCGTGCATGTCCCGGGGCGTTTCACACAGAGCTCCATCCCCGATGCGGCGTCACTTTGCACGTCATTGCAACAGAATTTAAGGGGAGGTGAATCCGTGAGATGGAATATAAATATTTTGCCCGCTTTGCTGCCAAACATCCTAATTCCTTCAGGAAAACACACTGAGAATACAAAAACAAGCTGAATCTATGGGGGGGATTAGTCCGACGCAAGACTGATAATCTAATGTAACAGCAATTTTGTGTTTATTAAAAAAAATAATGTATTGATGCCTCTCACATGCTTCAATAGCAGTCCGGCGGGTTCATGTGTGTGTTTGCGTGCGACGAGAGCTCAAGCAAATGTGTCACACTTTTAACATTTCGCACAAACTGCCTGGGAGCAAAATCTTGGAGAGGTTTGGGGTTTGATCCTGATCCTGGATCAGCAAGTCTTGGCATGAGGAGTCAGGATTGCTGGTGTGTGTGTACAGTGTATACACGCTAATGAATGGTCACAATGTTAACACACAAACAAACAATATGGAAGAATATAGCCTTGCATGGATGTATACTCAAGGACGTGTGGGCTCACCTCGATGAATTACAGACCGTGCAATTACTCTGAGGTCTGTGCATACCTCGTCTTTTTTTCTATTATTAGTTAGCACCACATTAAAGTCAATATTTGGGCCTTTGAGTCATGTGGAGTGGGAGAGACTAATCCTAAGCATATGACAGGCGTCTTTAAAGGAGTGTGTGGGATCATAGGAAGGGAAAATCTGTGGCGTTTTAGGAAAATGATCTAAAGCATAAAAACATATATCGGCTCTGATCTTCTCATAAAAACACAAAGTACAGCAGGTAGCCCATAAAATAAAAAACTCACTGAGAGGTGCCAGGTTTCAGTCTGAACTCCACCCAGGGGAGCCATTTCTCTTCAGACTGAGGATACTGTATGCACACAGTGCAAAGTGTTTTTGTTTTTTTAAAAAGAAAAGGTGCTGCAGAGCAGAGCAGCAGCTGCAGCTTTAACACAAACCTCTGATGAGTCACTGTACAGTAACTCTCAGGCTGCTGTTACAGTTGTAAGCGGTGATTTGGGTGTTGGAAATGACAGTGTGAGCTGATCATTATTAACCAAAGAGCACACATGTAAAGTTATGATTTATGTCTGTGAACAACCTTTCTTAATGACCCCCCCTCTGTCATTGCTCCACTCCTCAGTCGCACTGAAATAACAAGTTTCGGAGACTCACCCCTGACGCGCAGGCTGCTGGAGATTTGGCGTCGTCGCTCTTCTGCCGATCAGACAGGCGGAATTCACATGAAAACCATGAATGAAGTGATCACATGAAGCAAAAGCTCGCAGATCCTAACCCCAGAAAAATCGGGGTTTAGGAGAAGAAGCAGTAAGAGGAGGAGGAGGAGGAGGAGGAGGAGCAGGAGCGGCGACGGTGGAGACAGAGACAGTCGGTGCCAAAAACAAGCGACAGACAGGCGATGAGGGATCCCATTCAACTGGAGGGGCGGCCCGGTGAGGTCATGACGGGGGGATGAGTCATTCCAGGCTCCGGGACCAATGCACAATCACATATGTATATATATAAATAAATAAAAAGTGCTGCAACAAGCCGACAGTCAGCTGCTGTCTGTGCGCCGAACAACCGGATCAGATCAGACCAGGACCAAAACACGGACTGGGCTGAGGTATAAAGAGGCAGCGGAGGGGAGGAGGGGGCTGGGGATCGTCGAGCTCTGATTGGTCGGAGTCTGACGCCAGCTTTTTAGTTGAATGGTGTCTCGTGGAGGTCCCTCCTCACCTGAGTGCAGGTTCAAACGTGGACTGAGCCTCAGCCCTGTCTCCAGCCCAGTCCTCAACCCTGTCTCCAGCCCTGTCTCCAGCCCTGTCCTCAACCCTGTCTCCAGCCCTGTCCTCAGCCCTGTCTTCAGCCCTGTCTTCAGCCCAGTCCTCAGCCCTGTCTCCAGCCCTGTCTCCAGCCCTGTCCTCAGCCCTGTCTCCAGCCATGTCCTCAGCCCAGTCTCCAGCCCTGTCTCCAGCCCTGTCTCCAGCCCCGTCCCCAGCCCTGTCCTCAGCCCTGTCTTCAGCCCTGTCTTCAGCCCTGTCCCCAGCCCTGTCCTCAGCCCTGTCTTCAGCCCTGTCTTCAGCCCTGTCCCCAGCCCTGTCTTCAGCCCTGTCCTCAGCCCTGTCTCCAGCCCTGTCCTCAGCCCTGTCTCCAGCCCTGTCTTCAGCCCTGTCCCCAGCCCTGTCCCCAGCCCTGTCCTCAGCCCTGTCTTCAGCCCTGTCTTCAGCCCTGTCCCTAGCCCTGTCCTCAGCCTTCATGTATTTATACAGTGTACTGGATAATATTTATATACCTCACACCAGTACACATATTTTTATTTTGTTATATATATCACTCCCGCTCAGAATGTTATTGTATTTAATTTCTTCTTCTTTCTTGTATTAAATTTTTATCTTCTATGTCAGGTTCTCTTAAAAACGGAATAAAACTAATTCAAACTGAAACTAAGCTGTGTAAAAAATACTTCAAAAGTCAAATAAGTATTACAAAAAATAGTAAATTAGCTTTTTGTGTAGAATGCCTTATTTCAGAATAATGTTTATTGTATATAATAGATTATAACTAGTGATGGATTCATGTGTAAGCAGGACTAACGTGTCACTTTGAATTTGTACTGCTGCTTCATTCATAACGACACGTTTATAGTTTGTATCAATAATCAGAATCTGTGACTAAGTAAGTTTATTAAGACACAGTGTGTGGCTTAAATGAAATGAAACACAGATGAGTTACCACTCCTGAGCTAGAGAGCACTACAATATATAATAATAAACATATTTAACGTTTATTTTTATTCATATGTATGTGACTGTGTGGTAAAATGAAGAATCATACAGTGTGTGCCTTGTGCTTCTTCTCCCCCTCTTTTGGTGACACAATGCTGCCCCCTGCTGTCTGAATGATGCACATAGCGCACATGAATGAACTTGTTTTGCATATTATGAAACTCTCAGCAGTCACTGTAAAAGTGCTGCATCACAGACAGTGTCGTGTCAGGCCTGTTGCTCATACAGGACTGTGTCTTACAAAGTGTTTTGCTGCACTGAATGTTGGATCTGTGCGTCACATTGAGTTTCTATGATATCATACATTGTATTATCAGATGTTTTGTTGTTGTGCTTGGCTGGGAGAGAAGGTGATTTGTTGCTAACACAGAGACACAGTACTCTTCATAAGAGGATGTTCATATTCTGCAAACTGAAATATTCTCTTTGTGAATTTGTCATGTGACCAACCTGGTTGTCAGTGTTACTGACTATGCAAGACGCTTAAATAAATCTAATTAATCAATAAGTTCAATTATGTTGTTGGGTAAACCTTAACAACAGATCAGTCAGTAGCTTATTATAAATCTGTTGGACACAAGATCTAAAGGTGTGCTTAAAAATAGAAACACTGCAGTACTACACAAACCTCTAAACTGTACTCTGTGATCACTAAATTCACGTATGGTGTTTGTTTGTGTTGTGTCATTGTACCTCTGTCAAGTCAAGTTAAAAATAATGGAGCGAGACAGATTGGAGTTTAAATCCACTTTAAGGAGAGCAATAATAATTAGAAACAGCTATGCACAGCAACCGCAGTACTTACAAGCACAGTAATGTCATCGTCAACGTCCGAAAAGTTTTCAGAAAAATTGCATATAGAGCCTCGAGGAGTAAGAAGAAGGACAATTAATACACCGTGATTAATATGTGGATGCTGACAGTGCCGGAGGGGGGAGGGTGAATGTGAAGGAGTGAAACATAAATCTCAGAAAATAATTAATTAGGGGTCGACCTTAAATTCCATTTAACCTGTGGGACTCGACAGAAGCATCTTCCATAACGTGACACTGGTTAACTCAACAAATCCATGAAAAAAGTCACCACTATGTTCATAAAGACGCCGTGCATGTGCCCATCGATCATATTTCACACAATGTGTTTCAATATATGACTAATAATACTGTCAGATATACTTTGTGTCTGAAAATTGGACATGTATTTGTTGTAAAGTGGATTTTATCCAAAGATAATCAAGTTTTTTGATGAAAATATTTGTTTAATACGAATACTAATCCCCTTTTTTCTGTGTATTCTTAAAGTTTATCCCAAAGTACACTGCTACACAGCAAGGCTGCATTCCTGGGAAGAAAATAAATCCCTTTTCTCTCTCTCTGTCACTCTTTCTTGTGTCTTTCTGTCTGATTTTCCAGCTTGCCAACAGTCTCAGTCGTCCAGGTCTCTGGAGTCAGTCCCCATAGGGAAGAGCATGTCACTCTCCAGGGAGAGGTTGCTGCCCAGGCCGGCCATGCGGCTCCGCAGCAGAAAGTGTGTCCTCCTCTGCAGCACCCTCTGCTGCTCCTGCTTCAGCTCCACGTAGGAGCGCGAGAAGGTGTGGAAGATGGAGGTGACGGGGAAGGCCATGAGCAGGATCCCGCTCAGGATGCTGCTCAGAGCCACCACCTGGCCCGGGATGCTCCTCGGCACCATGTCCCCGTAGCCCACCGTCGTCATGGTGATGACAGCCCACCAGTAGGTGGCGGGGATGCTGGTGAACTCCTGCGTGGTGACCATCTCGTTCTCGATCAAGTACAGCAGAGGGGAATACAGCGCGATGGCCACGCACAGGAAGAGGAGGAGCAGTCCAAACTCCCGCGTGCAGCGGCGTGCTGTCAGGCCCAGAGTCTGCAGGCCGAGCGAGTGGCGAGCCAGCCGCATCACATAGAGGATGCGCAGGGCTCTGAGGACGCGCAGCACCAAGCCCACTTTGTCCAGGTAGCTGCTGCCGGAGCCCAGCCTCTTCTCCCCTTTGGAGGTGCTGTCCACCACCAGGGTGATGTAGTACGGCAGGATGGCCACCACGTCTATCAGGTTCAGGGGCTGTCTGAGGAAGGTCAGCTTGCTCCGGTCTTGAATGAAGCGCAGGGTGAACTCCAGGGAGAACCAGGCCACGCAAACCGTCTCCACTATGAAGATGTTGTAGCACATCTGGGAACACGTGCCCTGGAAAACAAAGACGCACAGGTGAGCGTGAGTGTGAGCGGCAGCTGCAGTCACTAGAGGGAAGCATTTCAACATGAAACCCAAGAGCTGACACGATGGGATGCTGCAGCGTTGAAGACATCGGGGTGCAAAATGTTTCTACAGCCAACAAGATAAAGAGATGAAATATTTAGTTTTAGGAATGTCTATTCTGATTTGTTACCTCGAAACCTGTTAAATATCCACGCTGTGCTTCATGGTGCATGTTTTCTTTGAGTGTTAGTCTTGGCAGAGACGGATCAAAGCATCTCACAGCACATATGATTACATGGCACAGAGCCTTTGAATCCAAATCAGTTAAAAACATTACGAAACACACTCCCACAGAGCAGGAGATTGGTTTGGAGTGGAAGCACCTGAACACTCCAGTAAACCTGCTCACACACACACACACACACACACACACACACACACACACACACACACACACACCGTTAATGCAACACTTTGTTCATCCGGCTGCAAGAAAACCAGAGGCGGTGGAGCTGTTAGCACGCGATTACTGGCACTTTTAATTAAACTGCTTAATTCAGACATACCGAGAGGAGTTTGAAGTGTGAATACAAAGCGTCAGTGTCAGGGCAAACATGATACTGTAACTTCACTAAGTACAAGTCTTTTGATTTTTTGCAACTTTGTGTTTTCCCATAAGTGAACCTGCTGGTTCTGAAACTTGAGTCAGCAGCAGCAGCAGCACAAAATGTGTTTAGTTTGAAATAAATAAAAAATAAAATAAAGAAGCGTTGAGATTTTTGGTTTTGCCCTCCTCCCACCTGCAGCACCACATGTTTAGTATCTGTACTTCATTTCCTGAGTGTATACAAGAACAAGTGAGGGTTGAACATTGTGAGAAAAAAAAATGTTTCTAAAATGGAAAGAGAAGTGTTGCAGTTGCTCTCCACCTCTGCGTGGAAGTAGAAATTTCATCAAAAAGACATTTAAGGGAAATGAATCAGTTCTTCTTTTTTTTACTCTGCGAGAAAAATGATGCGTGTGGCTCAAATATTCCACTTTCCTCTGATTTGAGTTTTAAAAAAGTGCTAATTACGGTTGTGATTGAAGTCAGACAGAATAATGAAAGCATTTCATGGGAGCAGACTGAGGCGTCTTCGGATATTTCTTTAAGCTCTAAGCACACTCCCTTGTCTCGCTGCAGCGGGGAGGTTTGACGGATGAGACACGCCGTCATTAGGATGTCTTTAATGACTGCTTTTCAAAACGACGCGACGGTTTACCTCCGTTCAGCTTTTAAACACAGCTCAGCAGTCAGTCGCGGTGCTGCTGGGTTCGGTTGTAAACAGACAATGAAGTTGTGTTGGGGGTCATGTCTTAATTTTCACTTCTCCTCGCTGACATGAAAACACTTCTTGACTTCTTGGCACCGTGTTCATGTTTGCGGTAACTTTTCTCCCCCCCTCCATGTGGCTGCGTGTTAAAACTCATTAGTCTACTCACCGCCTCCTCCTCTTCCCTCATCGCAGGCATGGTGCTGATGGACAGGTTGATGGCAGTGATGGTGACAAACAACACTGACAAACAAGCGAAGATCTTCCCGGGGAGGCCTGAGTGAGGCCTCTCCACCATGTCCCTCAGCTTGCCCATGCACCGATTGAGTCTGGACTCCGCCGGGTGCTCCCTGTGGCCACTGTCTGAATCCAACAGATCCTCCAGGAGTTCCTCCTCCTCCTCGGCCCTCTCCATGGCTTCGAACTCCTCCACGCGCTGCAGCAGACGCCGGCGGCAGCACCACTCCAAGCTCTCCTCGGGGACCCCCCAGTAGAGCAGCTCCTCTCTGAAGGAGAGGGCGCACATCTCCCTGAGGGTGCGCAGCTTGCCCGCCCGCAGGAAGGTCAGGATGGTACGGAAGGCACAGGGGCTGCGGTCGAAGAAGAACTCATTGTGGGTCACGTCGTAGTCGTCGCAGATACTCATGATCTCATCGAAGCTGCTGCAGAGGTGCAGCTGGCCCAGGCGAGACAGGGGGAAGTCCTCCAAGGTGGTCCAAGGCAGCTGGTATCGTAGGCCACCCACATTGATGATGGCGTGGAGTTTACGGGCGCTGGACAGCAGCGTGTCATCGTGCAGGTCAGGGGCCCGCTGGGCCCTCTTGTAGAAGGCTCCCTTTTGAGCCTCCTCCTCTTGTAAGGGTGGTGCGTTGAGGGAGGTGTCAGAGGCGCAGCTCAGGGCACTGTAGTCATAGTCGGAGCCATCGCCCGCCAACAAGGTCATCTTTACTGGTCTGCTCACATCCCTGTGCTCAGTCTGCCACCGTCACACTGTGAACACAGAGTGAACACATCAGTCTCTCGTGTGGCCTCATATGGGCCGTTACTTTAACATCAGCAGCAGGAGGCACTCAGATCATTTGCATTTTAATTTTAATGGCCACTCATCATTATGGAGGGGGCGCAGCCGTATGCAAACAACCCACTCACTAAAGAAATGAAACGAAAACATGAGACCTGACTGAAAAATTAAGTTCTGATGTTGTAAAGATGCAAGAAACCGCAGATTAAAATGAGCAATGAAGACATGCTGTCAGTAACTAACATCACAATGTTTGTTTAAAACACAAAACTTATACTTTCTTAAAGCTCGCACAACCCTTGTAGAGTCTACAGCGAGTCACGGTGGATTACAAACCTTCACAAACATATGGACTGCTGTGAGATGCATCATCATTCATATGCAAATATTTTCCAGACGTACCAAACCAAGCTTCATCAAACTTCTGTCAGTATAACAGACTGCTGATTGCTACCTGCTCGTGTCTACCTGTGTCACACACCCTGTTAACATTATGTGATACAGTCACAAAGTACAAACTGTGAGGTGATAAAACATTAAGTAATTGTTGGCCACTAGGGGGCAGAAAACATCCTGAATATGCACATGCTCATTTTTTAAAATTTTTTTCAATCAATTAATTAATAATTTTAGGCTGTTTTTGCTTTTCTGCAGAGAGTTTGATGACGATTGATTGATACCACTTGCATGTCGCTTTACTACATAGCAACAGCCAAGTTAATTAGCTTAGCTTAGCATAAAGACTGGAAGCAGAGGGAAACAGCTAGCCCGTCTTGCAACCTCACTGTGATCACAAGACTGGAGGAAGTCATCAAATCCTTTTAGTTCTTGGTTTTGAATAAACAAACAATACATGAAATGTTAGTGAGCTCTAGAGTTGCTTTTTAACTTTGTAGATCTTTGCTAACTGTCTCCACCTGCTTTCAGTCTTTATGCTAAGCTAAGATAACCGACTTAGTAATTAGTGAACGGACATGAGAGATGTATCGCACGGCAGGAATGTGATCAAAAGGTCAAACCTGACAAAAGATTATCTGTGCTGCAATAGAAAACACGTTTCTATAATCAGTATTATTTGCACAAAACTCCCAGGAGAGCACTGAACATTAAATTAAAGCTTTGTCACCTCCGACATTAGAAAAAACAACAACCCGTCATAATCTTAGCAGAATATGAATATGTCATTTATGCATCATTAAACACGAGCGCTGATCTGGATGCATCAGGCATCGAGGGATGTGCATGAACATCTGTTACCCACAGCAGTCTGGGAATTATGAATAACAGCCTGATGTTATACTGGCTGCTGTTAGATAATTCACTGATGTAACTGCTTTGTGCAGCTACTGAAGAATCTATATTTAAAAACACTGATAAAAAACACACTGTTGGTTGAGGTGTGTGTACTGATCACAGACAGGTTCTACTTCTAATATTTCTGCTGTTTGAGGAAAGCTAGACGGAGAAAGAACAATACATAAGAGCAGGAGAGAGGAAAAGTGTTTACTGGATATCACCGGTGCAGCGAGGACCTCGTGGCCTGTGTCCAAACTAATTTAATCAATTACAGTGATTTAGGGGGAGGCAGGTTAGCCAGTCAGGAATTAAAATGTCAGTGCCTGGATTCTGGGTCATGGAAGGAGGCCCCGGCTTCTAAAAACAGGGACATGGATGTGCCACTGAATGGTTATTAGGCACCTGCACTGTCAGCCTCTGTGAGCCGCTGATTACAGTCAGCACCATCTTCCACCCGTGAAATTAGAGCAAACCCACCCCGACCTCGTCTCTTCAACACTCTGTTAACCCACGCTGCTGCTGCTGCTGCTGCTGCTGCTGCTGCGATTCATTTAGGAGCATTATTCAAATAGTTCAGGGAGCAGAGAAAATAATATTTTACATATTTTGAGTGCAGCTATCAAATCAACACTTGTCTCGTCTAACAAAACCAAAAACACAAGAATGAAACCCGTCTCTCCGAGCGGTCCCTCCTTTTCTGCTGCTACGCATCCGTAAATTCTCACATTCTCCCTCCATGCGGCGGAGGTTATCAACACGCCTACAGTGCATCACCAGTGTGGATGTGCACAGGCCTACGCCACTCTCCTACTAGATTAAATCACACTTAACCCCTCGAGGCTGTTTGATTTTTCACTTTGCCTTCTAAACCGATTGTGCTTTTGCCTCTCGGCGGTCGCAGGAGCATTTTTTTAAAACTCTTGTTTTTCTCTTTCTCTGTTGTGCCTCCTCTCAGGGGGGCCCTGAAGTCTATCTCGCAAAGAAAAGATGAAAACGCAGCAAAGACAGCGCAGGCTGTTTTCTCCCCCACCAGATCGGCTGAGGTCTGGCCTCGATCCGTGCCAGCGTTATCACAGCTAAGCCACAGGGCATGTTCTCCAGATTGCCTGGTGAGTCACTGGGTTGTGAGTCTCTGTTACTGCATTGTGCGTGCGTTTCCCGCAGAGCCCTCTCTCCTCGAGAGTCTTTGGAGAGAGCTTCACCGCCGCCAATATTGATTGAGGATGATTTTAATGAGCGCGATGATGGGAGACGAGCACCGAAAGGTCAAAGCGCGGCGAGTTCTCAAAGAATTTTGGAGCCTTTTAGAAGTTGGAGACGGGGTTGATGTAATATTTAAGTTATCGGGCCTGCAGGGAACGTTCCTGATGGATGATTGTGATTGATAAAAAAATGAACACGTGCAGAATGTGAGACACGGACAGCTCATTTACTGACGACTGCTATTTATGGCTGCATATTTGCAGCGTGTCATTTACAAAGAATCATTTTTTTCCCAATCTGTCTCCACGAATCCACGATTTGCAATTCAACTCTGGTCCGTCCACGAAACACAAACACATGGTAATTAAGTGGGTGAAGCTCAGACACTTGCAGTGAAAGTGAAACATTTCACAGCTGTTAACCTTCACTGCGACTGAGTCTTTTTTCCTAACAACCATATTTATTCTCCATGATGTCTCACTGTTACAAAATGACAGCTGTCACATGAAAGTGGAATTTATCCAGTACTCTACCTCAGGCTAAATGTCCAATCAGAGACCACACGATGTCGGTTTGTTCTTCCCAACAACCAATATCTCTTCCCATAACAGCTCACTGCTCTCTAATGGACTGTAAGAGGTTGGTGTTTCCAGAGACGGTCTCGCTCCCCCACACACACACTTTCTCTCTGAAATCTGGTTAAATACTAAAGCAGCTCTAAGACATTCCCTTACAGTAACTCCAGCAGGAATAGTTGTAAACACAAACGTTTCTCTTTGGTTGTACAGTAAGTGGGCGGTTTTAATGCATACTGAAAAATCCTAGAAGAAGCTCTTAGCTCCAGGACAAAAAACTCTGTCTGTGGTCCACCGCAGTGTGCCGTGGAGATAATACACTTCAGTAATGGGCTATGGAAGTGCTAAGAGCTGTTTATTTCATATCCGGTTTGTATCGTGATCGTGTTTTAAAATCAAAAAGGCAGCAACCTTTTTAAAGGTGATACTTCACATCTCCAGCTAATTAGAAGCATCGCACCTCTGTCACTTTCTTCCTTCACTGTCCGTCCTCTTAAAGCGCTCTTTCCCCACCCCAGACAGCGTCCGAGCCGACCCACCACATCCCCACATTTCTGCATCGCCGCTCCACATTATGCCTCAGCACTCCCTCGTCCTCTCAGCCCCTGCAAACTGTGACATTTCATATTCAGCCAGCCCACAAAACATCCCTCCATCTTCCTCATTTAACAGCTTCTGTATACAATATGTTTTTTTTTCTCTCTTCCAGGCTTAAGTGGATGATTGTACACTCAAGTGTTGGACTAACTTGATTATGTAAAGATTACATAACATTATTCTCCATGTTGTTTGTGTGCATTAACTAACACTCACTTTCTGTCTTTCCTGCTGAGCCTCAATCATCCGATCACCTAATCGCTGCTGCAGCTGATAAAAGCCGGGGCGTGTGTGCAGGCAGGCGGCACCTCATCCCAGTGAGGACCGGTGGACCGTCTGTCACAGAGTGTTTTCAAAGGATCTCTGCTCGAGTGCAGGGTCCCCGCGGGACGAGGTGACAGAAGGTACAAGCAGCGAATGATCAAAAAGATGGGTGAAGGGTTGGAGAAACTCCACTCCGCTCTTAACGCTATTAGACTGTGAGTAAAAAAGTACTTTAGTTGATGAGATGGAATAAATGGAGCAGACAAACAGCCGCACGGGGCTTCCTTTGAGTTCCTGATGGATGTGAAGTGAGCTTACATCCGAGAGGAATAAGACGAGGACACAGGTGATGACAGGCCATGTGATACAAACTGGAGTTCAGCTTATTTAAAACATGTTTGCAGAGCGTGGATTGGAGCGTAGCTGTGAAAATATCTTTTATCCTACTTCCACTTTCAAAGCACATCCATCACTAGATTTGTGTCAGGTCTGAGCCCTGATTGAAGATCTCTTTGTGTACCGACTGGTCCACTGGGAAATACTGTTGCTGGTGGTGACTGGGACCTTCGACCTTTTAGGATATGTATCTCAAACACATTACATATGAAGACACCTGAGGATAGCGGCTGATAATTAGTGTGCAGACCCTTCTTTGTGGAGGGGGGAGTCACAGACAGCAGTTGACAGTTAGAGCGGGGGGGGGGGGGGGGAGGAAGTCATTAGTTCATCTTATTACAGTCCCAATTACCTGGAGGAGGGAGCGGAGGGGGATGATCTATTAGGTATGATATATCAGTGATCCAAAGTCTCTGAGAGGGTATTTGTGTTGAGGACTCATGATCACATTACAGAGCATAATACAACATCAACTTCAAATGATCAACATAATTCACTGCCTGAGGACTTAAAGTGGCTCTCAGACTGAAAGTTTCTCTTCTGTCATTTTTCTAATTTCAGATTTTAAAAAGTGGCTGTGGTTCAGATGCCTCTGTGAGCATATGTATATATACTGTATATGTATATATATCACTGCCTGCATGGAGAAAATGCCCTGGATGTTGTCTCTGATGAGATATCAGTAAACGTTGACAGATCATAACATGCTGTAATGTTGCCGCAGCCTTGTTATCATGGTGTACGTGCAGCGTTTCCACTGTGCAAGTCACTGTCATCTGTCAAAGACGCGTCGTACATGGACGGAAACATAAAATGCCACTTCTATTTACAGCATCAAGCAACAAATCCTCTTCTAAGTTGAGTTTTTTTTGTGGCTTGCATACTTGCACATCTGATTTTTAATGCATGAGGCAAACAACGCTCCTTACACGTCAACCCGAGGGAAATCAGCTGCAAAAAAATGTCAGTCAGCTCCGTCATTCCCAACTTCTGGCTGTGAAAACAAACTCCCAAAGTGTGACTTACAGCTAAGAAAGTGTGTCTCACCGTACACCAAACGTCAAGTTACAAGAATGTAACTGCAATATGTTTATTTTTTAAAACAAAGAACATACTCACTGTGCTCCTGAGTCCTCAGCGGCTGTTAGTTTGCTCGAGAGAGAAAGCACATGAAGGGAAATATGAAATGTGATTGTCGGCTCCTGCTCATTTTAACTCCATCCATGTGCAGGCAGCGCCGGGCTTGTGGAGTACGAGGAGGTTATTCGATGATCATGAGCAACAGGCTGCCTCGCTTCCCCTCTCCCCTCTTCCCTCCTCTCCCTTCTCCTCCCTCCTCCATCCCTTATTCCCCTCCTTCCCTTTTTGCCCTCATCTCTCCCTCTCTCTCTCTCTCTCCCAACTCCTTTCTCTCCCCCCCTTCGTTCCTCAAGCGCTGACATCAGAAGTGGGTGTGCCATTATACCAAAAGCTTTTGAGAGAAATCCATGGCAACCACCATCTGGAGAGCAACCCCACCACCACCACCACCACCATCCATCCATCCTCCCTCCCTCCCCACCTTTAAATGAGAATAATCACTGTCTTTTGATTATAGATTCTCGCAAACAAAGGTTTGTATTTGCCCTGTGGGTTACCCGGCTGAGGGGGAGGGAGGGAGGGCGGCTTGTAGGCTGGCTACGACTCACCAGGGTGTCCAATTTTAGACAAGTGGTGGGAAACGCTATCATGAGGTATGACGATAAGGAGGAAGGCATGGCTCACACAGAGAATGTTGCTGTTTCTTACTGATGCCTTTAACAATCATTTGAAGTGATTCCCTGTCTTTATATGATCTGATCTGAGTCACCGCACTGAGTGTTTGCATTCAGAGAAGGAGACACTGTCCAAAGTAATCGAGAAAATACACTTTAAAAGAGAAAATAAATTGGATTTGTCCGCCGTGCACGCGGCATGTTTGCATTCCCTGTTGCCTTGAGGTCTATTATCCCTTTATTGATCTACCAGGCTTGAAGTGCTGAAGTAAACACACACGACGAGTCAATCAGTGCATTATTTGCACTTCAGCGCTGTTAGGACCCATAATGGTGAAGTGAACCTAAATGTGCATCGCCTTTTTTTTGTTTTGTTTTTTTGGAGTGGGTCCAATTGTTCATGTTCGTGTGAGATATGACGTCTGTTGACCAGAGGAATAAGTGTGTTTGTGTTTTCATACAAAGACATACAGGAAAGAGAAGGAAGCGTGTAATTCCCGTGAGCTATTATGTCTTTCCGAGCGGAGCTATTTTCCACCTGGGCGACTAAAAGCAACTGAAGATAATGGCACAGACCAAAAGATGAGAATACAGCAATCATGACATTTTCTAGGAGTAAAAAAAACAGAAGAAAGAAAGAAAGACATCCCTGCAGTACAAATTCATCATAATGACCCTGCTTATAAAATTCAGATTTTATATTTAGGGATGTATGACGTCCAAAACAGACAAACAAAATTAAATGATTATCATCCATATGCCATCGTGTTCCATCGACCCGGGCTGCATGTCAGTTTTGTTTTGACTGAGATTATGCAGCACATAACCAGGCCACCAAATCAGAGTACCGTAAAGATATTATGATCATGTGCCATGATAGCAGGACGAGCAAACACCGTCGTATTCTAAGACATCCCTCGTGATTCAGAGAAATAATGCAAAGGTTTTTCCTAATATTGGAAGGAAACAAGAGTCTGAAGCAGGTTTGATTTTTACTTTATCAAGCCTAAAGTTACATAGTTCAGAAGCAGGAGTACGATGTGCTTCATTCAGTGCACCATCAAAAAGATAAAAAATCTGTTCTATTTATGGTTAAAAGTTGTTGACTCCTACAAAGATGTTATTTTAAGAAGCAGCGGCTGGTTGTTGGTTTTCACCAAGTCAGCGTCAGTGATTGCAGAGATGTTTACCTGCTGATTGTTGATTGCTAATTACTGATACAACTCTAACCTGTTTTGTCCTGAGCACCGATGCACTGTTTTATTTTCCCAGCTCTGAATCTTTCCGCTGCTTCGTTCGGTTAAATGAGGTCAAACGTTAAGTTTTCCCCATGAGGCCTCTTTGATCCTCCGGTGCATAATAATCAAATACTTTTTTTTTTTCAAAGGCACCTTTCATCTTCAAAACTTTGGGGACGATAAAAAGAAAATGTCAGTGGGATCGCTGTCTTCCTGACGGAGGTGAAACTTCTTTACTCAAAGTTATGAATGCAGATGAGGCTCGGCGTTTCTGATAATGCGATTCTTCTTGATGAATGCAGAACTATCTGTCTCTTCCATGAAATGTTCACACGTTATTGGATTCTTGATAGCATACAAAACATGCGCACTACTAATCAATGTGGCTTAATTTATGCTTCACTGATTAGTATGTACGGAGTGCCTCAAGGCTCAATTATTGGGCCACTGCTGTTTCCCTTATTTAGCATGTACCCACATATTCCCGGGCGACTCGGCTGTATACAGTCGTCCCTCGCTTTATCACGGTTCACTTTTCGTGGACTCGCTGTTTCGCGGATTTTTTTAGTGTAATTTTCCATGTTATTTTTTTACAGCGTACTGTACAGTATAAACGCGCATTGCGTCCTAAATTGGCTAAGGGAGTACTGTACAAAATGTGTGTAAAAAGCTGTATAACAGTGTGTGGTTAGGGGTTTTACGGCCTTAAAACATGTATAATAATTGTAAAACTTACTTCGCGGATTTCGTTTATTGCGGGTTATTTTTAGAACGTATCCCCGCGATAAACGAGGGACCACTGTATTTTCTAAAATCTCTTTAGTGAAGGAACAGTTCAACGTTTTGAGAAAATATGGTTCTGTATTGTATAGAAGATTGAAATGACTCTGCACTAGGAAAGGTTACCATGGTCTTGCATGTAAATCTTTGTATAATATGTTAATTGGGGAAGCTTCAGAGGAGCCAGCGGGCAGATTTTGTTACGTTACATTAGAGCCAAGTCTTCATGTTTCCACTGCTTACCAACAAGCTTACCAACTGCAGATGCGTGCTTCCAGTAAAGACATGAGTGAAGTCTAATAGCCATTCCACATCCAATGAAATGAGTGACTTGTGTCGAGACAGTCCCAAAGGAGGATTGTCTCGACACAACGCTGGAGTTGGTTTGTTGGTTTCAGAGGAAGGTCACTCAGCACTCTGCATGGTGCCATGTTTTATTGATCTGGACGAAGGAATGGACAATAAATACAAAGTTTATAGAATTAAAAATTAATTTTATAAAAGCTTGTGGCTCTAATGACCAAAGCCTGTTGCGAATTAATCCAAATGCCTCTGTGTTTAGCCGCTGACATTTTAACATTCAGATGGGATAGGCCGAGTTCTCATAAGACATTCATGAGTTTCAACCACTGAGCGTGATCGAGGAGAATACTTTGTGGGATTGTTTGAATAAAAACAGGCAAATTCTTTATTTCTGAGCAAACAGCCGAGCTCTTTCATTGCAATGGGTTCACAGCTGTTGTTCCCTACCATTGTCATCAGAGTAACTGAAATGTCTTTCTTTGTTAGCAGCTCTCGGTCACATGCATAGTTGATGCTGGTCGTGCAGCAGGTCTGATGACATTAATTTTAAAAAACTAACGTTAGACAAAGGCCTCGACGTTGATGAGAATCACTCTAATTATCTCAAGTTTTGACTAAATGGCAACGCGTTCTAGGAACTGCAGCTTAATCTTAATGACATTCAGCATGCCCTCCTGGAGCTCTGATGAATTAAGAAACTGAAGTGAGTGTAGGAGGGAAAATGAGATTGATCATCTAATTTTCTCATTAGCTGACCTGTTGTGGCAGGAAAAGTCTGTAGTCTGCCAGGAGGAGGACAAAGGTCAACTCAACAGCAACGAGGCAATGTGCTATCTGACGCAGCCAGATACATAAAGAGGCTTTGCAGTGATACGTAAGAAATACTCTAATACTACCAACACCTGAAATACACTTCATGCGCAGCGGCTCAGGAACGACGGCGTACTCCGCCGTCCGCCAACTCACACGTAATCCCTTTGTGATGCGTCTCCGCCAGCCATCGAGCGTCAAGAGAACACACGAGATCTCGCAAATCTATAATCGCGTGATATTGCCGGCCGTAGTCTCTTTGACTCCTGCAATGCCATCCCTCGCCGCATCTTTTGATGTGAGGTGTCATCAATGATCGGTTGATCTTGGACCTCCAGAATCAACTTCTCCGCATCCATGGTGTCGACTGGGACGCCTGAAAACCTCTGACCCGTTGACTTTAGGTCGGCCTCACCCGTTATGACGTGTTCTTGTAATGAAACTCGATCCGCGGTGAACATGGAGGAGTATTTTATTTTGAAAATCAATCATTTTGTAGCCGATTTCCTTCCCCGCACAATCTGCTCTGTGCTGAATTTATGCACCGTGCTCCGGCGTCCATGAGCCGTGTCGCAGTGGGAAATTGAAACGTATCGTAGCTGTGGTGGAGTCTTTCCACCTGCAGTGTATATTAGGGGTTAGTCTTGCATTCTATCAGCAATCAGTAGTGAAGTGGGGGGTGTTCAGTGCTGTGAAACCGTAGGTGCTGATTTAAACTGCGTGTAACATGAACCGAGGCAACGCAACATAATCAAGAACCAAACAAACCTGAACAGCACCAGCCCTCCAGGAGGAAGCCATGTTGCAAGCAGCTGATGACAATCACTCAACGACGTGGGAGGATCCAAATCACCTGAAAAGGACCTGAGAGAGGAAACAGAAACACATTAAGGCTGAAGTATAGAAGTATTCTCTGCAAAATCAAAAGGAAAATGACCCCTGTGACCAATACATCATTATAGACCATAAATAGATTTTTTATCAATCAGCATCATGGGCTGTGCTGTGCTGTGCTGAGCTCTGAGTGCACTCAGTGTACTTTGTGTTATGATGATATTTTAGGCTTTAGGTACACACTTTCCTGAAAGCCTTTTAAGCTGCGTTTTGTCACCTGCTTCCATCATGTTTACGAAGAAACTGTGCACGATAGAGTGTGATTAATCTGCAGTGTTATGTAATCCTTCTGTCCGTCTTCACCAGCTTACCCGGATTCGGGTCGCAGGGGCAGCAGCTTCAGCAGAAAAGCCCAGACTTCCCTCTCCCAGGGGGACTCCAAGGCGTTCCCATGCCAGCCGAGAGACATAGTCCCTCCAGCGTGTCCTGGGTCTTCCCCTGGGCCGCCTCCCGGAGGGACATACCCGGAACATCTCGCCAGGGAGACGTCCAGGAGGCATCCTCACGAGATGCCCGAGCCACCTTAACTGGTTCCTCTCGATGCGGAGGAGCAGCGGTTCTACTCTGAGCTCCTCGCGGATGGCCGAGCTTCTCTAATTATTTCTATAACTATTGTTTTTTTATGTAAAACCTTAATCTTTAATAAAGTAACTACAATTGTCAAGTAGATGTCATAAAGTTGGAGTAAAAAGTAGCACAAAGTGGAAATACAGCAACTACCTCAAAATAGTGCTGAGTAAATGCACTTAGTTACTTCCCAAAAGTGGTGCTGTACAGTAACTTCACATGACACACTGTAATGTCTGCTGATAGAAGGATGATGAGGTCCAAGGTGCCAAAGAGGCCCAGCTGAGTCTGTTTGACTGTCGTAATCCCAGCTTTGCCTTTTCAAAACACAACTCGAGTGGAGTTGGCATCGCGAGTGTCAATATTGTAACTTCTTTGAGCGCGAGCAGGATGATAAAGATAACCCTCGCTATGTGCTGGAATCAAACAGGAGGAGGAATGAGTAGACGGTATAGCGAGACCTGCTGTAACGGAGCGGAAGAACACAATGTATGACAGTGTGGAAACGTGTGGGAGGTGTCTGTGACCTCAGCCTATTTCTGACAGCTGTCGGGCCACAGGGTTTGTTCAAACAACACACTGTGCGCGGTGTTCACGTGTGAGAAACGCTGAATACGTGTGTCTTTAAAGGTTACAGGTAGTGTTTGTGTCTTTGTTTGACTTTTTAAGACACTTTTGGATTCAAGGTACAAATGAAATCTCTCCGATATTAAATGTCACAGAGAATAACTTTAGCCTTGATTTCGTGAAATGTTAAGGCGTCCCCCTGTGTGCCATAATGATTTTACAGATCTTCTTCTTCTTCTTCTTTCGGCTTTTCCCTTCAGGGGTCACCACAGCGAATCGGTTGGCTCCTTCTAACCCTGTCTTCTGCATCTTCTCTTAAAGGGGGTGCCGTTTGTAAAGCATCTCGCTCTGAAAATAAAGTCAAAGTGTTAGTTAGTTATTATCACGATAATCCATGTCCAAGAGTCCATTTCCCCGGATAAGATGGGTTTTATCCGTTATTTGCCACTATAAAGACGCTCTGACCTCCTCGAGCTTTTATTTTGGCACTCCCGGTTACCGGCATTTGAATTTGCATTTCAGCTAAATATTTAGTTTCACCCGAAACATTAAGCTTCAACATTTAGATTTATATTTAACATTTAGATATATATTTAACATTTAGCTTCAACATTTAGATTTATATTTAACATTTAGATATATATTTAACATTTAGCTTCAACATTTAGATTTAGATTTAACATTTAGATATATATTTAACATTTAGCTTCAACATTTAGATTTAGATTTAACATTTAGATATATATTTAACATTTAGCTTCAACATTTAGATTTATATTTAACATTTAGATATATATTTAACATTTAGCTTTAACATTTAGATTTAGATTTATATTTAACATTTAGATATATATTTAACATTTAGCTTCAACATTTAGACTTAGATTTAACATTTAGATATATATTTAACATTTAGCTTCAACATTTAGGTTTAACATTTAGGTTTAGCATTTAGATTGTACATTTAACATTTGGATTTAAATATTTAAAATATCTCTAAGTTCACAAATATTGTTCTAAATGTGCAAAAAAAGTGACTCTCAAAAATTCAAACCAGTTTTTTAAACATTGTTTTTAGCTAAATGTGACAAAATGTTGATGTTATTTTCAGAGCGAGGCGCTTTACAAACGGCACCCCATACTCTCACACCACCAACCTCTATGTCCTCTTTCACTGCATCCATAAACCTCCTCTTTGGTCCTTTCCTCTAGGCCTCCTCCTGTCTGGCAGCATCCCCATACATATATATTTACTATCTGTCCTCTGGACATGTCTGAACCATCTCAGTCTGGCCTCTCTCTGACTTTATCTCCAAAACCTCTAACATGTGCCGTCCCTCTGATGAACTCATTCCTGATCCTATCCATCCTGGTCGCTCCCAAAAAGAACCACAGCATCTTCATCTCTGCTACCTCCAGCTCTGCCTCCTGTCTTTTCCTCAGTGTCTCTAGACCGAACAACATCGCTGGTCTCACCACAGTTTTGTACACCTTATTTTGGAGTTGTGTTTCTAACCACCTGTTAAATGTGAATCCAGCGTTCGCTCTCCTGTTATCTCTGTTTTTTCAGCCCCTGATATAAAATAATTCTTGATTATTTGCGCGATGCCACATTTTCACCCTTGATATCGTGAAATGTTAAGTCGTCCACCTAGATACTCTAAAAATTCCATCTCCCAGAAGTAGCTCGGGTTTTCTATTTCGAACCCGTTTTTTTGGCAGGTATCTCGGTCCATCTGTCGCGTGAACCAGTTTGGATAGTTTCTATAAATGCGAGCTCATTTCGAACACTCTCCTCTTGATGTAATGGCTTATTGAGGAGCGTTACAGAGACTGTGCAGCTCGACAAAAGGCTTAAAAGCAGCCAGATCATGCCGGCTGAAGAGGTTGACGGTAGAAATATCGTCTGATTCGAGTGCATCAGGTTTTAAATTAGCTCGGCCGGTAGTAAAGCAGCGTGTTATGAGCACAGGAAAAATAACTCTTCCTACTCACGTCTCTTCAGACACACATCAATAAAGACCACAGCTGTCATTTACATATGTGAAAACACCTCCTTTTATATAGTATCCACTTATTTCACAGTGCATAATTAACACGTATCAAACAGCTTTGACGGACCAACGGTTGCCTCCAGTTTTATTGCTTATTTAATAAAAGGATTAGAGTGGAAACTAGTGAGATTAATTACACTGTAGAGTGAAGGAGAGTCACCGCAGTTTTCAAGGAGTCATTCAAATGATACCTTTCTGGTAGAAGCACCACTTTTTATTAATTGGAAAGGAAATGTTGGACCTTACATCGTTTCAGCGTCGGTTGCTAGAAAAAATAAAAAACGAAGTAAAGAAATCTCTGAGGTCTTAACTCGCCTTAAAAAATCTGGAGTTTGAGCTTTAAACTTCAAACCTGTGAGCAAACAGATGTATATTTATATATATAATCCATCAGGTATGGAGCAATATTAGCATTCCCCAATATTCTGTACTCTGTTTTTGGTCTCCACCAGCTAACGAGAAACATACACAACTTGGCTCTTTGGTTACAAGTTTTTAGTGTGTCGTTAATTTGCAGAGCTGAGATTTTATGACTTTATTTGAAAGTGAAAGTTGAAGATTGACAAGAAAGGAGCGGAGGGAGAGAGAAACAGGATGACACGCAGCAAAGGGCTGTGGTTTCCAATCGAACCTGGGCCGCTGCAGTAAAGACTACATGCTCCCGAGTTCAGTAAAAGTTCAAACTTTCACATTAAGCTGTGTAATTTCCTCCATAGTTATTAAAGAAATATTGTTTATAGCCACTTATCGACCTGCAGTGAAAGAGACTTCCAAACCTTTAATCCAGACTGATCTGACTTCATTCAGACATATAATGCAGAGCATGAATTATCAGCTTTATTCATGGAACCTTAATATATCTTATATTTTCCACAAAAAGCTGTGAAACAATTCAGCATTAACACACCTTCACGTGTGACGCATGTCTGATGGATTATGGATGTAATGATCGTTATCAACAAGCCCGATCAAGTCGCAATTTCAAATTCACACCGACGCCTCACAGGTATTTCTGAACATGCATTCAGACCACCTATCACCAGAACAGAACATGTTTGCACTGGGTGGTGTGAACGAGGAGATGTTCTTGTTCATTATTAGTTCTACATGCACAATAACACACCGAGCCGGATCTTATTTTAGAGGAATACCCTGATCGCACAGAAAACTCCCACAGTTCGACGCAGTGCCCCTGCCTTCTAGTTTCGCAGTATGACTAAGCACACCTTCGTCTCCTCTCACCGGCGCTGTAATGTTTTGTCAGCCAGGTGAACAGACCTCTGAGGGTGATTCCAAAAAGACTTTTTCAGTTACAACAAAGAAATCAAGCAACAAGCAAACACTGCTTCTGCTATGAAACTGGATTTAAATTGTCATTGTCACCTTACAGCACCGTGTGACAGTGTCTGTCCACTAATTAAAAGCCTTGTTCTATATATATATATATATATATATATATATATATACATATACATATGAAAGGCAGCTTTAACCTACCCCCAGTCTGAGCTTAAAACATCCACGTTTGTTTGAGTCTGAGATGATGTCTGTATGACAGATTAAAGCTCTCCAGCTGCTGCGGTAAGGAGAGGAAATTACAGGTTGCCTGAGTGTTGTGCTTCTGCACAGAGGAAGTTGTCAAAAACAAAGATTTCCTTTCCCTTAGAGTTCTTCACTGGTGAGTGAGGTTCACATCTTTAATCCCACTCTGTGCCTATTGTTCTTTTAATTTTTAATATTTTGTTTGAACTTTGGCCTTTTCTTTCCATAACATGTTACATGACTACCAACATGAGGCTGTCAGTTTTATTTTTCATGCCGAGTTTCACCCACAGACACATAAAACATGGACGTAGTGTCCGTGACGTCATCCACAGGTGGTTCCACCGCCAGAGACGTGGATCATGGGTGGAGGACTGGGGGCGGGGAAATTAGCTACAGAGACCAAAACAGTTTTTTGTACCAGGCTGTAAACATGTTTATTTCTGCTGTGAAACATGGGGACTTATGGAGACTGACTCACTTCTGGAGCCAGCCTCATTTGTTCATGAGAACATGAATACTTGTGTTTTAAACTAAACTAAAACTAAAAACACTAAAGGTTGAACTGATCGGACGATCGGGACACCAACAGTGAACTATTAACTCTTAACCGTGACCACATTCGTAACCAAACATCCCCAAGCAGTGAACGTCACCTGACCATAATGAAATCTTTCATTAACTTTAATCACCTTGTTTTTGTACCAGAGCTGTGTCCGCTCAGAAAACTTTATTTCGTAAGGACAGACGACCCTGCTGACAGATCATGGAGGACTTGTTGTTGCTGGCTTTTCAAACCGTTACTCTTTCAAAACTGAGTCATCAGCGGCGAGCATATTCACATATTGTGGCAGAAAACTGATTCAACAGCCTGCAGAAACTTGGCAAAGGCGCGTAACGTTCAGCAGGAACAAACAGAACAAAGGAACACGTTAGGAAATAATTAGTGCTTCAGAGTTTAATGAACTGAGACTGTAATTAAAGTATAATCCCATTCAGTGTGGTTCGTGCTCCACACCACCAGAAGAATAAGACACAATTCAAACATATTGTCCAGCATTCATAATTCTTCCTCTTGGTAGAAAACGCAGCATCTTGGCGAGCTTCTGTTGATGACAGCATGCAATTATATCCCCGCTCCAAATAAGACAAAGTAGAAGACACAGTTGGCATGGTAATACCATACCCACATATCTGCCTCTTCAGTATCACACATTCATATGTCAGGAGTTCACATGGCGCCAAAAATAGCATGAGGTCTTAGCCTAGCGTTCGGTTTCTGTCTGACGCGGAATAATGATTTCTGTATTCATCTCTGTGTTATTAGTTGTGCTGTTGCCATGGATAATATGTCTCCCATCGCCTTTGCTTCCTCCCCGGAGACTGTATGTTCAGTTTGACCTGAATGACTCCACCCGTATTTCCCTCAGCAGGCTCATCGTAGCACTTAAATTGCTGTTAAAGCACACGGGGCTGAGATTTCAGCTGTTCAGGCCAATTGTTCATTTTTTTTATTTGAGCTGCATTGTGAGGAAATGTTTTCGGGCTCTGTCAGGGATGATGACGGTGATCTGCAAGTTTTTTGGGATTTTAAACAGCTGGCGACAAACTGTTACATATTGTAATCTGTCCTCGGCTCGGGTCGCTTTAAATGCAAAAACATCAACGCTCTGGGACAATGGAACATTTTCACCACTTACAGGAAAAGCACAGGTGGAGCATTAACAATGTTCCTCTGTGCGCAATAACAAACCCTGCAAGTGGCTCAACAGCCATCGTTACTATCGCTAATGAATTCAGTGGTCAAATATTCCTTCAGATACAATCGTAGTGGAATCCATTCCCATGAGTTCCTTTAATTTGTTCAGCCGTTTGTGCTTTTCCTGCTTTGATATCAATCTTATCAGTTAACGATGAGGAAGTTTGATTAGTAAGTCAGTTTAATAAAATGACAAAGATGCTGTAAATGAAATCGATTCTGTTCTTCGGGTGTGAATTGTCGCTGTTATCACGGCTTCATGACGAAAAACTGGAAACTAAACAACATTAATGAAGTGTACGAGCACGCACGCACAATTAAAGGGATTAATTACTGTTATTAATTACAGCTCTGCTTTGACATGTTGAAAGAGGACGCACATGTCCGTCAGACATGCTCCTCTTACGTGTAACGATGCTGAAGTATTAATATAAAGGCTGATGGTTTAAAGGCAACGACAAACTGTTTTCACTCTTTATATTTATGCACACTGAACATGTAAAATCCTCAAACCTTAAGACTCAAATGAACTAAAGAGAAGATTTTCCTCCTCACTGTCACAGGATAAACTGTACATACATATACTATCATCATATCATGTTCAGCTGTCATACAGTGTGGGATTCTGCCTCTCACTTCCCATTTCATTTTCGTCCTCACAAAACTATCCAGCAGTTTGTGAAGCCAATGTGGAAGTGCCAAAAACTTGAGGCTGGCTCCAGAAGTGAGTCCGCCCCATGTTTAAAATGTCACAACTTCACAGCAGAAACAAACAAACAAGTTTACAGCCTGGCTTCATTCGACCCACCTCAGCTCGACGTCTTCACTCGTTCTGGACTACAAAGATGGCGCCACCACAACGAGTTTCTCAATGTTTTCAGAGACGGTGTCCAGCACGGTCAAGGCAGCTTGGTCAATGTTGCAAAAGAGTCAAAGTTTAGTTTAGTTGTTTTCTTTCTAACAGAGTTCAGTAAAAGAAAAACATGGCAAAGGAAAAACACTGGTGGTGAAGTGGAACATCATTATCCTGCATCAGCGTAACATTCAGCAGCTGCTCGGGGCGATCGCAGTATAACTGCGCTCTCTGACACATTCACTCATTTTCTCTGTGTAAGCTCACCAATGACTTTCCATTGTTGCTGCTTTTACTTGTTTTTCTTTCACCGTGCCTCCTGCTGTCAGCCTGAATGACTATAACAGTATATTAATGTTCTCTATAAACTAAACTACGCTGTAGGTTTGGTGCATTAGGCGTCACAACAACAGCAATAACTTCGGAGCCCTACATTATAATGATAATATATGCAATGTAAATGTATTCTACATGTAAACAATTAAATATTAATAATGTAAGTTAGAGCGTTACATTGCCAGAGCTGCCTCTGGGCTGTTTTCAGTCACTATTCCTCTGGGTAAAAAAAATAAAAATAAATAAATAAATAGCTTTCTTCAGAAGAAACTGCTTTATGCAAGAATGTGAGGACTCCAACTGTGCAGCCAGCTTTTAATGCTCTCGTCATCCTGACGATGAGCAGCCGCTGACCTTTGGCTTCGTGGGGAGCGGCAGGATTCATCCCCTGTGGAAATGCTGTCATCCGATGGCTGGGGGAGTTGTGAAAATGAGAAGCGCGTACTGCAAATCCTCTCGGAAATGGCATGATAGGTCAAGTCTGACGCCGGAGGTCAGTGACCAGAATGGTAGAGAAAGAGAGCCGGAGGAGTTCCTTCATAGATCCAGCTGCTTAGAGACACATCCAGGAAACCGCGGCACAGAGCGCACTTGACATTCTCGGCCTCTATCAGCGACGAGCAGCGAGCTGAGCTCATGAGTGACACGGGTTGATATTGAATTATCAGACTTTATTTTCATGTAATCATGCAAATATTACTCTTCATTTGCATAATCTACGGAGAGCCGGCCGTGTTTGTGACTAGATCAGAGCCAGAGCCCTGCTGACCTTCACTCCAACCATCTAATCACAGAGCATTTCACACACAGGATGCAAGGTGGATATAATTATCGAGCTGTTGGATAAAGAGAAAAAATAAAACGCTGTATTCTGATTCCTGAAGATCAGAGTAGAAGACCATGGGGTTAATTAATTAATTCAGGCTCTGGAGATTTACAGGAAACAGGATTTGATTATTATGAAGTGCTCACAGGAAATCCATTTTCTCAATGTGATTCTCAGCGACCGCAAGAATGCATCTAACAAAACAAGACAGTGGTCATTTCCTCCTGTTTTATTATATTAGCAGCCGCTGTGAGCTGTTCGTAGATGAAGAGCTGCAGGCGACAGGCGGCACACCTCCAACTTCTCAGTCAGGTAACCGACTTCTCTCCCCGCGCCCTGCTGTTCGCAGGCTCATGCTGCGTGTAGGCAAAAAAAAAAAAACAGTTCACAGTTACTCACAGAAACTGTTCCTGTGTCATGTTTGTGCAAGGCATGAAGAGAAAACTGCAGAGCCCGTGCAGTCTGAAAGTCATTTAATGGCACGAAACACAAAGACTCACAGGGAGGTGCAGGCCGCCAAAGGAACAGGTGAGGTCCAGAAAAGATCCGACAATAAAACCATGGCACGCACAAACTAACACCAACATGAAGCAGCTTTTATCAATTTTTTTAGAATAAAAATGTATCAATGTGACAAAAGGAGTTGCTCGTTAAACCGACACAGAATTATCGTCCAAATCTGCAGCTTTTTTTAATGTTGTTTTCACAAATAGTTTCTGCTGCCCCCAAGTGGCCTAAGAAATCATTTAATTAAACAAGATTACATAATAGATTGAGTCGCTCCATCATTACTGACACAAAGTTTACTGCTCCAGGAAGTAGTCCGACCCTAACCTCCTCCCAGACGACTACTGACTTTCTAGCTCAATCGTGTTGTGACCAGGGACGGACTGGGACAAAAAAACGGCCCTGGCATTTTGGACCACAGCAGCCCACAACCCCGTCCGTTGCCAGTCCGTCCCTGGTTGTGACTAAGACATCGGCTGAAGAAATTATAGCAGATTTAGTTCATACGTCCATGAACTTCACAAGCTGATGGAGGAAGTTCTCAGCCGAACACTTTTATTGTTCCACGACAACTGACGAACATCTGGGAGCTCCACAGCAGCTGTTGAACCAGCTGTTGACCTTGTGGTGATATTATTTCATCAACAGCTGTTTTTTAAAGATCTATAATTAACTTCCTGTTCTTAACTTCTGTCTTGCAATTTGTCACAAAGGCGACAGCGTCCAGAATAAACCTCGGCCGGCTGAACGTTCTGTTTAATGTCATTCTCATCAGCGAGTGCACGAGGCAGCAGAGGCAAACACGAGGAATTAGCTTTGCAAAAATTACCCATTTCTATTTTAAGCGTTCTCATCGCCGAATATAAAACAAAGTTTAATTCGGTTTCTATGGAAACCGCATTGTTGCTATGTGACAGAGTTGAGGAATGCACGCGGTATGTAAAGGCACGTGGCGCACGTACACTGCTCTGTTTAGAGAGCGAACCCATGTGTGTGACAGCGATATGGATATTTGTGTTTGCAGGATTAGTCTTTTGCATGCTTCTTTAAAACATGAGGTGATTTCAGCAACACGTTACAGCGAACACACACCTCCGATGACTTCTAATTATAGCGGGGTCAGCGGTGAGGATTAAGCATTCCCTTTCGAGTATAACCTGTTGCTTTGGCTTTGATTAACTGAATATCCAATTAGTCAGAGCTCATTGATTGAGCGGAGCTGCTTCCTGCTTTGTCCTTTTGTTTTTTAACACGTGTAGCCTCTTTGTTTTTTTGTGATTAGGCTTCACAGAAACACACAAAACATGAATTATATTCTCTTTTCACACTCGCTCTCTCTCGTTCTTTCCTTCTGCTCCGTCTCTCTGTAGTCTCCGAGTCTCCTTCCAGTGTGTGAGAAGTCACCGTCTGCTGTCAGCGTTAAGGAGATGTCAGCTTATAACTCAGCGGGTCTGTTGATCGCTGCGGCTTTGATTATAGCTGTGCAAAATAACAGCTCCTCTCTCGGCACAATCTGCGCAGGCCTTCCTCTGTCTGCCTTGCTGTGTGCCATTTAACAGAGTCCCTTTGTTTCTGTGATAATGGTTATCACCAGCCGTGTATTACTGTTATAACAATGTTCCTTCTTCAGCTTGTCTGGGTGGTAATTACACGCAAACGTTTATTGACGAACAAAGTGTTTGAATTTATGCTTTTTCCGTCGCTATTGTTACAAATCTGCAGTGTGGAAGCATGGGAATTAGTTTTTATTATTAT
Organism: Collichthys lucidus; assembly: GCA_004119915.2. Classification (NCBI taxonomy): domain Eukaryota; kingdom Metazoa; phylum Chordata; class Actinopteri; family Sciaenidae; genus Collichthys; species Collichthys lucidus. The sequence continues at coordinate 4,181,227 of CM014087.1, forward strand.
TTTAATATATTATCATTGTCAACACCATTTCTGGAACTGTTGAGCACACAAGAACTCTGCATAATGATAAAATTCACAGTTGCCAGCTCTCAGATGCAAAATTTTTGACCATATATCATTATTCAGTCATTTAATGATTCAAAATATGAACTCACTACACGCCGTGCGTTCATTTTGCATTTGTGTTTGTTATCTGACCAACCGAGATCTCTCATTTGCACAAGCTTTCTGATTTATTTCCAAGCTCAGCGCTTGTGACTGTCATTAAAAACGTGCTATTTATTCATGTACAAGGTTACTCACACCATTTGGCCTCGGATTCGTGCGATCAGACACAGCCTCTGCTAGATGTAAATTAGGTCTTGGACTCAATGTATAAGTGCGATGAAGGAACAGGAGGTCCACGGAGTCTGTTCTCAACTCGGCAGATGGATTTTTACTTCTTTCACGTCTTTTCTCAAAGACAATATGGACGTTCGGAAGAAGTTAACGTGGTTCATAATGAGAGAAACGTCAAAGTATGTCAAAATTAATACTGATCGTTTATTCTGATTTGAATGCTGTGAGATTGTTCGGCTTATTCATTAAAATCATTAATTGAATTAAAGCTAAGCACAAAGAGCAGCAGATGCTGATGAACCGCAGTATTGGACTCATTTCTACCTGATGATGGTGCCAGATGAAGACTCACCAACTTGATTAGAAGTCATCCTCAGGGGAACATGATTGGTTGTAGCAAATTTGGCGATCCATGCCAAAGGAGTCAAGACAAAAGCTCAAACGTCAAACGTAAGATTCATCCTCAGGGGATCATGAATGTCTATGCAAACTTTGTGCAGGCCGGATCAGAATGGTGGACCGACCCAGCCTCTCTGTTCGGTTTTGATTTTCAAATGAGCAGATACAATTGGATAGACCTACAACGAGTCATGTGACATGCAAGCTGGAGCTGTGATTGGTCCAGAATCAAGCAGGAAAAACATTCTTGTATTTCAGCTAATGACTAAAATGTGTTTTCCCACCACAACATTTGAGGTGGAAAATCGGCAATGCAGTAAAATAATCCTAATTTATAGTTTGAAAGTTTGGTCAGAGATTACGTGTGACTTTTCGGCCAACCGGATTCAGATCTGGTGGACTTGTTTGAATGAACGGTGGCCGGATGTGTCTGCCACAGCAAATTAGCTTGGAAGATTGGTCTGGTTCCCAGGTCGACAATCAACAGCAACTTTTCTCTTGAAATATACCTGTGTATGTGCGACGATGACGTGAGGCAGAGAGATAATCTCCGATGTTTCTTTCATTCTCCTCTGAGGCCATGAAGACAGAAGCTCCATGTGATTTGACTTTCAGGCAGCACTTCATGCTGGACAACCAAAACACTCTCGCTATGAGAGCAATTAGATGATAACACAAGATGCTTTAAACCACCATCAGTATGACGCTGCTGCTGTGATGTCTAGCAACAAAATATAGAGTTGTAAACAAACAAGTATTAGTGCAGTGGCTACCCAGATATCAACGTATGACTGAAATATTGTCAGGCAGAAGTTTTCTTCTAATTTAACGAACTGATTTACTGTGTTATCCAAGCAGCTGATAGGAATGTCATGATAGTCCAATAGCTGTCACTCAGATCCACAACACGCCAACCTCATAGTGGCACTAGAAAAGTCCAGGGGATAACCAGAGTCATGTTTGTCACAGTTTAGGTCAACAAGTGGATCCAGATGCAGACGTGAAGGTTCAGTCAACAATAAAAGTAACCTACAATGACTCAGCAAAGATCCACAAAATAAAAAGGCAGCTGAGAAGTCCAGGAGAAACAAAAACAAAATTCATAAACCCAAGAAAAAGAAAAAGTGACAAAACAGGACTGAAGAACCAACACAGGACCAAAGAACCAACACAGGACCGAAGAACCGACACAGGACCGAAGAACCAACACAGGACTGAAGAACCAACACAGGACTATAGAGCTGACACAGGACTAAAGAGCCAACACAGGACTGGAGAGCCAACACAGGACTGAAGAACCAACACAGGACTATAGAGCTGACACAGGACTAAAGAACCAACACAGGACCGAAGAGCCAACACAGGACTAAAGAGCCAACAGAGGACTAAAGAGCCAACACAGGACTAAAGAGCCAACAGAGGACTATAGAGCTGACACAGGACTAAATAACCAACACAGGACCGAAGAGCCAACACAGGACCGAAGAGCCAACACAGGACTAAAGAGCCAACACAGGACCGAAGAGCCAACAGAGGACTATAGAGCTGACACAGGACTAAAGAACCAACACAGGACCGAAGAGCCAACACAGGACCGAAGAGCCAACACAGGACCGAAGAGCCAACATAGGACCGAAGAGCCAACACAGGACCGAAGAACCAACACAGGATGAAGAACCGACACAGGACCGAAGAGCCGACACAGGACCGAAGAGCCGACACAGGACCGAAGAGCCGACATAGGACCGAAGAGCCGACACAGGACCGAAGAGCCGACACAGGACCAAAGAGCCGACACAGGACCGAAGAGCCGACATAGGACCGAAGAGCCGACACAGGACCAAAGAACCGACACAGGACCGAAGAACCAACACAGGACTGAAGAACCAACACAGGACTGAAGAACCGACACAGGATGAAGAACCGACACAGGACCGAAGAGCCGACACGGGACCGAAGAACCGACACGGGACCGAAGAGCCGACACAGGACCGAAGAACCAACACAGGACCAAAGAACCGACACAGGACCGAAGAGCCGACACAGGACTGAAGAACCAACACAGGACCAAAGAACCAACACAGGACCGAAGAGCCGACACAGGACTGAAGAACCAACACAGGACTGAAGAACCAACACAGGACTGAAGAACCAACACAGGATGAAGAACCAACACAGGACCGAAGAGCCGACACAGGACCGAAGAGCCGACACAGGACTAAAGAGCCGACACAGGATGAAGAACCAACACAGGAGTGCAGGAGTGATGACTAAATAATCAGGCTAGATTAGGCCATGGACATTGCAAATAAAGTAAAAAAATACACTCCAAAACAGGAAATGCTAGACAAGAAACACAAAACTGTGACACATTTTTATACATCGTCTGAATATAATGTGTGCCAGTCCATTGAGAAGATGTTGAGATATTTCAGTTAATAAATAAAAACCTTGTCCCTCCAATAGTTTGAGATATTCAAAGTGTTGGACTGACTGACTAACCGTTCTTACCATCTCTACAGGAGCATGCATCACCTCCATTACAGAACAAGAAGAGATGCTAATGCAGTGAAGCCAGAGGAGCCTGTATGTTTTGTGTGAATGGTGAGACCACGATACGGCACCATGTTCATGAAACTAGCCGATGAAACTACCTCACCTGCGCCCACACACCAACACACACCCAACCTGATTAAAGCAGTCAGCAGGTTCACACCCAGCGGTGCTCGCTGTAAGTCAGTGTGGGAAACAGGAAATTACAGAACAAAGTGAAGTAGCAATATGAGACATATATATTTCGGGAAACTATAAAAGGGGAAAGAGAAAAACTAAATGACTTCCACAGAATTAACTTCAGGGGGTTGTTTCTTTATGATATCTGGGTGTTATTATTACTATAATAAAACACTGCAGTGCCCAAACTGCCAGTGTAGCAGCTTTGAAAATTCTTATATTCATCATTTATTTCTCTTTAAAAGGGAAGATGAACATCCTCGTCCAATTACTCCCCTGTCAGTAGTGGACTGCGGCGAGAAGGAAGCATTATGTAACAGCGGGAACTCTGACTTCTGTGGAGGGAAGTAAAGAAACGGAGTATAGAGCGTTGCGTTGCTGGTGTTGTTGCTGGTGCTGTTGGTGGGCGGCAGCTGTATTTACCACCGGAGCCTGTTGTTTCCTCTGACTTAATGAGCATCGGGGCCACTTCAAAGCTGATGTCACCGCTCACCTCCGAGCCAGAGTGGCTTTCCAGCAGCTGGTTAGAATAGATAATGACGAACCGTTCGAACAGTTTGTGCGGCTGACTGCTATAACTATATATAAATATATTATAAATAACAGGCATTGGCTTCATATATTATAATTAATCCTGTATAACTTTAAGCCTTAATATAACGTGAACAGGTGAGTTGTATATAAATTCACCCTCAGTACAGTTGTCATGAACGGGGAAATTAGCTACAGAGACCAAAACTGTTTTTTGTACCAGGCTGTAAACATGTTTATTTCTGCTGTGAAACATGGGGACTTATAGAGACTGACTCACTGCTGGAGCCAGCCTCAAGTGGACGTTTGAGGAATTGCAATTGTCGCTTCCTGGTTCCTCCGCCTGTGCTATGCTTTATTTGTTCATGAGAACATGAATACTTGTGTTTAAAACTAAAGATTACGTCTTCAGGCTGTCCCAGCAATAAAAACACTAAAGTTTGAAGTGATCGGACGAACGGGACACCAACAGTGAACTGTTTTATTTATCTCTTAACCGTGACCAACCAAACATCCCTAACTTTAACTTTAATCACCTTGTTTATGCAGCAAACCTCACGAACTTCAACCATAGCTGTTTATTTCTGCTGTCTAACATGGGGACTTATGGAGACTGACTCACTTCTGAAGCCAGCCTCAAGTGGAATGTAGTTTTTGGCACTTCCTGTGCATTGGCTTCATTTTTGAGCCGTGCTTGGTCAGAACAAACTTTACATTAGCGCATACGCCATTTGATATGTGGCGGGCTGAAAAACGAGGAGAGGAACCAAGTGCCGACATGAGGGTGAACAAAAAGTTAACTTGAATAACTTAATGGAAAACACAGAAATAACAAAAGGCGGCTGACGAGTTCAGGTAAAAACAAACTAAGTCCAACAATCTAAGACAAAAATCTGGGAGGAGAAACACACGAAGAAGCACAAAGAACTGGGAAACTTACCCGACAACTGAAAACCAAAGAACGCAGGGACTAAATAAGACACAGGTGGAACTAATCAGGCAATCAAAAGGCAGGAAGTTAAGTGACATAAGACACAAAGAGGGGAGAATTACAAAATAAAACAGGAAACAAGAAACTCAACATTTTCACTTTATTTGTTATTTATGTAAAGAAAACAGTCTTCTGAGTAGCCTTGCATAGTCTTATGGTGCACAATCCATAGAAACTGTTACCTCTTCTTTTCTCTCCGTCAGCGAGTGTGACAGAATGTGCTTCAGTGCTCTGTGCTTCAACTTATTGATCTGGACCTCAGAGCCGCATTACTCTGCTGTGCTGAATGAGAAATGTGTCCAGTTAAAGTGGTTTGTGTCTCACGGACGTGATTAAAAACCATCTGCGCTGTGTTTCCTGTGTGCTCCCCCTCACACCAACACATCCCTGTCCTCGATGTGGCCTGATGCTCTGAGGTTAAAGTCATGATATCATCCTCAGACAAGTGCTTTTCTAAAAAAAATCACTGTGCACCAGCTGAAGCTCCACAATCTTTGTCAAAGCTCTATACAATTTTCATGCTTCCTCCTGATCCAAAAGCATCTGCATCTGCTAAAGCAATTTCAAAAATCAGGCTTTTTTTTATTTTAATTTGAAACATTCAGACGTTCATTGGCACTCACAGAAATATAAAATGTCTCCAGAACAGACAAATGAAGCGTGCAGCTGCTCTGACAAGAGAAGCTTCTGTGAGCCGCGCTTTATTACATTTCATTTGCAATTCTGAAGTGACTGGATTTGCCAGCTCAGTGGTAAAAATACACAGCGCTGAAGTATTCCCGTCACTCCACAGAGGGAGCACTTCTTGGTTATTGTCTTGCTGCTTGTTCACATGTCGGTGTCTCCCTCTGCAGGCCGTCAGCAGAGCTCGACCACGCTCACTGTTCAGTTTCCCTCCTGCTACACTAGCTGTCACTGTGATACAGGCTATGAACCTGCAGTGTGATTGTATACAGCGTTTCCATGGCTGTCCTTTTAATCACTCACATCATCAGGCTGTACTTTCCCCCTCCGAGCTGGGTCAAAATGAGATTATTCAAAAAAAAAAAAAGTCTTCATATTTTCTTAATTTAAAAGAAGACAGCATATAAACAATAACATCATTCATCTCCAGGGCTGACATATTTAATCGCTGAGTTTTATTTGTATAATGTTTTGATGCAAATTTCCTCCATCTGCCTTCCTCCACCTAATAAGTTCAGTGACTTTGGCATGTGCACACCTGAAGCCCGGGAAACTGACTCACGTCTCTGAGCAAACGATGTGGACTTTTCAGAAGTGTCTGCAAATGGACAATGTCATCTTTCTTCCACACAAACAGCCCATTATACCGGTGCTCTGCGGCCGACCCTGTCACTTTTTAATAGACTTTTTTCCCTCCTAACACCATATCAAGACACCTGGAGTGGTGGAAGAAAAAGGCCGCCATTACAAGATGATTATTAAAGACTCGTGTGCAGGATGACAGACGACAGTCGTGGCCTGTCAAAGCTCGATGACCCCTCGGGGGGTCACGGGATGAGCTCAGTCTTTTTCTTTGCGAGCTGAATGAAATGCCGAGATCATCATGTAGTCCATTCTTGTTCTGATTTCACGCGGTCCGAACTCATTACACCATCCAGCAGCAGCTTAAAGGGCGCGTGAGTCATGGTGGCATATCTGTATGAGTGGGCTGTGTGAGACGTCTCAATGCAGAGGAGCCCACGTGCTGCGTTGATGTCATAACCAGAGACTTCCTGAACACAAGGTTCATTCACAGACAGAGCCCTCCTCCTCCTCCTCCTCCTCCTCCTCCTCCTCCTCCTCCCCGACATGGGGACCAAGCACCAAACAAGCCGTCTCCATAGCAACTGCAGCCTTCGGGGCATGTGAGTCCCCCCTTCTTTTTTGTTTTGTTTGTTGTTATTTGCTACTGGAGGGAAGGATGAGGTTTGAAGCTGTGTGTGTGTGTACAGTGCATGGACACGTGTAAACAGCACATCATTAACAAACTTTTTTTTTTTTTTAAATGTTGTATGAATTATAAACAAACACGCCGGGTCTCCCATGAGTGCGTCTGCTCCTGGCTCAGGACAAGAGGGGAGCACTTGATGAGTCACCGTCTACTGGATCGACTAATTTTCAATTTTCCTCTCATAAAAAGGCAGCACGGAGAAAAGAAGAGACACCCAGGAGCTGTCTCGACTGTCTAAGACACTCAATCAGGACTTATATTAAAAGGAATTAAAACAAGGACAACCATGATGTATATGGTTATTATTTATTGCTACTTTTAAGGATACAAAAATAGCACGAAACAGAGATTTTTTTTTTTTTTTAAAGGAGGCACAAAGTGTAGTAGACGCAAAATGAAACAACTATCAACAGAGAAAAAATAAAATAAGACAGTATTAATAACTTTTTCATGACCATTCTTTAAAGATTGTCAAATAATAATAATAATAATAATAATATTAATAACAAAAGCATAAACAAAAATATAACCTATAAGGGGAGACTTTTAGGTAATGTTTCATAATTCCCTTCAGAAGTTTACATGGTAATAAAACAGATATAGAATAAATGATGGTAACTATAACATTGTGTATATTCTAAAACACAGACGAGTTAAAGATACACGACAGACGACAAATCTATATTTAGTCTATACTCAAACTTAATCGTGGACAATCACACTTTGTATCGAATATTTACAGAAAAAAAAAAGGGGAAAAAAAACTATTTCATATAGATTACATTCAAGAAATGTCAAATGCACTTGTGCTGTACTGGCTCAATGACAAATATTAATGTTAGCTTTAGTAATATTACAAAATAAAAATCTCTTTCAAATAGGTCCATATCAAATATTAAAACATTGAGATTCAGTCTTACTTTTTTTTTTTTCTTCATTTGCAACATTTTTCTCTTTACAATCATACAAATGGCACTTGGCACTTTTAATCTACTCCAATTCAGTCAGTGAAATATTAAAAATATTATAAAAATATGACTTTTCTTTTCTCTCTCTATCAATGCAAGCTGTATGTTACACACACACTGTGCACGGAGCATAAATGTGTCTTCTTTACTTCATGGAGGACGAAGCTTCTGCATAGGCAGGCATTCAGCTTTGAGTATAATGATTGTCGTTATAGACAAATGCAAAAATTCAACTGTACACAAAACAATACACACGTTTAGAAGCTTTGGAATATTTTTTGTTTGGTTTGTTTTAGGCTGTAGAAGCAGCCACAGATTATTACAATCAACTTTAAGAGCAATAAACCAAAGATTTTTATTTTTTTTTATTTTCTTTTAAAGCAAGGCGACCACCTTTAACTTTGAGTTTACAAAATCTCTTACTTCAGCTTCAGATACGTTTAAATCATTTTCAACGCATAGAAAAATGATTTTTTTAAACGTAGACCCATGCTCGGCCCCTGCGAAGCCACTTTGGCATTATCACCTGAATATAATGCAGTATATATATTTTTTAACGAATATATAAAATGATACATTATTCACATGACTAAAGTAATAACATTGACCCCCCCTGTTATTGAAAACAGTGCATATTAGGAGGCGTCACAAGAGTTCGTTTTGCGTATGGTTAAGGCAAAAGTGTGCGAGGAGTAAAGCCGCACTTCAAATGAGATGATCGACGTTTCGTGTAGGACTGCATATGAAGACGCACACAGACCAAACTGTGTCTGACGAGCTTTTTTTTTTGGCTTTCACACGTCGTATTTGGGCTGAATTTTTTTTTTGGCATTTTCTTTCACAAATCTGAAGCTGCATGGCTCAATTCACTAGTACGAGGCAAACGTGTGAGTTGGTATTATGGCTAATGCTATTTCTGGGAAATGCATTGTATTGCAGCAAACTGTATCCAAAACCAAGAGAAGAATCAAACAAATAAGGCACATTCCACTGTTGTTTCTCATCAGTTTGTTGGAAACCTTGCTGGGTGTTGACGTTATGGGTCGAATGAATTGTTCTGTGTGTTGCAGGAAAACGTCCAGAGCAAACACAGCAGCCGGGAGCTGATACTTTCTATCTGTAAGGGTGAAGAACACGAGGAAGAGAAGGTCTGATTGTTGGTGGTGGATGCGTCACCTTGAGTGTGAGCGCTTCTGTATGTGTGTGTGTGTGTGTGTGTGTGTGTGTGTGTGTGTGTGTGTGTGTGTGTGTGTGTGTGTGTGTGTGTGTGTGTGTGTGTGTGTGTGTGCGCTGGCGGACGGGGTGGAGGTGGGTGGATGTTGTCACTTCCTGCTCGGGTCTCTCGTCTATGTCTGCCCTCTGGCCTGAACGCCTGTCAGATCCTTTCTTATGATCTCATTCACTGCAAAGCAAAGAAAGACAGAGGAATGTTAGACAGTGACAGGAAGTGCTTTTCACAATAAAACTCCAACATAGTGTAAAAACTCAGACAGTTCGATTTGACAGGGCGTTGATGCCTGGGCCCGATAAAGGCTGCATTAATGTTGAGCAACCACTAGAGGTAGAGCTAGCTTACAAGCGATTACTTCCTGTTGCTGGGATGATTAGAGAGTGTGTGTATCAAACAACAGAAGAGGAAGGGGGGTTGAAATGGAAACTCATGGCTCTAAAAATAGAATCACAATGTGCGGGGGAGAGGGGAGTAAAAACAGGCGTCACGCGTTGGAAATAAATCAAATGAAACGCTGAATTTATGTATTGAATAACAGACGTGCTTAATATCTGCAAACGTGTGAGAATCTGAAGCTTTGTCACGCAGACGCTGGTAAAACAACCCTGCACGCTGCAGGAGGAAGTGTAACTTCCATGCGTCAGGGTGACGGTGCATGTGTTTAAACACGGTCATGCTATCGACAGGTACTAAACCAGGAGAGGAATGACGAGCATGTGCGACATGTCGCCTCTCCAGATCTGCCGTTTGTGTGGAGCTCTGATGTTTATCTGTCAGGGCCCGGGCCCTGGGAGCAGCACACTGTGTAACACTGAGACTTTATAGAGAGAGAGAGAGACTGTTGCCACCGCTTCCACCGTGCCTCAGGGAACTCATTAGGGTCGATGAGTAATATAAGTATTTCAAAAAAAGTGGGCCAAAAAAGCTCTTCGCCTGTAACCAAGTCATTACAGAGCATGTCGTGTGTCTGTGATTGTGTCGCCGTGGTAACGGCGGGGACCCAACACTTTGTCGGTTGTGTTTTTCGGGTGAGGTTACAAACGTACGTGCTAAAAAAAAAAATAATCTGAATATCAGGAATATCAAGTTCATTCAGCAGTTTGTAAAAAAACAGAAGTATCCATTTTCTCGTCTACTCTAATTGTTGGCAAGCCAGCCGGTAAATTCAAACTACTCCCGTAAACTCAAGAGAATGAATGAAATTAAAGAAACACCTCGAAAGCAGAGGCGTGGAACGTGGCATATTTCTCAAACTGAAATCATGAAGTAGCACCCGCAACTGCAGCAAAAGTTAAATCTAATTAGGCAATCTTCCACCCGACACGCCAGCGTTTGCCTCTCTTTATGTCTCTGTCCGCTGGCTTCCTCTCTGATCACTTGCAGATGTCGAGCGAGAAACAGCCCGGCTTTAACACTGAGCACATTTTATAGCCAGAGCAGCATCTGAGAAAGAAAAAAAAAACAAAAAAAACTAACAGGAGCAGCCAAACTGGGTGCTCTGCTGTCGTCACAGCATCACCGTCCCTGTTTATTTTAGTCTGTAGTGGAATTCCCTCTGACACCCAATGCCTTGAAGAAACTTTCATCTCCCCGGCAGTGCCGCAGGATTTTTCCTGAGCATAAAAAAAACGAGCTCAGAGAAGCAGCAGGAGCGCCGCAGTGGGGGCAACATACAGTGGGGGCTTTAACTGAATCTAATGAAGGGTTGGCACGGACCGGCTATTTGAGGCTGGCCCGGGGAACACTCGGGCCAGTCTGTTCAATAGGTGAGTGTCTGGATCCTGAGCCGTGCAGCCAATGAGCTGCACTGTTTACCGACGGTGGGAGGGGAGAGCGAGACAGCGCGTACAGTAGCTGACTCAGTCGCCGCGCGCTGCCTGCTGCGAGCTGGAATGTGTGTGTTTGTGCGTCTGCAAGCATTTGCATGTTAATACAGTGTGTGCGTTCGTGTGTAGAAAGAGTGTGCTATGTGCTGCACTCGATACGAGAGCAGGACTGTTATGCACCAAGCTGAAAAAACCCATCGAGAGACAAGTGGACTGACAGCTAACCACAAGTCTAACCACATATCTGGTGTGTTAGTGCTCGCATTGTTCCAGCTCTGTCAAACAGCGCTCACACACCCATGTGTGCCGTGAGTTATTAATCGCTCTTATTGCTGCTCCTCTCCGCGCGAGCTGTCAGGAGATCCTTTCTGAAAATGATTCCGATGGAAGAAATGCAAGACAAATCCAATTTCTCTGTTTCTCCGCGCATAAAATCCAGAGTTCACCTGAAGCTGCTGCGAGGCTTCGACGGCAACGCAGTGCATGGAAACACAAGGAGGGAATTTCACACTGAGAAAACCAACATTGGAGGAGACGCACTTGATTTGATTAACTGCTGCTGCAGTCTCAGACGTTTCGAGGCTGCTCTGCAATGTCTCGGCTGCTGTCTTAAATATATCTCCATGAACAATTTGTTTTGATATTCGTGCTCTCCACAGAATGAAATCTAATGACCTCTGTGATCCTCTGACCTTTTCTCTCTGCCAACTGTTTGGATGCACTTTGCAAAATCAACTGAATACCCCTCGCGTCACACTCTCCTTTTATTTTTTTGGTCTTTTATGATAGGACAGCTGAAGATAGACAGGAAGCAGGGGGAATGACACGGAGTAAATAGCCGTCCGATGCGGGATTCGAACCGGGGCCAGCTGCAGCGAGGACTGAAGCCTCCACACACGGGGCGGCCGCTTAACCCACTACGCTACTGACCACCCCACACACACACACACTCTACTTTTAGTGTGATGTGGACTATCAATTACGTGCCCAACAAATCTTGGGAATGTAAGTAAAATCCAGCTTGTAGGATTTATTGGCATCTAGTGGTTAGGCTGCAGATTGCACACAACTGAATACCCCTCGCCTCACCTTCTGCTTTCTGTTTGCAGTGTTTTAGTTTGACCTTTCTGGGCTACACTGTCAAAAACATGGCGGACTCTCTCTGTAGACTATAAAAGGCTCATTGTAAAGGTAACAAAAACACAATTATTTGTATTTTGTTATATGAAAACATACGCATGAATATTATATTCTGCCAATAGATCCGACTAAACGTGGACCTGACCCGGGCTGACGGATACATAAACACTGAAATCGCTCATGAAGTGTAAACTGAAGCAGCTGTCAGGCACTCGTCACTGCGACTGCAGCTCCGTCTGGATGTGGCCGAGTCGCATATTTGATCAAGCCTTTCAAACGGGGATGGAAGTGAGCTGAGACTAATGCGCGTAACGCGGGCTGTTGCTGTGTGCTTTATCTCTCCCGCCCTGATCTCTACCTGCTGGAACAATTTCACCTGCTCCACTGCCTCTGGGCTTTATTCCACACCCACTAAATCAGTCACTCCCAGCCTTTGTAGGGCCGTGCCATCGGCTCTTCTTTCTCATTTTGTTTTGTGTGGCACGCAGCGAGCTCTGCCAGGAGGCATTCTTGAGTTTCTGCGTTCCAAAGGCAAGGCCAGCTCTGACAGGGTATCTTGAATAGATAAATAAACAATCAACAGATTTTCTTGAGCATGGGAACCTGAAGACACAGGTCTCTGTCTTTCTCTCTCTGCGTGGGAGAGATTATAGGTCGAGTTTTGGTAGAAAATGAGAATAGCTCACATTCATCTGAACACTCTTCACTAAAGTTCAGGAACCTCAGAGATGTGACAGTTATCGACCACAACACCGTGACGATGCCAGGATGTGGATTCACCTTCTTTCTTTTTTCCTCGCAGACTGAAACACTCCTCGATGAGTAACGCTCACTATCACTCAGATGATTGTTTCGTGGTCACGGTCATATTATAACACCTTTGCAAGGGAGGGACTTTTTTTTTTTTTTGGACCGCGCTTATCTTCTCACCCTTTGTCTGAAAGAAAAAAAGATTTTGAATAATGGGAAGTCCCCCCTTTCTTCCACATGAAGCGATGTGGGTAGGTGGATTATCACCTGTAGGAGTGATAAGAAGGGGGGCACGTGGAAATCTGGCTTCAGAAATTAAAGCTTTAACATTCAGTGCTCGCCCGGCCAGACGAAAGAAGTTAACGCTAATTCTTGCGATTAATTTTTTAAATGGAGGTTGCCATGGAAACGGCAACGAGCTAACCTCAAAATTGAGCAAAGACGCAGAGAGGGCACCGACTCCTCGTCGTCTTGTGGGTGATGGGGAGGATCAAAACAAGGAGGAGGCCCGAGCTCGACTGTTTCTCTGACTCCTTGTTAATTCATCAACTCACAGCCCTGTTGCTGTTTACTGCGGAGGGAAACCCTGCAAGTCCAATCCAAAAAACACAAATTCCATTGCTGGGCCCTTTTTTTTTTTTTTTTTTTAAACTTCGTTTCATTTTTTCCATTGAAACACACACACAGATGCGCGCACACACACACAGCCCCTTCCCTTTTCCTGCGAACTAACGTCCTCCGCCCTCCCTGTGCTATCTTACAGGGATCAGGCTGGATTTCTGGAGGAGAGCAGCTGCAAATAGGAATTTCTTGTGCCAGATTGGCAGAACCCCGTGGACGGAAAAAAAGCTAATCCTCTGGTGGGTTCCCCCCACAGAATCGAGGGGCGTAAGGCCAAGGAGAAACCCCGGCCAACTATAACAAACAAAGAGGCTTTCCCCAGCTCTCCCAGGCAGCCGGTTCCACTGTTTGACAATGGTTGCCATGGAAGTTGTTTTTCACTTCATAACAGTGTCAACATGTCCAGGCGATCAGGAGAGTGACACTTTTTTTTCGTCGTTAATGCGAGAGAGAGAGTAAAAAAAAGAAAAAAGCTCATTTCCTCATCTGTGCGAGCGGCTGAACGAACACGACGCCGGCCCTCGAACGTCAGCCGGCTAACACGGCACCTCGGAGGCAGCTTGTTGTTAAACATAATAAAGTTTGGAGAACCTTTAACTCCGGAGTAAGGCAGAGGTTCAACCTCGCGGCTGCCGCTGGATGTGGCCTGACATTAATTCTGTTAGAGGCTAATGGGGTTGACAAGCATAAGTATAAACACATGACTCATAATCCCTGTTATTTCCACCTTGAGTGGAACATAACTACACCTCCTGGCGTGGATTGTTTTAACAGCGCGAGCTGGGCCTGCTGGCTTTGTTCAGAGGGATACTATAGTACGTAGATCAAACCGGGGTGTGTACAAAGGAGATGGAGCAGATATTGTAAATATCCTTGAATTGTTCTGAGGACGAGTCATATCTCTGTTACCGGCTCTTATCATCCATCTCTTTCACACAAGGATGTATCCATCACTGGCTGCCTCTCGCCTCGTCGCTACTAAAAACACACACTGTGAATGACACGAGTAAAAAGGCCTTAACTTACACTCACCATCATCTAGGTAGGCCTGGTCCAAGTTCTCCTCCTTGACCGTCACCCTCCTCTGTCCGCCGCCCGGAGCCTCCATCTGCCCCGTGCCGGGCGGAGTGCGGCCTTTCTGCTGAGCCTTCTGCGTGTACGACTGCTGCTGGATGACGGTGGGATAGTGCTGAGGGTGGGTCACCGCGGCCTGAGCCTGTGTAGGAGTGGGCGAGAGGGAGGTGGCGGACTGCGGGGAGTAGCCGTCGCAGTAGATGATCGGCTGGCTGTCGGGCTGCGGAGCAGAGAGGGCTTGATGGTCTCCCGGCCCGAAGCAGGTGGTGGTTGGTGGGGGAGAATTGGATGATTGAAGGGTGCTGACCTGCACCGAGGGGACCTACGGACTGAGCCGGGGAGCCGGTGTGGACCAGGACCGACCGGTGGGGGTCGGGAATCATCCCTGCAGTCTGCTGATAGAGGCCAGGGCTGCTGCTCAGACTCTTCCCCCCGCGGGAGTACACGATGGCCGGGCTCTGCTGCTGGAAACGTGCGTCTTGATTCGGGAGGCTGGAGCCGAGACGCTGGCAGGAAGCCAGAGCGGGGACCAAGCCGTTGTCTGGATGGAGAACCCCGCGCTGGTTATGATAGTAGGAATGAGGGGATAAACCCAGGATCTGGGGGATGGCAAAACCCACGTGGTCTGCTTCATACTCGTCTATAGGCTCGGTCTTGATGGACGGAGCTGTGGAGAAGTCAAAGAGAGGAAGCAGAGCGTGGCTTAAAAAGACTCAACCACGTTAGTTACAATCGTTATGCAACAAAGAGGCCGGGCCTCATTCTTACATGCCAGTGGCGTGTAGGTGAAATGTTGAGGCTGGCTGCGCTTCCTCTTGCCGTTGATAACGTAGAAGTTGCACTTTGACAGAGTGGCAGACGGACGTGTCTCGGTAGGACGGCACCTCCACGAACAGCATGCTCTGCGAGACAAAGATCTGTTATGTGCTGAACCTGAACCTCACGGTATCCGACGTGTTTGGAGGTGGCGCACAAGCATTGGAAGGGAACGGATGAATAATACGTACTGGCTGGCTCTTATCTTTGTCCACTGTTGCTTCCATTTCCCAGATTTGCTGGCCATCTAGAAAGAAGAGAGAAAGTGGAAACCTAATCTTAAACAATGTGGTAATTAACTCCGCAAAGCAAAGCGAGTACAGTTGATCGTTTCAAGATGTAGCGGACAGCGAGATCCTTCTGCAGATCTGGAAAATGCTGTCTCGTGGAAATCACCTCGTTTGTTTTAAATTCTTTAAGTTCGCGTTTCATTCATTTAATCTCCACTAACTCAGTTAACACACGGTCGACTCGTAGCCACCGTGACGTCTGTGTCTTGGTTTGGTTTTAAAATACATGTGGACAGAAAGAAAAGAAAAAACAGAAGCCTCGGCGTACATGCAGACAATATCACTTTTAAAACCACTTCCTCCTGCACCGCCGAGCACGCACACAGGTAGAGACGATGTGTAGGTTTCTACTACAAGCACAGGCAGACATCCATTAATCAGAAGAGAAGCGTGTGTGTGTGTGTGTGTGTGTGTGTGCGTGTGTGTGTGTGTGTGCGGTGAGAGCTGATGTGGACGTTACATCACACAGATTTCGATCGGAGCCGTCGTTTAGGTGAGAAAAGTCGAAAACCAAAAACCGGGGCTTTGTTCATGTAAAATATTCACATGAAGCCTAACACACGATACGACGTACGCTCGCAGCGTTCGAATGTGACCGCAGGTGGGAAACCCTCCTGTCAGATTGTAAATTACAAACACATGGGTTAAAATGAGTCAGCAGGAGGACGGGGGGGGGGGATTCCAAACATCTCGCCAACTTTTCTCTAAATTTTATGATCAGCTCTCTCCACGTCTCTCTCACAAAATGTTTGTTTGTGATTCTACACTAAGGGATACCCCCGACTCTTGTTCTCCCTCCAATAGTGGGGGTAAGAGAGTTGGAGAGAGAGAGAGTCTTGCCTTGGCCGTGCGGGGGAAGCTTTCCTTCCCTCCCTGTCCGAGCACGACAGAGCCAGGCGAGCTCCAAGCCAGAGGCAGCTGTCTCTCATTCAGAGGGATTTCACAGCTGTGCCGGTCCAGAACTTTGTGTCATACAGAAACTCCCCAAAACAATGGCAATCCCTCTTGGTAAGATTTCTTTTTCCGTCTCTGTCTTACTATCCATTACCGTGCTGTGTCGTAACACAGCAGCAGGGAACCCCAGAGAAGCAAAAAAAAAGAAAGAAAGAAAGAAAGAAAAGTAGTCAGGGCGGTTTTAGTCGCCTGTGGAGCGCCTGCATTTAAACAAAAAGCGCACGGCAGAGGAGTCAATGAGTCACAATATCACATAAACAAGTATTTTACTAAAGGTGTCCTACGCCACAGACCCTGAGAACTGTTTCACCACTGACAGCAGGTGACAAACGTTCAGCAAACCCACCTACCACCACAAAAAGCAACCCACTCACACATGCAAGCAGACCCCGGATTGAAGCGACTGACCTCCGACCTTACAAAGCGACACAAAGACATCAAATCGTGATGAAATGACTCAGTTTTAAAATATCAATAAAAAGAGACAGAAAAATGAATTGTGCGGTTCGGTCGGAGGTGTCGACACTCGCGAAACAACCTTTCCATGTGACACGCAGGACGATTAATCACGCAACAAAAGGCGATAACGCATCATGGGAGTCAGCGAGGAAGAAAAGGGCAAAAGGAAGTGAAGCGGCGGCGTTATCATCGGGATCATGCAAATAACTCATGTGGCTCCATCTATACAATGACGAAGGTGAAAAACGTGAAACCTGTTCTGAGTCATCAGTGCTGCTGTGACACTTTGAACTAACGCAGATAATAAAGACTTAATAGGTTTGTTTTCTGGGAAATGTGTGAAAACATAGAGGTGATGTTATCCCACGGGTCGTGTGCGATGCTGGGGAGCGTTCGGACGCCACTCACCCTGAGTTTTCTCCATAAAAATGACCTTCGAATCGGAGCTGAAGTTCTGCCCGGTCAGGATCATCTGCTGGCCTCCGAGCACAGAGCAGCTGTCCATGTCCTGCTTCTCCACCATGGGAAGCTCGTGCGCTGAACGCTGGGCTGCCGGGACACAAAGAGAGAGGAGGGGGTGGTGTGTTACATTTACCGTCACGAAAGAAGAAACTAAATATTTTTGGCTTTGGACTCTCCGTCAACACATCTGAAGACGTCACCTCCAGGCAGCTGTGATCGTTTGACATTTAAGAAGACTGATTAACTGTTAATCAAAGAAATCATCTGCAGAATCATCCAGAAACATAAAAAAAAAAACACAAACCATGTTAACCCTTGGCATCGATTTCCCACAAATGCACAAGTACCTGTTACCAAGAAGTGACGGCGTTTCGCAATAAAGAGGTGATGCTGAGTCATCCGACAAATAACAAGCCCGCGCTTTCGGTTTTGATAAGCAAAAAAAAAAAAAAAAATATCAATCAAATCACGGAGAAGTGATTGACTGAGCTGACAGTGAAGTACTGTAACAGGAAGGGAACAGCCAACTCTGTCGCAATCTGATGAAACATCCGCGCGACAAACACGAAGTGAAGCTTAAAATATCATCAGGACGCTCGACATCCTTCCTCAGTGAAGTGTACAAACATGCCAAACAAACTGGTTATGAGCCGATATGTGCTGATGATGATGATTATTATTGGTTATTAAATGACAAGTGCTGTGCATCTTTGAGCTGATTCAGTCCAATAAAGTGCAAATGCCTCCACTGTTTGTAGTTTCTCGATTATTTGCACCTCTCACATAATTATGACCTCTCGGGTTGAAGACCCCTGGTGCAGGGCTTCCTCAATTCAAACATATAGTTTCATCAAAGCTGATTAAAGAGCATGTACGACACTTTCTCATCGTCGCCGAGCTGAAACTCCACAGTCGCCGATGCGTCGACAAACAAATCCCCGTGACCTTTGAACAGGCTGGTTACTGCCGCACTGGCGAGAGGACGGAACAAAGCCGATGACAGCGGCGGGTGGGGAGAGAGGAGGGGGAGGAAAACACAGCATCGCCGACACACCGTGCCGCTTATCAACGAGGCCTGACAGATGTGTCACCGTAAGCAACTTAACGCTCGATTGGCTTTCACTGCCGGGCAATTGTTCTGAAGTTCATCTTCCGTCAGACAGGCACTAACTATTGTTCTGTGATGGAAAGCAGATGTGAAACGACAGTTGTAAAACTGATAATCGGCTCCGGCGTCATGATCTTTTACAATGACAGGAGCATATTGCACGCAGACCGGCTCGCGCTGACGCGATGGATGTTACGTCTCGACCCAAAGCGAGATAAACAGGCCTCCCTGTTTGAGGTTTGATTACAACCGGGCGCTTTAATAACGCTGTGTACACATGCAAGTGATGTACCCAAACACTGACTTTTACTACTGCGCACATACAAACAGGTACACAGACACCGGAACACGCAAGCGCACAAACACTGGACGGAAGCCCTGCGTGCATAAAGACGTCTTTGTGCCCGG
This sequence comes from Collichthys lucidus, assembly GCA_004119915.2. NCBI lineage: Eukaryota > Metazoa > Chordata > Actinopteri > Sciaenidae > Collichthys > Collichthys lucidus. Next base: position 4,200,281 of record CM014087.1, read on the forward strand.
CTCCAAACTCATTTGAATGTGGGTTCCCCCCCTTTTGTTTATTTTGTGTAAGGTTTTGTTCCTCAGCAGGAAGTGTACGTGGTGAATTCATAAACGCGGCACTGTGCCGGAGCTACAAAACCCGTCTTGTTTTTTTAAGATGCGCATCGCACTGTGAGAGTGTTTGAGGTGTATCCGCTTACAGCACTCGATGGGATGCGAGGCCACTTGGAGAGAGACGTGCTGTCCTCCGGGCTGAGGTATGTGCACGCGGAACACCAGGCGGACGCGGGTGTTTTTCCGCCCAACGTCCGTCTCGCCTTTCCTCAGCTCGATGTCGGCGTTCCTGAGCTTCAGGATCCCGGCACAGTCGATTCTGTCAGAAGGAAGAATGAACGCGTAAGAAAAACAGACTGTTTCAAAAAAAAAAAAAGAGTTCAATTGCTCTTGGTTATATTCTCACATTGCTTTCATGTTGTTCTTCGGCTCCAGCGGGATCTCAAGGACTTTGGTGCCGTGGATAATCTTCTCGTAGCTGGTGGTCGTGACCGTCTTGCCGGTGATGCGGTGGACTTGATAAAAGGCGTGGGGCTTGAGGATTCGCTCATCGGCCGTACCGATGAAGATCTGTAGGCCAAGTGGCTCCTTGCCTCTGTAGCCATGTAACTGCAGACACACACACACACACACACAAATGATAAAAACAGATGAAACAGAGATACAGTTTGGAGGAAACTGCTTTCTCAAATAGCTGCTTGTTTTAATTCTGCCTTTTTCCAGATGTTGTTGCTCCCCAGAGGTGGCTAATCAGTGTCAGGGCCACGTGTAAACGCACGAGTCCTGAACAGAAACCAGTCCCGAGAGCTCACATCCTACAGGCTTTTTACAGGAGCGCATGAAGGATGCAGCAGGACGGGGCAGAGAACTGTCTTAAACATCCTGCCTGACTGTTTTAAAAGTCCCTGAACAGTATCGGGATAGGTGTCGCTGTGAAGTGGAGACACACAGAGCTGACAGAGGCAGAGAGATGTTACTTTTAACCTGAGAGTGCCTCCTGAGGAAACCTGCAAAAACCACAAAGCGTCAACATGCATCTAAATGCTGTGTTTGTGCAAACAGCGTAGCGCTTAACCTTTGTCAGAGAATACAACCGGGAGCTGGTTGCAGAATGACTAATCTCACTGCAGAAGTTTATTTAAGATCAGATGCATCTCTGCATCATTTATATTTAATGCTTAAAAAGAGCTGCGGGTGATATTTTCCTTTTCATTGTTTAGAAGACATTATCCACATGAAGGTAACTGACAGACTTCACAGCAGCAGCTGCTGAATGTGAGCAGAAACTATGGCAACATGAATGAGCTCCATAACCAGGTAGCTCACACACACACACACACACACACACACACACACACACACACACACACACACACACACACACACACACACACACACACACAGAAACAGAGGAAGCCAACTGCAAACACTCAACAGGCCATGTGAGCAGCCGGGGCCGGTTGTCATGGCAGTGGCAGGAGCAGTGAGTCATGACAGAGAGCAGTGTAGGAAAAGTGGAGGGTACGAGGCTCAAAGAGAGAGAGAGGAGGGAAGAAGGAAAAACAGGAGAGGGAAGAAGAAGAAGAAGAAGAAGAAGACGACGAGGTGAAGGAGTGCAGCCGTGGCTAGCCAGGCCTGACCATCTGATTGGCCTGGCAAAACATGCAGAGGCTGACCTCAGGGTGAGGCCTTCGGGGACGGGCAAGAAAATGGAAAAGAAGGCAAGAGGGGGGAAGCTTTATTTCCAACAAGTCCCTACTATCACCAACAAACACAGCTTTGAAATGTCGCCACGGTAACGCAAAGAAAAAGAAAAGAAAAAACGGGAGGGAAGTTTGATCCTATTCTTGGACGACGCGGCCGAGCCGTAAACTGTGTCACACAGTTTGAGAGTCATGTTGTGACTGCGAGAGGAACAGCAAACCTTCCCGTTTATCCCCTCCTCCCCTGATCTACAATTATGTCAACCACAGGCAGCGCTCATTTCTTTTTTCTCTACACGTCCAGAGAGTGTTTCGACACTTGTAGTCGGCTTCCTAATCGAGACCCGTAAAGTCAACAAAAGCAGTGTGTATGAGGAAGTCAGGGACAGCGTGAACACAGACCTGTTTGTGTGGTTAAAACCATCAGAGGTGGGGGTGAGGGAGGGTGAGGGTGGAGGAGGGGGGGACTATATTAAGCCAGAAGAAAAAACTTTAAAAAAAAGAAAAATCAGAGCGTCTGTGCTGCTCGCTGACCTGAGTTCAGCTCGGATGGTTGGTGACTGTGTGTCTTTATGATTTCAGAAAGTGAGGCATAGGAAAGCTGCTGTGAGAGTCATTTTCATACAGCTCGCCCTGGGCAATAACACCAGCGAGTGCATAATGAGTAGGAAACACAATTACACGCGAGGCCTCCTCCTCCCGTCAGGGTCGCCCGAGGCTCCCAAACGCGACAACATGCCGTACCTGCACAACTGGGTGTCCTCCCGTCGGGGCTTTGACCGCGCCCCTGCTTCCCTCCGTCTCGTAGTGCGCCCTGTGGTGCGGCTTGGGCTGCACCTCGATGTGGAGCTCATACTGGTCTGTGCGTCGGGGGATCGGCCACTCCAGCGGGGGAAGAGAAGCCACGGGGATGCTGGAGGACATAAATCATTAAAGTACTGCAACTTGAAAAGGTGTATCCTGTGTGTGTGTGTGTGTGTGTGTGTGCCTTGCTGCTCATTTACCTGCAGATGCTGGAAACCAGAGGCTTGGGCCAGATTGGAGGGATAACAAAGAAAGGCTCTGCAGCAGGTTTGGTTTTTATGTCCTGGTCGCAGGACACTAAGTAGTTCCCTTCTACGTGGTTCTCTGGGTACAGAGTGTAAACCTGGTTGGACGTCTTGACTATTTTAGTTGGCACCAGGCCAGGCTGACCGGTGCCAAAACCATTCATGGCATCAGCAAGGCTGCTGTGCGTATAAGTGGGCACCTATGTTGTGATCTTCATGGCCGCTGTGAGGGGAGGGACTGCGGGAGCGGTGTCCGGGGACTAAGCCCGGATTCCTGTACATGTCGTAGGTGCGCTTGCCCTGTGGGGAAGCAGAGCGGGAGCCAGGCCTCGGGGAAGGGGAGCGGGGTCCTAGACAGTTGTCCTCAGCTAGGCTGGTGCCGGGAGAGGTGCCCGGGGAGGTGCGAGGGGAGCCAGTGTGGATGTTCTGTAATCTGGGGCAGAGGTCTCCGGGGTTCTGGACGCTGCTGGGGGACACACAAGGAGACGCCCAGGGGGAGTAACTCTCCGAGTGCCAGCTGGTGGAGGAATTGCTGCTGGCTGGACTCAGGCACTGGGGCTCACGGTAGGCAAGGTTATCATGGCCGGGTACAGTGAGGGTGGGTCTGGGGCTAATGTTCAGGTGGTGGTTCTGCAGGGAGTCCCGTCCATGGTTGTAGTGCTCACGGGAGGGGGTGATTTCGATCCGCGGGCTCAGGGCGAGGCCTACAGGCCGGGTACTGTCCAGATAGTTTCTGGCCTCCGGGTTGTCATATCCCGTGAGGACCTCGGTGTTGTGGTTACTGTAGGAGGGACTGCAGGACTTGATGGTGTAAGGGGAGGCCTCCTCCAGAGGGAAAGCCTGCTCAGACTCGGGGCTGAGGACTTTGTGAGATGCGAGGTTTGGGTCATCTGCAGGAGAGGAAAGAGGAAAACTCAGCACATGGCTCAGAGATATTTCCAAAACAGCAACACAGCAGCTCTGTAACGGACACATATCTTCACCTGCAGACTTTGTTAATTAAAGTTCATTCTCTGAGTCAGCAGAAAGAAAAAAGCTCCATGTTGACATTTTCTCTCACATGGCTACTACAGCCCTCATCAAGAAGCCTCAGATTCACTTCCTGTTTTTTCTTTTCCATTCACATTAATAAAACTCGCAGAACTCTGAACCAAAGAGAAGCAGAGAGGAGTCAACTCTCCACACACACACACACAAAGAAGCATCGGACAAACCTTGATCTCCCCCAGCAAAGTCGCTGCAAGGTGGCTCATACTCAAACAAGTACTCAAACTGTAAATCCTCATCAGGACAGTTGACCCGGCTGAGCTCTTCCTCCAAATCTTTCTCGTCGTAAAAAGAGGTCATCTGTCTAAAAAAGGTTTGTTCCTAACGACTCCTCTGGAGTGACGCGGAGACGGAGACGCGGCGGAGGTGTTTCACGGCGCTGATGTTGGATTTGGTTTTTGTGGGGTGGTGGTGGTGGGGTTGGGGAGAGAGAGAGACCTGCTTCTTTCAAGTGTCAGAATGATGCATCGGAGAGCTGCAAGAAGGTAAAAGCGCACAAGTTTCCTGTTTCTGCCCGCCGCCAGTTATTTTCAGACGAAGGCGGGTCTATTTTCACACCGAATGCAGAGTTTTCGAGTTCATCTCGGTGTCTGATCACGCCTCCTCTGCGCGCTGATGCGTCGAAGATAAGAGAGAGAGAGAGAGAGAGAGAGAGAGAGAGAGAGAGAGAGAGAGAGAGAGAGAGAGAGAGAGAGTAGCAGCAGCTTGGATGTGATGAATTAACTGCCCGGTTCAAACACATCGCCGTGTCTCTTTTTTGGGTTTGACAGACAGCCTGGTGCTGCCCCCGGGTGTTTGACATGTTGCACTGACACAGCAGGGTGCTTCACCGGGTATTCATCAAACCAGGAGTTCGCTATGAATAGATGGATGTTATAGAAGAGGTTGGACTGAAAGACATCCACCTCTGCACCGCGGCTAGATTCCCAGTGTTTCTTTGAAAAGCGCACAGGTTTGGGATTTCTTGAGGGAATCCCCAGATTTTTACGCACGACGCAGCGCAGATAGTAGGGCGTTCCTCCCATTTATAGCCTCACACGCACACAGTGGGCCAGTAGCCTATATGCTCAGTCAGCAAAATAAACAGACCGACATCATAACAGACTTTCCTTTTTCTTTTTCTTCTTCTTCTTTTTTTTGGTTGTGCTGTCTGAAAAGCTCAGCTGGATTCAGTTTTTTTTTTTTTTGATTTGGCAAACCCAGAATAAGTGGAAACATGAAACCAAATCTGACAGGATATAAATCTGTGAGTGGAAACAAACACAACTGTAACTATATTTGAATTTTGTTAATCATAGTCACACTCTACACGCAGTGGATTCGGGTCTATCTTAAAAAATCTTTGCTCTCATTTTACGCACTCGTGTCATCTAGTTTGAAAGCGTGTGGCAACTTTTAAGCATTTCCTATCAGCATCCAACGTCTCCTCACTGTCAGCGACTACAATCACACGCTCTGCTGTGTTTAACTGGCTCCTTGTTTCTCCCCTCTCTTAAATATCTACGTGGTTCCCCCGTGGTGCCAAGACGCGCGCCGTGCGTCGAGCAGCCAAAAAGGCGCAGCAACTATCCCCACGAACACACATGACATTACAGGGCTAACACTACTCTATCAATTAAAAATCAAATGGTTTGATTACCAGATAATCACACAACTTCAGCAACTACCTTGATCCATCGACCTCATGGTGTGGTACTGTGCCAGCCTCCAAGTCTCTCTAAACATCTGGAGAGAGAGAGAGAGGGAAAAAAAAGCGAAAAGTAAAATAAAAAATAAAAATTACTTTCCGCTAAAAACCATAGCAGAAGAAGCTCTTCGGTTAAAAAAATGTTGAAAGGAGACAAAAAGTTTCTGTTCGCGTTCAAAAAGCTTCAAGCTGCGACACGGCAGCTGCGCGCAAACTCCCCTTTTCTCTTGTCAAAAAACATGCAGCCGCATCAGCTACAGCGATGGTTCTGGTATGAAGTCCCCCTTCCTAGAGCTCTATAAGGATTACTTGAGTATCAAGAGCGGCTTCCTTCCCCGCTCTGGGTGTTTATAATGGTCCAATGCTGTAAAATAACGGGATTCCCTCAGTGTTTCCTCATGTTTGTGCGCCTTTGCCATGGAAACCTGGAGCCGGTCCATGTCGGAGACTCAGGGCTTTCCTGCAAAGCCCCACACTCAGGAATCCATGACGTCTCCGGGTCCTGCGCCAAGGCATTTCTGCGGCTTCTCTCAGACAGTAGCACACAAGAACTTCATTGTAGGGATGAAGAAATTACTGTAGGACGCTGTAGGAGAGAGAGAGAGGGAGAGAGAGAGAGAGAGGTCTGAGTTTGATTACAGGATGAAATTGACTTAACACTGTCTAACAGTTCGATCCGGCTTCTAATTTATGAATGATTCTAAACCAGAGGATCTGAAATGTTTATTTATTTAGACTGAGTGATGTGGCCATGGTTAGCTGGCGTTTTTTTTTTTTTGAACATGGAATATAGAGAATTCCATTGTTCCCATTGAGGGAAGAAGCTACTATCCATTTCCATTTCCTAATGGAAATCTGCAGCATCTTCTGGAAAAAAAAAAAAAGAAAAAAGCTGAACAAGACCACTACATGGACTGACACAAGGACAGAGCAGTGAAAGTTACATAAGGTAACATCTGAGCAGGGGATATATATATATATATATATATATATATATATATATATATATATATATATAAATATATTTTGAATTCATCTGTGCTGAACGACTTCTGATGCCAGGATTTAGTTTCCTGACACAAAAATAGACTCAGTTTCTCACTTTAAGCGTTGGAGACGCTCCTTGGAATAAATCAGTATCTCTTGTGTAACAGCCTGCAGCTCTTTAAATCCCAACTCTGCTGGCAAACAATTTAAATATGCATCCTTATATATCCTATATCCTTTTTATTACTCACCTCAAATCATCTGCTGACACACATACAGGTCTAAACTTTGACTGACAGCGGCTCGTCTGTTTGCTTCAGGCAGGCAAACAAAAGTTTATTGGAGCTCGCTGCCTTTAGTAAACTGCCAGCAGTTTTACAATCATGACTGGGTGTTTTTAAGGGTAGCCGCTCACGTTCTACCCACCGGCTCGCATCTGCTAAAGTCAAGAAACAGGTAGTTTGAAACCGAATCATGGCGGAGCTGCTTTAACATTAACACGTTCGCATACGGCCCAAGGGAGGAAGCTGTAGAATAAAACCAGTCAGAGGAAGCCAAGTTCAACTATACATTGCTGTTCTGGTGCCATGAACCGGTGCCAGCTCCGGTGCTCTCAGGGCAGGGCTGTGCTTATTGAGTGGATTATTGAGTATGGTTGGATTTAGATTTAGTTTTTCCTTCCTCTCGTATGATCATGTTCGAAGAAAAATGTACTTATTTGATTTATTGCATATTTCCCCAAAGAAGTAGATCATACACTTTACGCATAAAGTCCAACGTCAACACAGTGAATGGACGCGGGAAGTGGAGGATCCTGGTGGGGCATGCATATGTTTTCTGTGAGCGCTTCTTCTTATCAGGGTCACGGAGAGGCTGGAGCCGAGAGGTCAGATCATCACAGGGCCGACACGTAGAGACAGACAGCCAGTTCACCCGAATGTCTTTGGACTGTGGGAGGAAGCAGACACAGAGACCACAGTGGGGTTCGAACCAGGAACCTTCTTTCTAAAAACAAACATCAATTAATATAAATATTTCCACGTCTCTTGCTGGGATATAAGAGCTACTGTATGTGTGAAGTTTGTTTTTGATGCATTAGTTCATTATCCAGCCTGAAGGAGGACCGGGCCTTTTCTGCTGAGACCTCTGGAACCACCTCCACAAGGAGATCAGAGAAGATCATCCTCATATTTCATAGTTCAAGCTGTTTTAATCATGACTTGTCTCTCTCTTGTAGGTCAGTTCAGTCAGTCAGACAGTCAGAGTGATCCAAAACATGATGGCAAATATCAAATCCATACAAAAACCCACAAACGTCACCCAGGATTCAGTTTCTCTTGACTTGACCTCCCGCTGCCCCGACACAACAGAACGCAGCATCCAGCAGGATCGGGACGAGCCAGACAGAACATTTATTTCTTCTGAAACATCTTCAGCTCTCGGCGACTGATCCCGTAGCTTACATCAGTCCTGTCAGTGCCGAGGCCGCTCGTAGGAAAATGTGTGTACTCGAGACAGAGAGAGGAGAGGAGGGGAGGGGAGGGGGTTAATCACAGGATCTGTTTCTGGATTCAGACGTGGATTAGTCTGAGAGACTGTGCTAGACTGCTGGGTGAACAAGGTGACTGCTGCTGCTGCTGCTGCTGCGATGATGATGATGATGAGTCTGTAAACCGCAGTGAGCAGAGCCTTCGTCTTCTGGGGGGGTAACCGAGCGTCCAGCAGCAGCTTTGTCTACCAGATGTAAATTCCTCCACTGTTACGGAACTCTTATGCAACTCCCAAATTATGAATGAGTAAATGAACACAGCACACGCGCCTGTGTCCAGACGGCCGAGTTTGCACTTCCGTCTTCTCCTTCTTCTTCTCCTTTTTTTTTTTTCTCTTCACTTTTTCCGACTTCACGCAGTATTTTCCATCACTGTAAAAACAGCTCACTGAGGTAGAGTTGTCTGGGTTAGAGCGTTTTTTGCCCTGTTTGACTTTTCCAAGTGTAACATGTGTGATTGAGCTTTTAAATCCAAGCAGTGGAACTTCGATATGGAAACAGTGCATTGTATCATGTCTCATGGAAATCTTTCCAAGGGAAAATCAGAAGGGGGCAAAGAGGGGCATGGACTTTTGATCTGCTCTCGCTTCCACGTCAGACGTGCTGTACGTTAAATCTGTTTATGTTTTGGAGTAGAGCAGGCTGGAGTCTATCCTACTGTACAGATGATCTGTTTTAAAGGAGCAGTCCGACATTAAATCGACACATTTGCTTCCTTGCAGAGAGTTAAATGAGAAGACTGACTTAACGAGCTAAACAAACTGTCTGAAAGTTAAAAACTCATCCGCCCGTCTCTAAAATCAAAAATATTTTTGATTCAAAGCGCTGAAACGAGCGTTCGAGGTTTCCACGTGACACTTATGTAAGTCTCAAACAGGACGTTGATTGGCATGGTAGCAAACTTTGTAATGTTACAGAAACACGCCCTTGTGTAAACATCTTAAAGGTCCGGTGTCGAGGACTTAGTGACATCTGAACACCCCCTTTCCAAACACGCAGGAGAATCTGAAGTGACAGAACAAGAGGCCCTGTACTCGTACTAATGTGTGGTTACATCCGGTGTTAGAGGGTTAATTGATTTTCAACTTATATTAAATTCCATTTCTGACACATAGATCTCTTTAAATCTTACACACTGGACCTTTAAACTTTTTAAAACTTGAAGCAAGCACAGAGAAACTTTCTTTTTTCATCTGCCGTGCGAGGCTCAAACATCCAAGTGAAGTGACAATAAGCGGAACAACATTTTCTGAGTGGAGCGGACCTTTAATATCCGACGATGCTAACGAAGCAGCATAATTCAATTAGGTTCAGTTTCATAATTATCAATAGATGTGCGACTTGCAGCTGCAGCTGCTGCTGTGAGAGAGAGAGAGAGCTCCTGACAGGATTTCAGTGTGGGCAGTCGCTGGCTTGTCATTGTGTAATAAGGAATCTTATTTCCTTCCTGCCACAATTTGAGATCCCTGGAAAACATTTTCCTCCTTTTTCCGAAAGCGTACGAATGAACTAATACGTTCCATCAACATGGAAACTACATACATCCACGCTGGACCCCAAACCGCCTCATTATGTAACAGGATTCTGATCGATACTTGAATGTTTGTAGAGAGACTTCAAGTGTCTTAAGTCCAGTGGAAAAGTGGCAGAGCAGCTCGTGGATTTTTCCATTTTATTTTTTTGTTTTTTTTCGAGGGCAGCGTTATAAAATCCCATGAAACAATATCACCCCCCCTCCTCTCTCTCTCTTTTTGTCTGCACTACTTTATGTCTCATCCACATTTCCAGCCAACATCCATTTCAGAACCTCAACATCTCTCTGTATCTTTTATCGACACACAAAAAAAGTGAATCCTCGGTCGTCAAAACAAAGTGGAACAAACTTATTCAGGATTTCAAGAAGCTCACTCCTCCCATCGCAACTTTTTGGACTGTTCAGCCTCAAAAAATCACAATGAATTAGTCGTAGCAGCAGTTGGAGATGTATCTAATCCAGCCGGTCTTAAAGTGATCTGGGGGCGGTTTCGTTGTTTTTTGGGGGGAAAGCATTAACCAGTGTCATTAGAGATGAGAGGGAGAGGCAGGGAAACACATCTGCAGCTCTTCTTTTAACAGGCATGGGTGCTAAGACAAATCAAAGCATTCCAGGCCCACACGGCTATAAATAGTGTCAGAGGAGGGTGTGTGTGTGTGTGTGTGTGTGTGTGTGTGTGTGTGTGTGTGTGTGTGTGTGTGTTCATGCTTTGCAATGTTTCTGTGAATCCAGTGTTTACACGGCGCCATAACAGTGTGTAGTAAACAATTCATCTGCGCCGGCTTGTTCATTAGTTGGTGCCCGTCCAAATCGTCCATCAGCAGCAGGGAGCTTTGTGTTATTTCCAAAAACACCTCGCTGCCTCCGAGTGGACGCGTTTAATGTGGCGTGTAATCCAAACGAGAGTTAGTTCGTTAAGGGCCCAGAAACTGTGCAGGAGGAGTTCAGCGCTCTCTCTGGACGACGGCCCGGGCGGCCTCCGTTGATGTGGTCGCCTTGGCCTGACGTCTGGATATGGATCCCACATGGTTCCATGCTATCATTTGTATTAACCGCTCCCAGTGACAGTTTGTGGTACGTGATAGTGGAAGTCTCTCTCTCTGTCTCTCTTGCTCTGTTCCATCGGGAGCAAGATGTAAGATGTTTCCAAGCTGGAAAAAAAAAAAAAAAACTCTTGTGTCAAAGTGCCAAAGATAAAAACACACCGACTCTGCGATAATTAGCATGGATATGTTGCGTAACAGCTGTAAGATAACATTTTTTTTTAGTCATTTTCAAAATGTGCTTTGACTCTGATTGGATTGTGGATTTGGCTGCGGACCAGCTGGGCCTCCACAGCGCTGGCTTTGAGAGAGAGAGGCCACGAATGTTAAGGTTAGCGGGCAGCTCTGTTGACTCTGGAGTGGAATTTCACTTTTCATGGGACTGATTAAGTTAAACGGTTTCTTTTAATGGTATAACTTACGCATTTGGGCAATGGAACAAGAAGGAGAAAAAAAAAAAAGAGAGTTGGGCACACGCTGCTGTTTTAATGTGAACATGCAGGCCTGAGGTGCTCGGCTGCATGTGGGAACCCGGTCCAACTAAAACCCGGAGACACTTTTTATAAGCTACATTCTTTTCTAAGAGAAAAGAAAAACGATGAACTGTTTCCCATGGAGACTTTAATAAATAGTGATTTAGTCCATTTCTATTAAAGTTCTGAACCCTGCGTGTGTTTTAATGTCAGAGTTTGAGCTCGTGGATCACCTGAGACATGCAGGATGTGACCTCGAGTGGAAACAGGCACCAGGGACTCCCTCCTCTGGTGAGAGAGTGCCAAACACCCGGGCTTCCTTTAATCTGCAGTGCACGTCCTGTGTAACTCGCACTTCATCACACACACACACACACACACACAATCGTAATAATTGTTTTTGCATACAAACTGAGGACTGGAGGGGATTCCCTGGGAAAAACATTAAATTTGTTTCATTCACAAAAATCTGTTTCCGTGTGCTGTTCTTATCTGCGGCCACGTGAGATCACGTCAAACTCAACCAGCTCCATGTTTATAACGCAACATCACCCACATGAATGTCCGTTATTATATTTCATGGCTACATGTTTCACAATTTTTAATTAAAATCCTTTTAACCACAACAGAAATCTCTTAATACTTCAATAATAAATCATGTTTCAAAGTCTGAGATCTTCTTTCTTCTTCTCAGCCATGAATCGATCCTGTCTGTATCCCACATATCTTCATCATGTGTCATGCGGCTCTATTATTACAGACAATTACAAACACATCAGTGAGTCAGCCTGTTGCTCAGGGTGACCTTCTTTTTTTTTTATTATTATTTCTAACCATGTCCACGCAGACAGCAGTTTGTTTTGACGTACACCGTCCTGTTGCCATAAATATTCAGCAGAGAACTAAACGTGTATTCATCCGCAGCTGGAAATAGTCCCCTGACCAAAGCACTGTTTACTCCGCTTCCTTTATGACGCGCTCTCAAAAGATTTGATTCTTTATTAAAAACTGAAGAAAGAGAAAAGACGGCACGAGAAAAGAAAACATGAGATTTATTAATCATCAGCACGACATCGACACAATTCTCCCTTTTTGTTCTGCTCATTGCTCAGTGCAATCAACGCCATTAAATAAAACATGTTAATAAATTAAAAATAATAATATTAAACAGGTTTATTTACAAGCAACACAATCATTTTTAGCTTCATTCATGTTTTTTGGACTTCTATTACAACATAAAAAATAGAAATAATCAAGTCGTACAAAAAAGAAAAAGCTCTGTGCAAACTTTTTTGTTTGTTCGGTGGAGATTAGAAGATGGATTGAAACAGTTATGGCACCCTGGATGCTCCGTCTGACACAGATTCAGGAAAGTGAGAAAAGTTCCTTTTTTTAATTTAATTTAATTTGTGGTCGTGTTATTCTGTCAGTTTTTTCGTTATTTACAGGATCTCCACCGTCACACCACTAAAAGAAAATGAAACAGGAGTGTACGATCATATCGGATGTGCAGTAGTAATACTTATTGACATTATTCACATTGTATCTGACTTATGAGAAGTGATTTGATCCCTTTTTTTTTCTTCTTTTCACACTCGAGGTTAGTAAAAGTGAGCAGCGAGAGGACGAGGGGGCGACGGGGGGCGTTGGTCACCGGGGTATTTTCAGTTATGGCTTCAGGTCACCGTTACAGTGAGTCATCATGCAATGCTTAAGCGTGGCCGGTGGTGGCCACATGAGAAGGCTGCAACATTCCCTCACAGCCAGCCGGAGCCCTCGGAGGAAGGTTTTTTTTTCTGGGGGGGGACTGTGAATAAACCAAACGCTCCTTTGTGGCCCGTTTGGACCGCGCTCCACAAACACTAACAACTCAAGGTCCGTACAAAGACACAAAGACAGATTTAACATCACACGCCACGGGGTCATGCTAAAATAAACAACCACACCACCTCCGCCGTGTTGGGTGACGCATAAACAAATACACAAACTTGCAGACGTGTGTTTAATGCAAAGTCTAGCCAGTAAACTTCTTTTTTTTTTATTCTCAAACTCTTTTTAGACGTCACTGTTTAAGGAGAGTGTGAATCAAGTCCTGAGTGAGGATGCGACGTCGGTTTCGGTGTCTAACAATAAAAAACTGAAAATGTAAAATTAGAGGAAATTAAAGTTTCCAGCCTCGGGTGACACATCCATCCACAGACCCGACAAAACTTTTCCACTCGCTTTGCTTCGTGTGAGTTTTGACATGAAACAAACTGGACCTGCGTGATTCGGTCGAACCTTCGTTCATTAGAAAAAGCTGCACGTTACGTTACATCTTTACATTTCTGTCGACAGCTGACACGAATCATCGGTTAGTCTTTGCATCAAACACGTGTAAGCAAGTGACACTGCCTCTCTGTCCCTGGCACACTTCAGAACTAATTAAAGGAGGATGGATCCTGGATGAAGACAGGGACAGGACGCCTTTATGGGTTTGTTTCCGTACGGTGAATGAGGCCGGAGGTCTCCTCTCAGTCTTTAAGAGGTCAGCTTGGAGTAGCTGGGCGGGGAGAAGCGTCTGCGGAGGTACTTGAGGATGTAAAGGGGCAGACAGCTCACCAGCGTGATGGCGGTCACCTTCCACAGGAACGACACCGTGGTGATGAAGTAGATGTCTGGCGGAGGACGGAGAGGCAAAAGGTCAGAGCGAGGTTGCAGGACAGAGACAAACATTCAAACATCAGATGCAACTCTCGCTGGATCACAAACTCGATGATCCCTCAGTGAAGCTCTGAGGTTACATGTACAAAATCCTGAACGTGGGAGACCCAACAAACAAAGTGTGTAAACTGCAAAACAGAAGAATAGCCTTTTAAAAAACCTATTCCTGACTCGACTTCACGAGGGAGGAATGTCCCAAAAAAAGGTTACACTTGACCGCATGCCAGTCATGATCGCCCGCGGTGGAGATCGGAGGCTGGAAATGGAACACACCCCACATAAAGCTGAAAATAAAGGCTTGAAAAGCTCTGGGTTTGGGTATAGTGCATGTCACGACTCTTACTAAAATTGGCTTTTTATTTTCTTGCAAACTCGAGTAAATAAATGTCCAATAGTGGCAACACGTAGGCTGTAACAATACAGCCTGTTTTTGTGCTGCACAAGCTGTTTCTATCCACGCTGAGGAGAAGATTCATTCCTGCCAAACGCACCTTTACTGTGACAAACACATGGAGCTCTGCAGTCCACAGGAAGCTGACAGGACTGTTGGCATTTCCTCTTTGATACTACAGTATGAGCCTCCACCACGCCGATGCACTCACCTTTAGCCTTCCTAATATCCAGCATACCACAGCTTGTTGTACACCGGAGGCGTAATATGAACGAGCGGGTCCCCCCTTACTGCTGACGTACTACTCCAAGGTCAGCGAAAGCACAATAACATCAGTGTTTTCTCGTGTCGGTTCATGTTTGCGTCCGCTCACCTATGAACTGGTGCAGGAAGACGAGCGAGGCGACGTAGCAGGCCAGGCTCAGGAGCTCGCCGACTATCATGAGCCAGTGCCACGTCTGGATGGTCAGGGCGACCATCAGCAGCTCGGTCAGGATGAGGGAGGTGAAGGAAATGGCGACGATATGGACGAACTCTGACTCGAAGAGCAGCAGCGCGCCGTACATGATGATGCTCCCTGTGGAGAGAGAGAAGGAGGGCGCGACCTGAGAGAGCGAACGCTTCACGTGTGCGATGTGCTACAGAGGAGGAGTTAAAAAAAAAACAAGAAGCAGCTTCATACTTTTTCCTTTTTAATCTTTGTTCCTCGTGCAACATTTCCTATTGTCCTCAGCTCACTGTCCCAGTTTCCTGCTGCTCTCTGGAGCAGACACGGATCCTGAAGTCCTTTTTGTTTCTTATTATCATAAACGTAGGTGATGCTGAATAGATTAATCATGAACGCTGTGACAAGGCCAAGTAAAGGTAGCTGAAATCTATTTTATTGATCAGAGGTAACATTATTAAAAGGTTTGATTTTCTTTGAATGGAAAGTATAAAGCATGCAATCAGATTTATTTCTGAGGATCCCCTCAGATGGAGCTTGTACTTGTTTGCATTCATTCTCTCTTTTAAAAATCTTCCATCACCTTCCTGCACCTTGAACATACAAAGTGAAAGCCCAGCAGAATTAAGACAGCCGGGCTCAATCACTCGAATATTACTAAAGATACTAAATATAGTAACATCGGGTTTGAAAATGGAGTTTTGGTTTCGGGGCGTAACTTTTGATGTAAACACCTTTTCACTGCAAATGTCCCGTATCGGAAAGACGCCTCAGGCTGACATAAACTCCTCCAGAGTGTGTGTGTGTGTGTGTGTGTGTGTTTGTGTGTGTGTGTGTGTGTGTGTGTGTGCGCGTGTGTGTGTGTGTGGGCTGTTACAAAGCAGAGCGAGATGCCTTCTTTTATCTTTGTTAGTCTAAATTCATCCTGTGTCTGATCTGTTGCCTCGAACATCTGCAAACCGCTGGACGAATGACTGCTGACTCGACTTTAAGCGCTGTTACAACTCGTGTTTGTGCGTACGTGTCTCAAACTCTTGCTTACCTTGATAGATGCTGATTAGGACCCATATTAGAAACGTCTTGAACGACAGCGGTCGACCCTGTGGAGAAGACGACACGCTTTATACATGTTTCTGTGTCTCTGGCTGCTCTGTAACCGTCGGTCGGCGTGTGAATACCTTCAAGAGATCTTTGTACAGTTCTGGGTACAACATGGCAACCTCTGACTTCACGTCTTTGTCCAGCACGAGGGAGAAGACGGGGAACATGGTGTAGACAGTGGAGTATCTGAAACACACAGACTCATGTGACCTCTGCGTTTGGGATGCGTTCCCGGTAAAATGGCAGACGGACAAGAAGTTTCACACATTTCATTGTTTGGATCGGCAGTGAAATGCATCAGTCCAGTAGTCCATACTTTCATATTTCTCCCCCCATCTCAAGTTTCAACAGTGCTTGAACACAGAGGAAATGCCAGGAGGACAAGACAGCCAAATGCTCTCTCGATAAGTCATCAGAGTTTGTCTCTCACCCGATGGTCAGAAATCCTTGGTAGAGCGGGACTGAAGCGAAGTAGAAGACAGAGGAGAAGACGGTCTGGGGAGACAGAAAAAGAAGAAGGAGACATTTTTTATTCATCAGAACGACTTTACAGATGATAATTACTTTCCAAATGCTCCGGTTCTAAAAGTTCACATGCATAACAGAAACGAGGTCACAGCGCTTCGACTAAAACCCGCGCACATAAAAATGCAACGCCGCGATAAACGTCGTTCCACCGCAGAGCTACTGCTTTGAGAAGATCAAACTCGGGCTGACGTTAGGACGGTGCCAATATTGAGCCGTCAAACCGACCAGGCTGGCCCCAAACCAGACAGGTCACAGCTGCGGCTGTGGTCGGCGTTAATGTGAGACATGCGGAGGAGGGCCTCCCTAAAAACCCCAAAATCCATGATGCAGTGAGTCATGGGCTGTCCCTCCACGGCGGGGGCTGAGGTTGGACTGGTACATGGGAACTGGACTGGGGAATGGTGTCGGGTGTGTGTGTGTGTGTGTGTGTGTGTGTGTGTGCGGGAGGTGGGCGGCTCTGAAGGGCACCACGGGCTGACTGCTCTGAGTCATCGTGCACCCCACCCATCGTGGCCACCCCCGAAACTTCACATTTAGATTTTTTAGGTGTCGTGTTTAAACATAACCCGTATTTCCTGCCCCCGGCTTTAGGATGGTACACGCTCAGACGTTTGACGGTATTTTAGGATTGTTTGGCTCGACGTTTCTTGCTGAATTCTCAAAATGCTGTCGAAGGGAAAAACACTGAACCACATGCTCAGTCTCAGTGAGTTTCAGTGCATATTAAAGGACACTGAACGTGTGTTTGCAAACATTATTACCCAGGCGAGCAGCATCTCTAATGATTTGCATGACAAATGTGTGGCAGTTGTGTTCTCCCTTTGATTACTGGGTCACTTACAGTGCTTTAAATTGTACTTTGATGGTATTCCTGTGTTTTAGATAAATAAAGTGATTTAACACAGGACAGCTCGGCCATCCGCGAGGAGCTCAGAGTAGAACCGCTGCTCCTCCGCACCGAGAGGAACCAGTTAAGGTGGCTCGGGCATCTCGTGAGGAGGATGCCTCTTGGACGTCTCCCGGGTGAGATGTTCTCCCTGGGGAAGACCCAGGACACGCTGGAGGGACTATGTCTCTCGGCTGGTCTGGGAACACCTTGGCCCTTCCCTGCTGAAGCTGCTGCCCCCGAATCCGGATAAGCGGGTGAAGACGGACGGACACAGGACAGAAACGGACTGTCCAGTTTTAATGTGTGTGCCTGCACACCTGAAGGTAATCACGGTAATCCTCACAGGTGGAGGGCATTAGCACCATGAGGAGGCCACACACTTCTTTATAGGTGTGTGTGTGTGTCCGTGCAGGTTTGTTGTCCGATCAGAGTTTTTTTTTATGAGCTCTGGCTTTAAATCTGCAAAATAAAACATCAAACACATACTTCATGGCAGAGTTCAGTTTTGGCACCGCTGGGCGTTGGAAATGTCTTCGAGTTCCCTCAGGTGGCTCTTTGTTGTTGTTGTTGTTGTTGTTGTTGGAATACCGATACACTGACAGCTCATCATTTTGTAGAAATGTAAACTCTGGACTTTATCGATCTTTACAGGAACGCAGCTCATTCAGTAAATCAAATTAAACCTTTAAAAACTGTCCTAACGTTTCTTTTCATTTGTATAATCTTGTTGAAATTACCCAATTTGATGAGACACGGATGTTTGAGTTGTCCTTTACCTGCATGGCGCTGATGCACAGGCTCCTGTGGATGACAAACTGGCTGAGGGCCGCAGACCTTTTGTAGCTGTTCCGACCGTGGACCATCAGGAGTCTGCCCAAATGTTTGAACTGAGTCACCGAGAAGTCGGCAGCCAGCGAGGCCTGCTTTCCTTCCTGTCAAACACACAGCGCAGAGGGCAGTGAGGACAAGCTGCAAGGAGTTTTTCTGCTGACCTGAAAAGCTTCAAAAAGTTTCTCTCTGGGTGTTTATTATGTTTCGACGGTACGGTGACAGACACGCAGCACAGTTCACTTGGAAACTTTAAAAATCGGACTGAAATACTTCCTGCAAACACGACGTTAGCTGCAGAGAAATCCGGCGTCACACTCCATCTGTCTTGGTTCTGTGTTGGCATCCCGGTATCTGTGCTTTGTATACACAGAGAGGCTGGCTGCACTGCATGCTCGTGCATGCCAGACCCTCCATGTGAAACCTTTTGGCTCTGAGGTGTAAACTGCAGATGATTTATTTACTTTAACCAAAGCGAAGGTGGTGAGCGTCGTGGAAAAGGCCGACAAAGATGGATCTGCTGAGTTTTGTTTAGTTTCTGTCCCAAAGTTACGATAATACGATGATCGGTGACTCTTACTTTGATCCATCTTGGATCTTTTTCATAATGTTGTCAGACATTTAGAATAAAAATGAGCCTGACTGTGGAAAAACAAACACTACTGATGTGAATTCAGTTTTTATTTGGACCAAATCAGCGTTAGTGACTGTTGGGAAGACGACTCGGTTTCTGTCCAGGTTGAAGTGTGTTTTACGCTTCTGTTGTCGATGCAAATTTATTCTGCTCTGTCCTGCTGCATATACGTCATGTGCCAGACTGTTTCTTGCCTCCTGGAGGCCTTTCTGTCACTGTCATGTTGCAGGATAACCTGTAAGTAAGATACTGCTCCCGACTGAGATATTTCCACACATAACCGGCTTGATGTTGTTGGAAAAGCTTCTGTAGCAGGAAGATTTAGTTACCGTTCTTCTTCTTCTTTATGCTGAGCTAAGATAACTGTCAGACACAGCGACTCTCCGAGCAGTGTCATCACTGATAAATGCACGAGGTCCACGTCTGAGCAAACTGGCCACTCGAGAGGGTTTTTACAGAGACACTCTTACTTTTACTTCCTCTACTCGGACAATAGATCCGTCACAGAGAGGAATCATCTGCATGCACGTCTCTTAACGTGAGAGAGGTCTTGACAGGAAAAGGCAAAGCGAGAATCTGTGCGAGCGGTAACGTCAGCGCCAGGCGATGAGACGGAGAGAGTCTTACTTTTCCCTCCACTCCCACGCCACAGTCGGCTTCCTGGATCATGCTGACATCGTTTCCTCCGTCCCCTAAGAGAAAACACACACAAAAAAAAGCCACGGAGGTGTCAGGATTCACATCAGTGACTCGCAGATACGAGCGGCGCTTTGTGTTTGTGTGAATTTCACGAGGCACTCCCTTTAATTTGGCCCCGATTTTAAAAAGATCAGATCGACTTTCGGGCAGGGAGAGAGAGGAAAGTGACTGATCTGTTTGGAATTTACAAGATAATGGGTGAAACGCACATAAAAATATCTTTCCAATCACGTACGAGATGTTCATTGTTCCACTGTTATGCGTTAAAAATCTGTTTTGAAGTGATATGATTCTACTGAGAAGCAACAATATGAATGATCCCCCAGCCCTATGCAGGGTTCCCACACCTTTTTCATGAACAAATTCAAGCACTTTTCAAGCACCTTCAAGCACCAGTTTTTCCATTTTTCCAGCACCTTTAAATAGGTAGCCTACTAGTTGTGTTTGCCATGATGGTCATGGGAAGCGCAGCGGTGCCACTGTATGGCATAATAATATGGGTCTAATTAGCATTATTTCATATGGTGGTAGATTGACTGTTTTGATTTTTAACCAATTGTGAAATTTCAAGCATTTTCAAGCACTTCACAAAAAAAATCAAGCGTTTTCACAACCTTGAAAACACTGAATTGAAATTCAAGCATTTTCAAGGTATTCAAGCACCCGTGGGAACCCTGCCTATGAGTCAGACAGATAAATATGTTTATGTTAAATGTTAAAAACCTGCAAACCTCGATAAAAAGCTGTTGTTCTATTTTCCACTCACCTACAGCGCAGGTGAGCTTGCCAGTGCGCTCTTGCAGCAGCCGGACTATCTGAGCTTTCTGGGTCGGGGTGCATCGGCAGCAAACCACAGCGGGACACTGACACGCGAGCTCCATGAACTCGTACTCGTAGTATTTCAGACAAACCTGCAGAGAAAAGCCACCGTGCAACTGATCTCAACTGTGGATCTTCAACTCCTCGAACTTAAGCTTTACAGTTTAAAACTTCTGCTGCGGTTTAGAAAGTGACTCTAACCACAGATACCACTTCCAGAGATGCTTCGGTGGCAGGGAGCGTTTTATCAAGCATCACACAGAAATCATGTCACAGTTTCATAAGGACACACACACACTCACACACTCACACACTCACTCACCTCAAGCGAATCCCCGGAAATCACCAGCGCGCAGTCGTGTTTTCTCCTGAACGCGTTGAGCTCCAGGTGGGCCTCCCCTCGCGTCGTCACCTGTAGCACAGGCGACCACATTAGTGAGCGCACGCACAGGCGACGCAAGGAAATTTTTATCAAGCATGGAAAATCTGTCAGCCTTTGCATCCTGATAGCTATCAGCCTGTTTCTCTGCGGCTGCAAACGTTGGAGCGTCTCACTAAAATAAATATTTCTGATAAGACTGACTGGAAATAAATAAACTGAATAATGTTCACGCATGAATATACCTGATAGCTGAAACCTGTAGAACAGCACTCACTGCATGGAAGTCACCGGGATCATTCGCTCAACAGTGTCACTGATGAATTTATCTTTTTGTCTTTGTTCTGTAAATGTTAATCACTCTGCCATCTGGCACATTTACAAAATGTTGATTTAATGTGAATTTGTCCTTAAATAAATAAAAGAAATAAAAACATATTCTGGAAGTTACCACAAGGCTGTAACTGTAATATTTTTACACCACCACCCCTTGTGTGGATAATAACTGTGCACATTTTAATCATAACGTTCTCGTGTCGTTATAAAGAATCAAACTGAATGTAATAACAGTGAATTTTTATAATTGATATGAGAAATGAAATGATCTAACTGACGTTCAACACAATGAACTGTGCTCCATGTTTATGCATGACATCAGGAAATTATAATAATATCATTCATAATAATGTAGAATTATATAATCATGATTCCACTGAGAGAGAATAAGACAATACAATTTAATAATTCCTCTATATATACTGTAATTATATTAGATTATTATCCCTCTCATTATACTGCTTTATCCACACTGTGTGTTTATGGTGTTTATATATTTTTATATTATATATCTGCTGTATTTTTTTTTAGATCTCTTTAAACTTGCATATTTTATATTTCATGTTTATTGCTGTTTGCATGAAGGACATGAGAGCATCACTGTATGTGCTGTACATGTGGCAGCGTTGACTACAAACTGCACAATGCACTAAAAAATATTAAAATACTGTGTGAAGAAATTCTATTATCTCCTCAGTCATTATGTAGAATCAGTATCTAAACATTAAAACTGTCAAGTGGAGGCTGATGAATAAACAGATTATATTAAAATCATAAAATATGTTCATATGTTCTTTACTGTGCGCAGTTTGACCATAAACGGTTTATTAAACATTTATGTGCTGTTTAAAAAATGTAACAATCGT
This sequence comes from Collichthys lucidus, assembly GCA_004119915.2. NCBI lineage: Eukaryota > Metazoa > Chordata > Actinopteri > Sciaenidae > Collichthys > Collichthys lucidus. Next base: position 4,222,007 of record CM014087.1, read on the forward strand.
GTCAGGTTCAAATATAGACTTTAGAAATTCTCCAAAAATGCAGCACTGACAGGGCATGGTGTTAATCTGTCAACAGGACTTATGCTCTGGAATGAATATCCTTCAACCGCTGACTATTCATACGTCAATCCAGAACAGGCCATTGGTGGCCACCAGGAAACTAATCCAGATGTATGTGTTGCAGGCCCAGTCAGCACTCCCCCCGTCCGCTGGGACAGGGGTTTTCAAGCCGTGCCAGCCATTGTTATTCTCTTCCAGTAACCGCAGTTGTGCGCAAGTTTTAACCTTCCTATATGGCGGGCGTTCCGCCTGCTCTGGCGCGGCTCCAGAGGGGAAGGCAGAAGCAGACTATCAAAGCCCGAAAGCTGCAAAACAAATTAGGAAGCGAGCCCTCTGCATGTTCCCTCTGGGAGTGGTTCAGCTGGTTTCTCCTCTCGGTTTGAGCGAAGGCCTGTTTGTTCTCTCTGACAGTGGCTTGGATGCTTTCGCTGGTGGGAGGTGATTTATTCAGCTGTGGATGCTGGCTCGGGTCGCATGCGTGGTTGTGTGGGGCTGTTTGACCACTGGCTAATGGGCCTTTGGTCTCGCACAGAAAAAGGATGGATGCCCGTGGGTCGATGGGAGTCAGGAAAACTGTCAGCGCTGCACTGAACTGGGATGAACCCTGTGGTGCTAAAAATCAATTATCACCCACTTCATGTGTATAAGAGACAAAGTGCTGCACTCACAGGTCTGAAGGTATGGATGTCCTGGTTGCGGGTGATCAGATGGGCGTTCTTGGCGGTGCATGTGGCCGTTTCCAGCTTGTCTCCTGTCAGCATCCAAACCTACACGGAAACCAGAACGACAGATTGTTTATGAGATGGTTAAAGAGTCGAACGAGAGAATAATGTCTCTGTTAAATCAGATAACAAAAGCTCGAGTCTAACTGCTCTGACTCGGAGCCAAAGTGTGTGTACCCTGTCTGACGATCAGGTAGTTTTACTTTAAACATCATACAGATTCATATCAGTGTATCCGGTTTTAGTCTCAGGTGTTTCAGGCAGAGATATTATAAATAATTCATTCATCCGAATTAGAAATAAAATGGACTATTTGTGACGAGGCTGGAGAATGGAGATGACTTTTGAGAAATACAGTAGTAAAAACAGGGTCCCCACACCTTTTTCATGAACAAATTCAAGCACTTTTCAAGCACCAGTTTTTCCATTTTTCCAGCACCTTTAAATAGGTAGCCTACTAGTTGTGTTTGCCATGATGGTCATGGGAAGCGCAGCGGTGCCACTGTATGTCATAATAATATGGGTCTAATTAGCATTATTTCATATGGTGGTAGATTGACTGTTTAGATTTTTAACTAATTGTGAATTGGCTTGTATTCTCAGCTTGTGAGCGGTGTATTGTGTAACTACCACAGCGCAATAACAGTGACCAACAGGTGTGGATAGTAGTCTACTGTTATTTCTCTGCAGAACACCAAGCGAGTATGATAACTGAGTTCTGCATGTAAAGACATCGGATCAAGCGCGTAGCCGCTTAGGAAACATTTTTGTTTTCTCTTGGTTTATTGAGATAGACGTCACACAAATTTCAAGCATTTTCAAGCACTTCACAAAAAATTCAAGCATTTTCACAACCTTGAAAACACTGAATTGAAATTCAAGCATTTTCAAGGAATTCAAGCACCCGTGGGAACCCTGTTTCTTCTTCAGCTGATAAAATTCATTCTTTAAATTCTGCGAGCAGCTGAAATGAAATCAGATTCAGATTCAGCTAAAGGAGAAATGAGCTTTCTGTGTCTCAGACCTTTTCGATTAAAAAAAGAGCAGAGGGGGATGATCAGCACGACTTTTACCAAGATGACTAATCAGATTTCTGGTTCCTCTGCAGAAACCCCGAACACTCATTCCCATAAAAATGTGGTCGAATATTTTACAGCGACCCGTCTGATGTGTGCTAACTGACAACCGCTTAAAATGCTCCTTATAATTCATCCAGATTCACTAAAGTCTTGGTTTTTCTACTTAAAGGAGGCACTTGGATGAAGCTTGTTCGTGTAGATAGATATGAAAAACACATGTATATGTGCTACCGGGAAGAAAAACCACATGTGCTCGTCTTGTTTCCGTGTTCTGTTTTCTTAGTTTGTTGCTACCGTGGAGCTAAACGCCTCGAGCTATCTGCCCCCCCTCGGACCTTGATGCCTGCGTTGCGGAGGATCTCCAGGGTGGGCCTGACATCAGTCTGGAGCTGATCTTCCACTCCGGTCAGACACAGCAGCTCCATCTCCATCTCCAGGCTCTCAATCACCGTGGCCACCTTCAGAGAGCGGTCGTGGACGCTCAGCTTGGCTTGGACGTACCGCGCCTGGGGGAGCAGGAGAAGGACGGGAATGTGTTGTTTTTAATTTTGTATAAATAAGGTAGAATCATTCATCCAGGAATAGAAGGAGAAGATATGAATATGGCCACCAGCTGTGGAAGTCATGACAAACAGAGAGAAAGGTATATTTAAAAAAAAAACTGCAGGAGCTGCATGGATACACACCGTTTACATCTCACACACACATTTCCATATAGGATGATTAAAGTTTCAGTTTGAATACAAACAAGCAGCTTATTATTTGTTTGCAACAGACCGTGAAGTTTAAAATGTTTCAGAGAGCTGGAAATGCAGAAAAGAAAACGAGATGGTTGGTCGACGCCCATTTTCAGCGCCCGGGGCCAATTTTTGCGAGTGAGATAAAGCAAAAACAATCCGAGCGTGACTCACACAGGAACACAAACTCTGTGTGTGACTCAGTCGGTGACTCACTGCTGCCCACCAGCTCTGCTCATACAATTATACACTTCAGTAATGGGGCCTGGGGGCTGAAGGCTGCAGGGGGAGTCAGCCCTGCCCTGCCCTCCTGAAACAATGAGTGGGGCCTGGGTGTGTGTTAGTGCGTGGGAGGGTGGGTGGGTACGGACCGGGACCCTCTAATTACCCGACAACACACTCTGACATTTAGGAAACACAGAACATGTCTGCATTAGATATTGAGTCGATGCCAGTGAGTGTAATTTGAGATATCGTGGACATTTCTGTGGCTTCATTAAACACACAGACAAACTAAATGTGAAACTTCTGTCTTGTACGATGAAGCCTCGGGGAGCGCTGTGGATCAATCCCACGAGATAACACTTGCCTCGAAATCTTGATACTGCTCCTCTGTCAGGGATTTCTTGGAGACCACGAGGACCCTCAGGCCTTCCCTCGCCATGTTTCCGCACTACGAAACAAGAGTCAGCAACATCTGGATTTAGCAGCTTTTACAGTAATTTATGACAGGGGGATGAAATGGCTGCTGTCAAATCTTAATCATGTCTTTGTCCACCTCCTCTTCCAGCCAGTCGTTGTACTGCACGATGCCCGCCATGACCACATCAGCACCCTTCATGTAGAAGGTGATCTCTCCCGTAGACTCGTCCTAAAACAGAATTACACAGGACATAAAACTTTACTCTAACTCTCCAAGTATGGGATTTCCACTCTGCACCCATGTGAGCCACCGATGCACGTGCAGTGTTTTATGATTCTGTGTTGCCTAGTGATGCGTAAATTATTTTGATATTCAGCGGGGGGGTTCAAAAAGCTTTAAAAACATTATCACGAGGAAGTTTAAAAATCCCAGGCTTCCTGACTTATACAGCCCCGGCCAAGAAAAATAAAGTTAGTCATCAGACTTAGTCAGAGGTTATTATAAGGTGAGCTTTTTCTCAGATAATACGCTCGAGCATGAATCTGTTTTTCTCTTCTTAAAGTCGGCGTCGAGTCCCAGTCGCTGCCATAGCAACAGGCACCGCGAGCCGTGTGACCGACAGTGATATTAGTGATATTCAAACATCTGGGCCGGGCTGAGGAGTCGAGTGAGTTTCTCTGAAGTGCATTAGAGAGCAGATTTATGCGACAAAAGAAACAAACAGAATGATCTTGGCACTCACTCGCACTATGATGCCCATCCGCTTGCTCTCGTAGGTGAAGGGGAATATCTGCAGGATGGTGAAGTTCAGGATTTGGCCAGTAGGGGTCCGCAGCTGCATGGAGGACTGGTCTCTTCCCACCAGCGTCAAACCGACGCTCTCAGTCCACTGCACCAGCGACACCTACCAACACCACGGGGGAAATGCTTTATTAGAAACACACATGCACGTGGATGTAGGTCAACGGGATAAGAGTTTATGTTTTCTATAATGCAGAGACACACAGCAAGAAAGAAAAGCTGCTGCTTAGAGATTATTCTCATCAATATAAAGAGAGCAGTGAAGGGCACTTTGGCCTGAGCAGCATGTCAGAGAGCACAGTAACCATTCAGCTTCAATCAATAGACTCAAGCCTTTCTAGCACTCCAAACTATTGACTGATAAACTGAGGGAAATGTCCACTTCTGAACTGAAAATATGTTTTTGTTCGATCGTTTCTGAAGGACAGCAACAGACGACATCCTTTAATTAACTCGTGTGTGTTTGCAGGTCTGTGTGCAGGGAGGAGAAAAAGACCAATAACTTCCAGACCAGAAGCCGGATCACAAACCCCGTTCCTCATCCATCTGTTGATACGTTTAATGGACGGAGACGAGAGAAAACAACAATGTTCTAAAACTCCAGTTTTTCACGGCCGCAAGGCTTCGTGGTTTCCGAAATTCCTTATTTTGGAAATACGTGACCGCGTAGTCTGACAATGCTCGGGGCCTCGGAGCGGTTTAACGTCATAAAAGCTCTGACTACCGTAATGTTTGTCATCCAGGTTTGGGAAATATGAAGATTGTGCTTACTCACAGTCTAGAAATAGTCACTCCAGAGGCATTCTTGGATCTGGTGTTGGCCACAAACAGCACCGCTTTTGTAACAGCGGCATCCGAGTTGGCTGCAGATTTCTGGACTAGACTGAATAATGCTGCCTTGACTCAGAGCTGCCACACGGGTAATGAGTTTTTTTTATGAGTTGAAAAGTGAAAAGGATTCAGAGTCCAACTCTCCTCGATGAATCACACCTTGTGAGTCCTCGTGCATGAGTGTATGAACAGAAATGTTCGTTTGCAGATATCTTTTAAAAAAACGTCAGGTTTGACCTCACTGGTAAAAAAAAAAACATGCATCCAACAGTTAAAACCAGATCTATATTAAGACTTCCTGAAAGCTGCTGGAAAGTAAACTGAATCTTTCTAGATCGTATCAAATTCATACAAAGCAGCTTTCAGGGCTTCAGCAGTTACTTTTTTTTTTTTTTTGTCCAGTGTCCTCAATTTCCTTCCCACAATAAAAAACACACAGATCTTTAATCAGGACAGATGTACTGCAGCTCTATCAGAATCTGCTATCAGAGAGGAAATTCAAAAGGGGATAAGTGCAATGGTCCGGGGAGCACATTAAGGAAATCCGTATTTACACCGCAGGAAATGGATCGACGGCGAATTCTGCAGCCCTCTTCCTGATGTTCAAAGAATTCATGCCGATCAAGGACGTGAACGTGGAGCGCCGCTCGGCTCGTGAATGTTTCCTCCGCCTTCATGTGAGAACGCGGCGAGGACAGACTTAGAGATGATGACAAACTCGTGCGTCTTGAGATCGGAAGTCCGTTCTCCTGTCGGGCTTTCCGTGTTTGTCCTTGAGAAAACGATGTTGGAGCGAGAGTACGTGTACATTATATAAACATACACGTTGATCTGACTGGAGTCGGAGTCCACATGCGTGATTTGTTGGTTCAAATGTTTGAAAGTTAAAGTCTTATTTAATTGTTTACATGCAGATTACTTCCTCCTTTTAAAAGGTTTTCAGTATTTTAACTATTAAATTGTTTAAATTAAATTGTATTTCAGACTTTTAGCTGCTTTTTGTACTGCTACTACTTTTATTATCATTAATATTAATATTCAAGTGGCATATGACCTATACTCCAGCAACTGTACAATAAATAAAGTCACATTTAGTGAGTGGAGGATGTTTTCTGTCTATATATAGAAATCTTTATCTATACCAATAAAGGATTCTCTCAAATTAAATTGGATTAAATCAGATTACTCAGCTATGAACTATTTGTGTCTGCTTGTTGAGGTTTTCCGCAAACAAAAACTTCATTTTTCTTGTTCAAAACTCTTAAAATGACGTCGAGAAAACGCAAAAATAAAATCCCCAAGTTAAACTTCTGGATGCAAAAGATCTGCGGCTTCACTAAACAGTCGATATGTGTGCTAAACTCATCCATCATTCTGAATGGTGACAATAAGAAAAACATCAAGAACCGCAGAGGAACTTGAAATCAGTTCTTTAAGTTACATTCTAAGACTTTAATGTTTTGAAAAGAAGCATTTAATCCTTCTTTTCATAAATAAAACTCGAGTAGCGGTCGTACCTCATCCGGGCTGGAGGCCTGGTACACCCTGCATGTGTCTTCGTAATGCTGCTCGGCCTCTGCCTGGTCCGTCACGCCGTTGGCCTCGTACACCGGTGTCACGTTGTGCACCAAGGCGATGGCCTTCACGGCCTCGTGAACTCTGCTGCTGATCGTCTTGCGGACCTTAGTGGCTGCCGGGGCCCTCGAGGCTGGAAGGTCATGAGTGGGCTGAAGAGGATTACACAAGGCGGTGTGATCAGAAGGAGGGCACGCAGGAATCTGAAGAGTTACAACTCGGTTTAATGATCTTTACGGACACGGAATAATCTGTCCCGTCCTGTATGAGTGATTAAAAACCACTTTTATATACAATAATACACAAAGACACATTTAAAGAAGCTGGAGATTTCTCTCTGCAGCTGAAAGTAGCTGCCTCACTAACCCCCGTTTCAATTATCGCCGTGGCTGTAAACAGAACCAGATGTGTAAAGTAAATATGAAGAATTTGCTTTTGCGTCGTGGCCTTTGCTATTTTTAGAAAGCCGTGCGTTCCCGGGGGTTAATGGTCGCGTCATTAAAGAAGTCCGGTCAGTGCTTCGCTTGTGGGCCTAATCCTGTTTCCTGCCTCGCTAACCTCTGGTGTCAAGGGGGACAAAGAGTGTCATCTGAGGTCAGGAAGCATCGGACCAAACAATAATCACAAACCGATATGTTTTCCTTCAAACAATGCTGGCGTCTGTTTGTTCGAGCCCCTTCCCGAGATTTGTGGAATTTGGTTCTTTTCTGATCTGTTTGTTTTTTCACAGATGCCTGTTTTTTTACCTGTGTGTAGGCGCTGAACACGTGGCTCTGCACTTCATCCATCGAGTCCATCCCGTACGCCACGGTTCCAAGATGAAGACGCCTGAACACCATTTCATTCTGAGTGAGAGTCCCTGGTAAAAAAGTGAGATATCACGAGATTCATTCCAGCATCACGCGCGGCAGAAAACATGTTTCAAATAAATATCTCGGAAACAAACGTTTGCCGCTTACAGACATGAATCAGTAACTTAAAACAGAGTCTGCACGTCACATGTGGCGGGAAAAAAATAAAAACACATGTTAAAAAAGCCAGAAGCCTTTCCTCCGACGGGACGCAGCCTCTGTATCCTCACACTCACTTTAAAAGCTTTTTCCGCCAGTATATCAAAAAGACCTCGGGGGGGCCTCGCACGTACATTAGCTTGACCCCCTGGACCCCGCCGGCCTTATCGCGGTCTGGATGGGAAATGGCCGATCATTTTATTGGGCATGAGGGCCGTAAATCTGACGTGCAACACTTCGAGCTTTAGGAAATGCACCGGTGGAGGTGTTGTGCTCTAAAAGTGTGTATGGATGATTTTTTTTTTTTTATGATTTAAGGGTCCAATAAGTAGCAGGTCTCCAGGAGCAGAGACCCCACCACAGAATAAACCCCCCTAGGGAAGGAAACGCCTTAAATCCGTCCTGCTACAAACTTCCATGGCACCACTTAGTGCTGCACACGGTGGCCTCAGTGATGGTTTTGGCCACACAACCAGAGGCGTGTTAATATAACGTATGCTGCTTTTCACAGCCGCTTCCTGCGGTCTGACCTGTTTTATCCGTCAGCAGGTAGGAGATGCGTCCAAGCTGTTCGGGTATGGTGCTGGCCCTCACCATCGTCCCTGGGATCTTGGAGTCTTTCTTAATCATCCAACTGAAAACCATCTTCCCCATGTCCAGATTGACACGCAGGCTGCATGGAGTGAAAAAACAGTGAATGAGTGCTTGGACTTAAACACTTTAAAAAGAGAGAGAGAGGGAACGTGCTCGTACCTGATGGGCACGATGTGAGAGAGGAGCAGCAGGAAGCGGAAAATCTGGAGGTACCAACGGCCGGCGAAGTGCTGCAGGGCCACCATGACCAGGGACACCACCACCAGGGCCCCGAACAGGATCTTAGTCAAACAGTTGACTTCCAAGTCAAACAAACCAACCTACCGTGACCAACAGAGGCAAACAACAGCAGCCGAATGAAGGCGTTAAAATATGCAGATAGTCTAGAAGTGAAACACAGCTGCACAATAATCGTGGATGCATGTTCAATGATAAAAATCCTCCAGGCTCCGGGTTCACACTACTGTACCTTGTGCCTCGGGTTGGAGGTGTTCATGACGCTGCGCAGCTCCCTGCCTGTGTAAATCACGACCCCCACCACCGTGCCTGCAGCGGAGGAGAGAAAAGAAAGTGCCTCGGGTCAACGTAATAAAAAAAGAACAACATAAAACACAGAATATATGGAGAAGATGTTTCCCAGACTTTTTCATGTGGGATGCATGTTGCACATTTCTGCAAATGCGAGCGTTTGTTTACCTCCCCCGAGCTGTTTGTTCCTTTATAAATGAGTGCAATGTCTAACACTGTGTGTGTTTAGTTAGACAAAATATCAGATAAACAGTTGTTAGTTCCTGAGTATCGGCTGCCTCCGTCAGTCACACATATTCACCAGAGGCAACAACGGTGCTGGCCCACAGGGTGTTCTCGATGCTGAGGCTTTCGTTCACCGGGGGATCCCCATCTTCCTGTAACAGTTAACAAATATACAAACTGTTATCTATGTCAAATAAAAGGTTTTGTAAACAGAAAGCCGGCTACACAATCTGTATCCATTCAGACAGAGGTGTATGTGCAATATTTAGTGCGAGGGACGCCCTGATGTGAATCCATTAATACATTTTTAATCGATTTCATCATTTAACGTGACAGTGAGCTCTCTCTTCCTCCGGTAACATCGACAGCGTCTTAATTTTCAATGCAGATATTGTCCATAAGTTTCCAAATTCAGTGTCATTTCAAAGCAGATCAATAAAATGCAGGATTATCTCAATAAACACATGAACTACGGCTGTGCATGTGTGCATTAAATAAGTCTTTGCTAATTATTAAATTGGCTTATTTTTATTATTTTCTTACTTTTAAATTGAAATTTCCTTTTAATCAACAGTGAAATTATTCATGAGGTGTCTGAAAGAATAATAATATATACGAGCACTCACCCTGGTGAAAGTTCCAATAAAGTTATGGATATCAATGTTTGGTTCTTCTGCGTACACGTATGATCGAATCTGCAGAAGGTCCTGTGAGAAAAACACACACAAAAATAATTAATAATTAACGAGTGGGAAAAAAAAAACGACGTTACCAAACCTCCCTAAGTAACGGTCCCAAATAAAACATGGCCCTATCTGGATTTCACCGGTTTATATTTTTATTTACTTCATTTATTTCACGGCGCTGTTTGCTCCATGGTTTTGCATTTCTCCTCGCTGAGGCTCTGCTGCAGGCTACAGTTAGTCGTCAAACTGACACATTCAAACAATAAATATTCCCGGACTTGTTTGACAAATATGGCAGTTTTTTTTATTTCCCCTATCTGGTGGAACCCGAGGCAGCAGATGCAGAAATGAACCATCGTCAACGTGTCGTCGCTTCGTTTTCCCTAAACAATGAACTGATTAGCAGGAAAGCTGCTGCTGGCGTTAACTGATGAGCAGCTTCAGCTTTGGAACGGCATGTCAGATATAAGTATGAAACTTTATTTAAACTAAATAAACAGATAAAGAAAAATACACATTTAATAACAAAAACATTGAATTCATTTAAACATTTAATTGCGTCATACTGACTTTCGGTGTTTACGATCCTGACAGCTCGAGTATTTAAGTGCTCAAACACAGAAGAACTCCTGGAAAAGTCCGGGCCTGAGCTGAACCTTTGACCTCCGAGTCATTACGCTCTGTGATGAGCCGGCCACCCTGCAGGTTAAATCACCACCGCGTCCTAATGACAGACCCGCTCCTCTGAGAGCACGGCCGGCACGTGCAATTACTCGTACAATCGTGGATATATGGAGGCGCGTGAATGGCTTAAACGCAGCAATCTACCTCTACCCCGTTTTTTTGTTTTTGTTTTATGGCTCACAGCAGCAGTTGGCAGCCTCTGCGTGCAGGCCACCGGGAGGCGTAGTTTCCAGTCCGTCTCTCCGTCCAGCTGGTCAGTCCGCAGGAAACAGGAACCTGAGAAGGACGAGAGAGAGAGAGGACGAGAGAGAGAGAGGACGAGAGATGTCACTGATGCCAAATGGAAACACATTCAGCCCATAGGGGGCAACAACAGATAGGCTTTTATTCCCAACACTAATCTCTATTCTCGATCGATTGTGCAAATCACAACAGACACTAAAAGCTGCTGGTTTCTGATTCCATCTGTGCCGATACGCATCTGGGTTGAAGTTTCCACTTTGAATAAATACATAAGAGGAGGCAATTAAACAATTTCACGTGTGGTCACAAATGAACAGCAGCGACTTGTGTGAATGGAACAAAGCTGCTGCATATTACTGTCGGGACAGAAGTGAAGGCATCCACTAAAGACGCCCATCCCCCGGCCTGCATGCGTCATCCTGCCCAGAGCTCCCAGTCCCTGGCCTAGGCACTTCATAATTGACCTAATGGCCTCCACATGGAAGAGAGATAACCCAGCACTATTTCCAGTAAAACAAAGCTGTTGTTTTTCTTCCCCCGACAGGAAGACGCAACAACAACAAAGCGCCCGGCCTCTCTCGGAGGATCACATTTGGGTGTTCTCCCTGTGAGGAGATTATTAGCGTGCTTATTTTGAATTAGATTTGTGGATTTTTGTATATGTGCAAATAAACAATGTGAAGCACCAGGTTTGTGTCGGCGCTGACAGCTCCTGTCCTGATCTATATTTGATTATTCAGATGAGGTGTCATCCTCTTGTCTCCTGCTCCGTCTTTGCATGTGACTCTTCCCTGACGCTCGGTTTCCTTTTCATTATCTTCTCATTTGAAAGACAAAAACAGTCGTAGACGAAGACGAAGAGAGAGACGTGTTTTGTCTACAGCATCTTACTATGACACGGAGCAGAGACGCTTTACTGCCTCAAACTTTGAGTGATAACTAAGTACTGGACCCAATTACAATTTAGACATTGTAGGACTTCCTGTCCTGGCTCAGGGCTAATCCCTGCACCTCAGCGCCTTTTTATACAAGTCATTTCCCTGGACCAGGCAGCCAAACAGCCAGCCAGCCTGTTGTGGAGATCTGGATGAATGACCAGCAGATGTTTACCATTTCTTTCAGAGGTCCTTAAAAAGATCATGTCAGCAGGAACACGCTGGTTCTGCAAAGAAAAGGCAGAAAGAAAAACATGACTTCAACACCGCTTCCTGATCCCGCACAAAAAAAAAAAAAAAAGTCTTTTAGGCTTTTCATGTGCCACATTACCAACAGCCAGTCAGTCAAAAATAATAAGCCCTCCAGCAAATCATCCTGTCGTGGCCTGAACGGGACCCTGACCAGGTTTTACACTCTGCCTGACCCGGTCCCTCCTCTGCGCTGAACAAATTCTCCATTCGGGTTCATCTGGACAGCTTCCTCAAAAACCTGAACTGCGTCTGGATTATCGCTAAGTGGTCGATACTCTAATAACAGGGTTCCCACACCTTTTTCATGAACAAATTCAAGCACTTTTCAAGCACCTTCAAGCACCAGTTTTTCCATTTTTCCAGCACCTTTAAATAGGTAGCCTACTAGTTGTGTTTGCCATGATGGTCATGGGAAGCGCAGCGGTGCCACTGTATGGCATAATAATATGGGTCTAATTAGCATTATTTCATATGGTGGTAGATTGACTGTTTTGATTTTTAACTAATTGTGAAATTTCAAGCATTTTCAAGCCCTTCACAAAAAATTCAAGCATTTTCACAACCTTGAAAACACTGAATTGAAATTCAAACATTTTCAAGGAATTCAAGCACCCGTGGGAACCCTGTAAGTGGTCGATACTCTAATAAAGATTATGTGGCTGATGATTCCTTTTCTCTTTTTTTAGCTTCTGCTGATGCGTCTGTGACCCACATAACTCTGATTCACTCGGTCACATCAGTGCAGTGCGTAGGACAACATGTGTGACCTTTCCTTCAGCCGCGTTGAAACGAGCTGGAAACTGAAGACAGGACTCACGTCTCATATTTCATGCAAAGAGCAAAGAATCCAGTCAGGCAACACAACAGCTTCCCCCGAAAAACCGAAACTTAAGAAAAAAAAAGAAGCCAAATAACACTACGTAATTAAATTTGTGTTTGGGATCTAATTAAAGGGATTTTAAGGTTTCGCGTCTGTTGCATTGAGTTTGACAGGCTGAGGCTCGGCATTGATCACAAGATTACAAAATCTTTACTAACTCCTTTCACCTCAGTCACCGGTCGAGCACGCAGAAGATTAACAACCCCCCCCTCATTGTTCGCTGTCATATAAATGGGAACCTGACAGTCCTGAACTCAAAAAAAAAATATTCACAGGTGTGTCTGACAAACCTTTTCCACGATTATAAGATCTCCGACTTGAATGCCGCTGCTTTTAACCTTCACCGTGCCTGAAACACAAAAGAATTTAAAAGTTGACGCTAAATTCATCATATCTGAACATCTCGTGTACGACACACACACACACGGCCTCAAAGATCTACAGACGTACAAACGTATCAAACATCTTCCTCAGGTGAACTGTTGTCCTGCATGCCTCGCCGGTCACCCCAGCGAGAATTCGGGTGAAGCAATTTTCCTTTTTTTTTTGCGAGTTTGAAAGAATGCCGGGGGAGTCGAGTCCCCTCTTTCTCTCTCCCATCTCGTTCGGGAATGAACAGGCAAAATTGTTTGGAAGAGATCACCGACCCTTGGCCCCTGCCGTGACCTCCGGGCTTTGCATATGTAAGACATTAAAGCACATTAATATTGCTATGCATTAGGCTCGGAGGGGGCTTCGTGTGAGCGCTCCAACTCCACCAAGAAAAACATCTGAAAGATTGTTTTACAGAAGAAAAGGAGTGGATATCTTTCTGTATGCTCAATAAAAGATGAAGCTTTTTTGTCACTATCTCATTAATTGATTGATTGTAAAGATTTGTTGCTTTTCTTTGCGATACATGACAAAAAATTTCCATTTTCACTATATTTTGACATTTTGTAGACTAAACTAAATTGCCTTCCTGTGCTAGAAAACAACACGGCCAAGCTCTGACATCATAAAGTTTCTATAAACCGCCAGATATGCACGGGGAGCCGCTATCATGGAGGCAACCAGTCATTGTGTTTATGGGTAAAACAAGCTGCCACATCAAAGGAGCAAAGTGATGGAAACCACAAGAGGTCTCCTGCTTTTTATTGCTGGTAGCACTTTATACCAAGGCCTCTCATGTACACTTTTACATCTCTGCTTTGAATTAGCCACCATTTCCCCCAGCCCCCTATAAGTTTTAATAGGGCCGAGCTCCTACAGTTAATAGACGCCGATGCTGAGGAATAAAGCAACGTGGTCGGGATATGAACGCAGACAAAACATAACCGCTATCCCCTCACCTCTCGTCGACAGCTTGCTGTAAATCTGAGAGTTCACTTCTTTGTCTCGGAGGTAGCATCTGATTTCTTCCACTGCCTCTCGTATGATGGTGATCGCCAAAACAAGACCCTGCGGAGAGAGATGATCAAAATTATGAAAGAACTGTTTACCTGAAATAAAATACCAAGAGCGCAAATTAAGCATGAAAATTTCAATTGTCTGATCACGACAATAAACAATGACGAGGAAGCGAAGCTGAAATGTCACATACCAGAGGGACCCAGTAGGTGTAGAGCTCCCCTAAGCGCAGCTCGTTGATGAACTGCGAGCAGGCCAGGAGCAGAAAGTACAAGTTGAAGAAGTACTTGAACTGATTGAACAGCACCTGTGAAGCAAACGCAGAGGAAAACATTTACTGTGTGACAAGTTACTGTGGATGTGACTTTAGTTTTTTTAAAGGCCATGACTGATGACTGATATCGACACCGTCGCTCACTATTCTGGTGAAAAATCATCTCAGCATCTAAAAAAACATAAAATGAGAAAATGAAAAACTGTCCTTTATGATCGGAGGTCAGTATTCCAGCAAATATCAATCACACAAATAAATATACATATAATAAAGACACATGTCACAATTAGTCCATTGACAGAATATCAAATGGAAACCATGTACGTGATTATTTGTTGTATTTAAAGTGTCGGCTGCACAAAACGAGCAATTTTAACGTGTTTTAGAAGCTGCGACGGGGAATTTTCACTGTTCTCTGACTCTTAAGCCACGTTTACACATAGCCGGGTATGTTGAGAAAAACGAATATTTCCCTCCCTCCGTTTTCCAAAATAACATCGTGCACATAGCATCGTTTTCAAAAAAGTTTTCGTTTACATCAACCCGCATAAATACAGTGTAGGAACAAGCCAATCAGAATAATGCTTCCATGATCATCGTCATAGCAACAGGTAAACACTGGTCGCACTTCTGGCGCATCAGCTGCCTAAAACTCAGTTTATCTGAATTTACACGCAAACGCAAAACCGTAGTTTTCCAGAATCTCCACTTTAGCCGGAGTTTTTAGAAAGATTTGTTTTCAGAGGCGAATTCACCGTTTGCGTGTAAAAGATACAAACGAAGGGAAATGTCTCGGTTTTTTAAAAATACCTGTGTACGTGTAAACAGGGCCTTGGACCAAGCAATACATTTTTTTAAAAGAAATGAATTAACGACTAATAAATAATACTCTTTACTAGCATCTATAGCCATAACATAGCACATTTTCTGGAACAAAATCTGACGAGAAACTACTATAACTTCCTCAAATTATTAATAAAGTCCACAATGATTGTAACATCCAGTAATTAGACACTATCCATATAGTTCAGCTTTAACCTGGGAATATTTTACCAGCCAGGAACAATATGCATGCTAGTGTCACACTCGTGCATCAGCTGTGCTCAGTTTCATTACCACCAGCGTGCCACATTACTACCAGGGGAAAACCTCCCATCGCTGCTGTGTGTCATTTCCAAAACATGCAGCAGAGAGAGAGCGTGACAGAAAACATCAAGACTACGACACGTCGCAGGGAGAAGAACTTCTTGACATGAACCAAAGTCCATAAAAAACGCCACGATTTGCAATGCAAAGAGGGCGTCGCTCGTCTTCTGCTCCTCAAACAAATTTGAGCTACTTTCAATGTCTGACTTCATGTACAAAAAAACAAAAAAAAAGATCTTAAGACAACTGAAGGTCCGGAAAACAAATGCATATGGAAATCATGCAGCCTAGTAGCTACTGTCCATGAGATCATGAAGAGCATGTAGCTACCCGACTCATTTTACTACCATTTATGATTGACTGATGTTCTTCTCACATTGCCGACGTGTAAACTGAAGAAATGAATCATTATTTCATTCACAAACTCTCGCTCATTCGTATCAGGCCTGGCAAACTGCGCCTCCGTCTGCAGAATGTCCTCTGGCGTGATTCAGACGAACCAAAATGAAACCGTGTTCGTTTGTGTCGAAGCACTCATGCAGATGTTTTCATGTGGTCGTTTGGGATTAGGCAAATAAGTAATGAGCATTTTCATATGAGACTAAAAGCACAAGTATTACTCACATCCGAGGAAACGAATTTGAACTGATGAGTGGATTTTTCTGTCAATATTGGTGTTTGCCATGCCAATATGTAAACTGATGTTTGTTTGAATAAAAAAAAAAACGCCTGGGGTAAAACACCGACCTCGGCGCAAAGTTCCTCTAGCAGAGTGAACTGTTGTGGTGAGCACAGAGATGTATAAAGTACTGGAGTAAAGGAGTGAAGTAGAAGTACATGTGTTATATCAAAAAACTGACTTGAGTAGAAGTTGAAGTGTTCGTTAAACACCATACTTAAGTAAAAGTACTAAAGTATTCAACATATTTTGTACTTAAGTACTGCAAGTATGTAAAAAAATTGCTACTCAAGTACTGAAAGTAAAAGTACAAGTACAAGTACTGCTGTTTATATTATTTCAAATATTTATTAAGGCACAACTTCTAATGTTACAGTGTTACAATGTTCATGGTAGAGTTCTGTGATTTCCCATGGTCTGTGAATGCGTCTGAATGAATCCAGAGCGAGGGGGCGGGGCAGCAGGTGAGAGAGCGCACCTGGGTGAGTCAGGTGTATGACGTACGGCACACGAGCGAGGTTGATGTGAGACCGGGACTGTTCAGTTGGTTTTTTGGGCGTGGTTCCGGCCGACAGTCACCGAGTCCTGGAACCAAAGCGTTCAGCAATAAATGCAGTTTGTTCAATATCGCCTCGTCATTCATCACGTGTCCGGCTGGACGCTACAATAGTAACGAGTAACGACTCAGCACATGAAAAATGTATCCGAGTAAAAGTATTAAATTCATCAAAAATATGTAGTGCAGTAAAAGTGGAAGTCCAAAAAAGTACAGATACTGCATTTTAGTACTTGTAGTTCCACTTCGTTACTATACATCTCTGGGTGAGCAGCACAGCGTGAGACAAAAAGAAGCAGCTCTGTTTAATTCTTTAGCATGATGAATAATATTTAGCTTTAAATATAATTTAAAAGTCATTTGTTTAAAGAAAATCAGCCTCCTGAGTAGATTTGCAGAGTCATGATGTTGCAGGATTGAAGGGGGGGGGTGACCTTTGACTGACACTAACCGCAGGCAGGAAGGTGAAGAAGTTGTACTTCTGGTTGTTAATGACATTCCTGGGGTACCTCTGCTCCCTCTTCTCTGGGTGGCCGAGCCACACAGTGCGGGGACGGAAGTCGCCCATGCCACAACAGCTCGACCACGGGCAGCACCTGAGAGGAAAGAGGCGGATGAGGGGGGGAGAGGTTAATGAATATCACGTTGAGAGAGCTACACGGGAAAAAAGAAAAAAAATAACTCAGCGACGATGATTTACTTGATTAAATCCGGCTGCCTCGCTTCGTGAAATGAAGATTCTGTAGTCTGAGCTGTGTCGGGATGATGGCTCCGTTTTTAATGAGTTTCCTCTCACGTCTCTTTAGTTAATGTGTCGCTTACTGCCGAGCTTACAGACCCACGACCAAACAGGTCTGCAGAAGAATAAATATTAACTACATCTGGAAAAGAGCGGCCACTCCCTTCGATCTAAACAAACTAGGAGCTCGGTGACCTGCTGATTAATAAGTGACTTTCCAAGTTATAAAACTATAAACAAAGCGTAGGCGTGACGGACGTGAAGCCTCTGTCAGCTGCAGACAGAGCAGGTCGAATAGTTTTTATCACAGATGACTCAGTTATTTGAACAGCGCAGCAATATTTGCTGTTCAGAAACCATCTAGCCTGACAACTCTGACTCTAATGTGGTTAAATTTACAGAGCATACTGTGGAACGTACAGTTTCTACATCCTGGAGCTCATTTAAAGATGGAAGAATTAGCCCTGTCACTGTTAAGCACATCGCGGTTTCTGCAGTATCATGTTGCAGCCACGGTGCATCGTCACACTGTAGATCAGGGCTGTGACTAAGTCTTTTCCACAGAAGACATGTTGATGTCACAGCAGTAAGTTAAACTAAAATTAATGATGCGTCATTCAGTGAAATAAAGCTATTGTTAGGCGAGTGTTTATAACGAAGAGATTTTCCTACAATGACCTGTACTGTGAAAAATAAACGCTTCATGTGTGTCGTTCTGTTGAATAGTTTCTTGATTTATTTTAAATATCAGCTCAACATGTCTGACCACCATCGATGTTAGTAGATCGCTCGGGTCAACGCCGACGTTTCCAATATTACCACTGAGGTGAATTTATCGCAGCAGAGCCGACCTGGACTTAGAATCATTGGTAACATCTGTGTTTTCTGTTTCATGTCAATACGTCTGCTCTATTCCATCCATCCGTCCATCCATCCATCCATCCATCCATCCATCCATCATCTGTACCCGCTTCTCCTCCTCGGGGTCATGGTGGGGCTGCAGCCTATCACAGCTGACTCGGGGTGAGAGGCGGGGTACACCACCCTGGACAAGTCACCAGGGTGCATAGAGAACACTTACACCCCACAGGACTGCTCCACCGTGCCTCTCCAAGTCTATTCTTTCTATATTTTTACAGATAAAATAGTATGTTTATTTATTGATATGTGATCATTGCATTAGGTTGGTTTGGTAGTACAACCAGTGTCCGGTTTATTAGGCACACCTGGCTAAAACTAACACGTCCGAATCAGATTCAGGAATCTGCCTCTGTGTTTTGGTGCATAAACATAAAAGGAAGATAAAAGATGCATTGTATTGGCAATAAAACATGAACACATAATACACAATATGTTGTAATAATATATACAGTTTGTGCTCATTTAACAGTCCTAGCTTTGTGTATGTGTGACATCTCATAAAGGACGTAACTGGTGGAGCCGTTGCCTTTTTAATTACACGTCCTACCCATGAAATGAAACATTAGAATAAAGACAGGTGGGTTTTTATTGCAGCATCAGTTTTAGCCACTGTGCCAGAGGGTGGACAGGTGACACACACACACACACACACACACACACACACACACACACACACACACACACACACACACACACACACACACTGGTTTCTTTGCATTATCACAGTTCATTTCCATATGTGTTTATTACAGGAGGTGACATCACCACCATCATACAGAGTCTCTGCCCTGTGTGTGTTTCTCCATCATCATCATTTAATAAGGCCTGCCCCTTCCTCTGCATGTATGCGTGTGTGCATCTCCCATATTCACCGTGCACATGAAGCCTGATCTGGGGCTTGCATGTGAGACAATAACATGGAAGTCGAGGCCTGCATCCGCGCAGTGTGACAGGCAGCTCCATCCAGCAGAGCAAATATTGACATGGGCGTCAGGCACTTGCGTCTCGCTGCACCCCGGAACAAGGATGTCTGCCGTGCGGCTGCAGCTACCGTGTTTAAAGCCACATTTAAACGGACATAACGAGTTTATTTATTAGGACATATTCATATTTCCGCACCCTGGCTGCTGTTATCACCGCTTAGCTTGTTATGAGCGCTCCTGTGCGCGTGTTTAACGCGAGCGACAAACGTTTCCAAAAACGGCTCCGGTTCATTCCGATTAAAAAAAAAAAAAAAAAAAAAAGACCCTTACCCATTTCTGTGTTTACTGTCGTGTCTCTTCAGTCGTCTCACCGGCTGTAGAGGGATATTGTCGGTCATTCCTGCAGCTCCTCCCGGTAGCAGGCGGCGGAGAGGCGGCGGAGGGGTTGAGGCTCTTCGGGGGCAGTCCGTCAGCCTCGGCTCCGCGCTGGATCTGGGCGGAGGCTTCTGTCAGTCACACCGGGAGAGACAGACCACAGCACAGCACAGCACACAAAATAATGAGATATGAAATGCACAGCAACATGCAATGTGTAGTCTGTTATACACAAGACAAACAGTGCAAAGAAATTCGTATTTACTATATATGCACATGAAGTATGCATGCATAAGTATGTGCAGTGAATGTGGTGAATGTTTTGTATTACATTAGAAGGTAGCAGGTATATTGGTTATCATATATAATTTGAAATTAACACCTTATTAATTATTTCTTGTGATAACAAACATAAGAAATGCTTTATATATATATATATATTTATATAAAGCATTTGTTGCATTTGTTATATATAAAAAAAACTGATGCTGCAAAAACACCTTTCATCAAGGTTATAATGTTTAAAAGTTTCATTTCATGGGTAGGATGTGTAATAAAAAAACTCCTCTCTGTCTAAGGCAATACAACTCAACAGCACCACCAGTTACGTCCTTTATAAAATATCATACATTTTATATATATATATACTTTATATATATATACGGGGCGGCAGTAGCTCAGTCCATAGGGACCTGGCTTGGGAACCAGAGGGTGGCCGGTCTAGTCCCACATGGACCAAAAATATGGAAGCTGGAGAGGCTACCAGTTCATCGCCCGGGCACTGCCGAGGTGCCCCTGAGCAAGGCACCGATAACCACCCCCCTGCCCACTGGGCGCTGGTCTGTCTGGCTGCCCATCACTCCACCATCTCTCCACATTTGCATGTCTATGTGGTTGTAGTGCATGAGTGTGTGTCCAGGTTAAAATGCATGTAAATAACAATAGAGTGAAAAAAGAATTTCCCCATTGAGGGATTAATAAAGTATATGTTCTTCTTTATTTATAGTTTAAATGTTGTTTTTTTTTCAAAGACAGTAACAGGACATACAGGAGACCAAACAAAAAACAACAACAAAAAAAGCTGCCAGACAGTCCACAAGCTGTTCAGACAGAGTTGTAGCAATATATGATATAATATAAAATATATATATAATATCTCCAGAGCAAGGTAAAATGACATGAATAAGTAAATCCAATCCAACACCTCACTACATAGTTCTATAGCCAGATAAGTCAGAATCCCTGTGGTTGTCAGGTGATGTGACCCTGTGCCAAGAAAGAAAGAAAGAAAGAAAGAAAGAAAGAAAGAAAGAAAGAAAGAAAGAAAGAAAGAAAGAAAGAAAGGTCCCCATGTTTTCTCAGACCTGTGTTGTGTGTTGGGTTTGTACATACAGAGTTTTTCCATCTGTATAACAGACAGCAAAACAAGCTGGAGTGGTGGACTTCCAGGTCAGGAGAATAAGTTTCTTAACCACCACCGTTCCTCTCCACCAAGACATCTGCACGCTGCGTCGTAGCATAACAAATGAGCAGTAGTGTAGAGTATCTAAGTACACTTACAGTACTGCAATTCTGAAGTACTTTACCAGAGTATTTCTGCTCCTTTATACTCCATACGCCACACTTCAAAAACTGGATTTGTATATTTTGCTTCCACCACAACTTGTTAAACAGGTACAGTAACTTTGGATTTACATAACCAAAACATATGACCAACGTATGAAACATGATGCATCGTTAAAGAAGATGACTCATTTATTTCATCGGCTCAGGTTTGACGTGTGCGGATGCAACGTGCTGGCATTTGAGGTCACCATCAACATCCGTACATGCCAGGTATAATCATGAGGAAGAAGTCGAAGCAGCTTTGAACTACCCTGCAGTTTATAAATGAAGGAATATCATTTAATATTTGAGTATTTAGACATATTTACATCAGGCCGTTTATGGTGCAGTGTTAGATTTTGTATTGCAGGTCAACATTAGGCAATCTCAAAGTGTTTTGCATTGATTTAATCCTGTTGTACTCTAATCATCGGAAATTAAGGCATGCTCTCTGTGATTTCTTTTGAGATTTGAATGAATGAATGTGTGAGCATACGAGAAATAACCATAGCTACAGTTTAATACAAGACAAAACTGATTTTGACTGCATCTCCACTACTAGTTTGAGTGCTCTGTAATATTATGCAAAGTATTTTATCATATCAAATATTGGGACAGGAAAGGACACGGCATGGTCCATCTGAAATGGATGTGGACACATGATTGAGAGCACCCTTCAGTTGTGGATGCAAATAATTCTTCGTTGAGAATGCAAAAACGGGAAGGGATTAATGGCCACCGGTGGGTCATGAGAATGGAAAAACACTTCACTTGAGACATCTGAAGGTGAACTGATGTAAATTAGGATTTTAATGTATACGTTCAAACTTCCCCATGGAGGAAGGAATGAGGAGCAGTGTCAGTGCAGCACTGTGTGTTTCCAGACAGTTTTTGTCTTCTGGTATCATCTCACATACTTTGGCAACGATAGTTTTTGTGGTGAAGTAACAACAGGAGAAGTTATTGAAAAAAAGTCACCCTGATTTTATTTTTCAAAAATCAGAAAACATTTTAGGTGAAGGAAACATTTGAAAAACAAAACAAAAAAAAGACACATTTACATTGTAAACAAGCCAAACCGGCTCAACATTACTTGAATTGTAGAGACAACTTGAAAGCAGTTTTGACATGGTTTGCTAAAGAAAGGCACAACTTGGCAAATGCATATCGATAAAGGAATGTACAGCAGGGGCCTACAAAGTACTCGGACCATTCTGAGTTGTGTAAAGTGTCCAGTGATACATTCATTACTGTTCCAACTCAGCAGGTTGAGAATGAGAAATCGCATAAATCGCATACCTTAAAGAATGTATCGGAAAAATGTACAGAGCGTCAGCGTTGAGTAGGGGGGCGGGGTGGAGGACAACTAAAGTCTAAAAACGAGGTAGAACGTACCCCCTAAACTCAAGCAATTCATGAAGTATAAATAAATTAACAATGCTACAAGGTGATAAGAAAAAAAAAAGAAAAGTTAGGTCTGACAGTTTCAAACTAAATCTGGGATCGGAAAAGTTGACAAAATTGTTGATTTGCCCTTTTCCCTGGTCAGCTACCACAATAATAATAAGCAGTGAAATGCAACTAAAATGTAAATTGGGACTACAACCTGAAATAAAGTGCAGGCATGAGAACATCAAGCGTGTAAAAGCCTTCAGAGCTCAGCCAACTAAATTTGACAGCAGATTTACAAGTGGAACATGTTGGGCGAGGGGGGTGATGGAGATATGAAATGTAATGCTACAGTACAACACACTAATGCATCAGTCCAGCAGAGCCTTCATAATGTGACGCTGCAGTGAAAGACAACAGCAACATGTACAACTTGGGTTAGGCACTTAGTTTGAGTCAATAACTGCTGGATCTTAGCACCGACGCAACAAAGACGAAAGCCTGTTTTTAGAATCTACATTTTCCGAACTGCACCATGAAGATGTGACAGACACTGGAATAATCTAAAGCCCCTTCAAAATTAGACATGCTAATGACATTTACCACGACAAAAAATGCACAATGTCATAAAACCTATAGCACACAATAGGAGGGAAAGTAGTCATTATAGATACATACGGTTAACTACACCATCGTTTCAGAACGCTGAGACACGGTGTCCTTAAAAAAAGTCATGCCCTGAAACTTTTCCTATTAAAGTCGAAAATCCTTCACAAAAAGTATCAAGGAGACAAGTCTGAATTAAAGCAGTTTCAAGTAAAGTTATACATTCAAACTTCTGGATAGACAGCAAAACAAAAAAAGAACGCACAAGAGAAAAAGAAAAATACCCGCATATATTTATATCAAATAAAATACAACTACAGTAGTTATATCAAGTTCAACTAAAAAAAAAAATAACACTTGAGTCGTTCAGATCAGGAGGGAAGAGAGCTGCGATGAAGTTACTGGAAAAGTTTCAAACAATCTAAGCCAAATTCTACAAAGTTTGAATAATGATTGTACCTCATTCAAAAACTGACGGCTAAAAAAAACAAACAAAAGTCTAATTAACAGCAATTTTACCCTCCTCCATGAAATGTGGGAACTGTGATTTTGGCACACTGTCGGAGCTGTTCTTCTCTATTTCAGCCATGGTGGCCGGCAGGCCGGAGTGAGAGCCGTCCATCTTCATGAGGCCTCCGGTGGATCCGATCAGGGGCCCGCCGGCAGGGCTCCCAGGGAGCGGGATGCCACCGCCCTGGATGACGGATATTTCATTGGTCTTCATGGTGAGGCCACCGCTGAAGGCAGCGGCGTACTGGTTCCAAAGAGACGGGTCGAAGTTCATTTGTGGAGCGCCTAGTTCTTTGGGGGCCTGCATGATTTCTGGCAACATCTTGGCCTCGGAGCTCATCGCCATCAGCGCCATGGGGTTATCCAGAGACAGACGCTGGCCACGCCGCGACGTGTTGTTCCACATGTGAGTGCCGATGTGCACCTGAAGACAAGACACTCGGTTAGCTACAATCCAAATCATAT
Organism: Collichthys lucidus; assembly: GCA_004119915.2. NCBI lineage: Eukaryota > Metazoa > Chordata > Actinopteri > Sciaenidae > Collichthys > Collichthys lucidus. The sequence continues at coordinate 4,246,069 of CM014087.1, forward strand.
TAAATTATTTCAGTACATACTTAAAATTGATTAACAGCTGTACCTTTAGATTTCCCTTGGTGGTGAAAGCCCGGCCGCAGATGTTGCAGGCGAAAGGCTTCTCTCCTGTGTGAGTGCGCTCGTGGATCTGCAGGGCGCTCGCGGATGAGAAGTTCTTGCCGCAGGTATTACACACGTGCTGTTTGGTTGATCGTCGCGGAGCTGTGGAGATGGAGGGCATGGCCGTTCCCTGGGGCATATGCGAGCTGAACAAACCGTGAGGCCCCAGAGGATTCTCTGAGGGGATCTTCATTTCCAGACTGGCCAGACTTGATGGTATCCTCATGAAAGACATGTTGCTGGGAACTGGGGAAACAAAGAGGTAGAAAATTAGATCAAGAGCATCCAACACAGCTAAGAAGCCTCTAAAATACTATTACCTAATACACTTACCATAGTCTCCGTTTGTGAATGGAGTGCTGGGTTCCTCTTTAATTGCTTTGGGGGTGAAGCTGCTGGAAGCGGTGAGGTCAAGGGCTCCACCCGATTCTGTACCTCCTTGAGCGCCACAATCAGATTCTGCTTTTAAACCATTGTGGGCGTATTCATCGACAGCAGACTCCGGGGACTTGCAACTATTCATGTTGTTAATTGGGGAAGAGGAATGAAACGACATGGCGGAGTCAGAGATGGCAGGACTACGGCCGTTCTGATATTCCTGCTCTCTGGGGGATTCTTTGGACGTCCCCTCGCTTTCCGAAGTGGTGCTGCTCTGTCGTTTCAGTGCAAGAGCAGAGGTGAGATTCTTCAGAACGTCCAGGCTGGAAAACACAGACGGGGCCACGTGCTGCTGTGGCTGTTCCTCCGAGGCAGGCGGGAGGGAGTCTGGGGTGTCGTTTGGCTTGTGGGAGTTCAGCTCTGGCTTGTGATCCTCCATGCTGGCTTCGAAACCGTTGGCATCCATAGATGTATCCTCTGGTGGAGAGGACTCCATTGCATCTGCTGCTTCAAACTGGTTTTCTGGCATCGGGGTGTTGGGGATCTGCCCGCCCATGTGCATACGAATGTGCTGCTGCAGAACCACGGCGTTGGTGAACTTCTTCTGGCAGATCGGACACGAGTGCTGCATTTTGAGAGGAGTGTTAGCCCTGTGCACTCCGTAATGGGCCTTCAGGTTACCCTTGGTGGAGAAGGCACGGCCGCAGATTTTGCACTTGTAGGGCCTCTCGCCGGTGTGTGTGCGGTAATGCATTTTGAGCGAGCTCTGGCAACTGAGCACCCTGTGGCAGATCACACACTCGTTGGGGTCACTGGTTCTCTTTTCAAGGCCGTCCACCATCTGCTGAAGTTTTGCAGTACCAGAGCTTTGTTCTCCTGGGAGGGCACTACCGTTCATATGATGCAGAGCTCCAAGCAGGTCTTTAGCATCCTTCGGATTTTGATCCAGTCCAGTCTCTTGGCCAAACACGTTAGAGGAAACAGATGGGGAGCCGTCACTCGTCGATGGGGAGGGTCTCTGGGTAAATGGGTTCTCTGCAAAGCTGTCGAATGTCTTCATCCCTGGCATGGATGACGAGTGGAACCCAGCAGCAGGATGGCCGATCACAGGCTTCATTTCAGTCAGGTTTGACTCGTCCATGGGCACGGACATACCAAAGGGAATGCCACTGCTTGTGGGAATGTTGTCAAGGTGCTCTGGCACAGGATGCGGGTTCATGCCGATGTTAGGATACTTGTCTTTATGCCTCTGGAAATGCACTTTGAGGTTCCCTTTGGTTGTGAAGCGGTTGCCACAAATGTTACACTTGAAGGGCCTCTCGCCGGTGTGAGAACGCAAGTGAATCTGGAGAGCGCTGTCGTTGCCGAACGTCTTCCCGCAGTACTTACACTTGTGCTTGTATAACGAGTCGCCGTTCTTTGGTTCCGGCGGGAGGTTCAGCATCTTCGTCTTGACTTTTTTGGAGGACTCGATCCCTGCTTGGATGCCGTTGAAGGTGCTAGGGAAACCCATGACCCCTGGCGACTGTGGCAGTAGTGCTGGTAAGCGGCTAGCCAGATCTGGAATGCCCTTCAAAATGTCTGTTTTAGAAGTGACTGAACCAAGTCCTGCAGGTAGAGAGGTAGGGATGCCGGAGAGAGGTAGTTTACCTTGCTTCATCGACTCCATAGAGAGGCTCTGACTGCCGGTCCTTTTTCCTATCAGTGCTGCTGCAGCAGACAGCTGTTGAGAGAGATGTGCGCCGAGGGCTTTCAGTGGGTCCATCACTGCCCCTACAGATGACTGAAGACCCTGCGGAGTCATCATGGCTACCTGGATTCGAATCTGTTCTGTGAGCTGGATCTGTTGGAGCTGCTGTTGCTGGAGACACACCAACTGTTCCAGGATCATCGGGATGGCCTGCATGGTTTCCTGCGACGAGGTCAGAGATGTATTATTTGAAGAATGTTGGGAGACGGCTACTTTAGTGTCTGCCATGGTTTCAAGAGTGACTTGATTTGAGTCTTGCAGTTTGGATAAGGGGTGGTAAGTCATCTCAGGGCTAGCGGGCATCTCCGCCTGATTCTGTTGTCCCGAGTCCTCCGCGTTCATGCTGGACTCTTCCTCCGCTCGGTCCAGGTGATCCGAGTTGACATTTGATAGGGAATGACTGCTGGACTGGCTGTCGTCGTGGTCGCTCGTGAGGCCGTCGGGAGAGCCGTGTGAATATTCCTCGGGCATTTCATTCCCGTCTCCGTCTTTCATGATGACCACTTGCTGACTTTTAGTGCAATTTTTCTCGTGTTCAAGAAACTCTGCCTCGTCAAAGAATTCGGCGCAGCATTTGTTGCAGACCCTGGTCTCGTCCATCCTGAACCTCTTCATTTCATTTCCGGTCTCTTCACCTCGCTCATCTTGAAGACTCCCTAAAACAAGAAGAGGATAGGATATAAATTAATGCTCTTTATACAATTATAGCAACATTTGACCAACATCTGTGTCAAGATAAGTCAGAGAACAAGACTTGTCTTAAAATATATTTTACGGTGAGGGTTGTTACATATTTTCCACCATTGTGACAATGTGTTGAACTGATTTTATTTTGTTTCTATTTGAGGCTTTAGTTTGTGTTTATTGGATAATAATGTGGTCCACTCTGCTGGCCTCTGTAGTGCTGTTAAGGACTTTGAATCTGGCTATTGTCCACAGTGCCAGCAGAGGGCAATCATCCACCTTTGACACGATCCAGAACAATGGCCAGAAAGATAAAGAGCCATGAGCATTAAATTACCGTGTTGTTTCTCAAACAAGGCCACAGAGCACTCGCTAAAAATCAGATCCATTTCCATTGTCAACACACGGGCAAAACTGTGACCACTAAAAGATGAATTCAGGTTCCACAATGCACAACGAAACTCTCTAAAAACAAGTACACAATGCAGACGATGGGGCTGAAAGAGAATGGTGATTACTTTCAAGCATTTTTTTTCACAGCCTGAGAGGCTGATAAGTGCTCCTGTGTGCATTTTTAATGTGTCTGCTAACCAAGAGGCCATTTCACAACTGGGTGTATTGTTAAATGCTAATGAATCAGAGAGAAAAAAAGGGGGGGGGGGTAGACCACCTGTTTGCATTTTCTAAAGAAACTGTTGGACTTGGTAATTGCTCACCAGGAAGCATTGAAGGGTGTCATACACACACACACAAAAAAAGCCACATTACATTGTGATCTGACCAGTATCAGCCACTCATGCGAGTATTAAATGCAGGAAATAGACAGAGTGGAATTTCACTGAGATCTTCAAATAAATTAAAATTTAAAAAAAGGAGGCAACGCTCTGGTTTGACCACTTGACGGCGCATGACCTGTGTGATCACCTTTACCAGGGTGCAGGACACGAGGTCAGACTCACTCAATCCTTGTATGGTACACACAAATCTAATATTTTATTATTAAAAAAATTAATAATGATATGAATCATGATTGACTGCGGCTCTGCATCGCACCACGTCTAACAAAAAGTTACACTGATTATAAAAAGAAAGGTGGAGGTCTACGGGCAGCGCTGGAGCATGCATGCATGCATATGGCAACACCAAAACGCACCCCCACCCAAAAGTCTCCACAAAAAAAAAAAAAAACCTGCTCCATCCCCCACCTCTCCACATATGTACGAAAGGAAACAGTCATGCATTAAACTGGGGGATTTATTGCCTTTAGGTCAGCTTACTCCAGAGTCACATTTCATACCTCCATCACCTTTTGTTTCAAAAAAAAAAAAGAAAAAAGCATGAGCACAAAAACTCCAATTCAAAATATGAAATATACATGTTTAAACACTGGATACAAAAACTTACTAAAATCAACCGTAATAACTCCAAATGCGCACTAATATTTGGCAGCGATTAAAACAAATAAAGTGATGTCCTGACAAACGAGACCAAGTTATAGTTATAGAACATGAAACATATAAAACATGTAGTGTGGAAGTCGTCGGTGAATCAAACAATCAACAGGTAGCGACGCACGAGCCGATGAATCAAAAAAAAAGTTCAAAGAGATTCACCGACACCGAAACAACTCGATTTAAGGTGGATTCAGACACCTGGGGACACCTTAAAACCACATGAAAGGTCACAAATAATTATTATTTCACCCAAAAAGTTAAAAGTTGGTGTTAAAAGTGTGAAACGGACACCTGCGTCGCGTTTAAAAATCATTTCTGAATGTTTCCCAAAAAAAACTTTGACTCCTGCGGACAGGTCAAAGTGCGAGAGGAACAATGCTCAAACTAAAATATATATTTATTTATATATATGCTGAAACTTTGAGGTTGAATGTTCGCAGCATGGCATGACGCGTCTCTCTCTCTGTCTCTGTCTCTTATCTTGTTAAACTTACCGTTTCCTAACGAACCAGGCTCGTCGGAGTTGATGTGCTGCGGCTTGGCTTGCTTACGCCTCGACATGGTGCAACCATCAGGAGCAGCAACAACAACAACAAAAAAAAAAAGAAAGAAAGAGAGTTGCAAACAATTTTTCCTCCTCTCTCTTTCTCTCTCTCTGTCTGTGTTTCTATCCTTCTTCAACAAATTCCTCCTCGGCTTTGTGGAGGAAAATTAGGGCCCCCCTCAAGTAGAAATGCGCATGTCAACGTAATTATTATTATCAATAATGCATTGCGATTTATCACGGTGCTCTGACAGCTGATTGGCTCCGGTCCAAGTGCTCGCACATTATTCAAATGCGCTCACCCCCCCTATTGATGAGAGGAGCGCGGCGGCGAGGAGGGGGCGGGAGGAGCCATGCGAGTGGATGGAGCTGCAGGATGGAGGCAGGGTTAATAATAATGCCGAGGCCGGCTCATCGCTGCCGCTTTTCCTCCTTCATGACACGGAGCACAAGAAAAAAAAAGAAAAAGAGAAAATGTATTGTGCACAAGTCAAACAATGTCTCCAACTTTTGCAGCCTGGATGCAAACCTGTTGCGCAAAACATGAAATAAGTACCTACGCGTACTTTTATTCCGATCCCCATTCACAAATTCATTCACACATTTCAGGAAACACGTCATATCTAACACCCCCTGTGATATATTTATGTTACCGGTAAGGAAAAGTCAATTTATGGTAATCTAAATCATGTTAATGTACAAACACGTTTATTGATTTGTTGGGATGTTTCTCTAACAAATATCATGGGATGATTTGTTTATTAGTAGTGAGGGTATGAATGTCAGGAAAGTGCAGTACACAGACATATACTCAAGTATTCAAGATGAAGATTTATGAAAGATATTTCAAGGGAATATGATATTTTATAAGAGATGAAAGCACATACATGTTGCATGTTTGCAACTTGAAGTTGTTTTCCCCTTTTTTAAATGTACAAAAATCCAAAATATATAGTAGACCACACCATGAGGCTGATGCAAATGATAAAAATCCATAACTTTGTGTCGTGTGCATTATTTATTATTATTATGTCATCAAATGTTTTTAGTGTCGCCTGCATCACTGACTTCATCTGTGTTTTGAATAAAGCCCAGGAGAAATTTGCCGTGTCATGGCAGGATGATGATGATGATGAAGACGTTGTCTCTGCTTCACATTAACTTTCACCTTGTGGGCATGGCTGGTGTAGCAAGAACATTCCAGGAGGTTTACTTACTACACATCACTTAGGACAGCTTACACAAAGAGAAATGCATGTTTATACTGACCTGACATGGAGATATGATTCATGCTTTTATAGGACATCACATAACTTTACTTTGACTCATTCTCAGATCATGTTACGCAGACAGGAATTTATTTTTGGAAAGTGACATACCAAGCACATACAGAGCTGTGTAAAGACGGAGGTGAAACAAATGTATTAGATTAAAAAGGAAAGAGATAGCAGGATATAACATGAATGATATTATCAGGGTTCCCACACCTTTTTCATGAACAAATTCAAGCACTTTTCAAGCACTTTTCAAGCACCTTCAAGCACCAGTTTTTCCATTTTTCCAGCACCTTTAAATAGGTAGCCTACTAGTTGTGTTTGCCATGATGGTCATGGGAAGCGCAGCGGTGCCACTGTATGGCATAATAATATGGGTCTAATTAGCATTATTTCATATGGTGGTAGATTGACTGTTCTGATTTTTAACTAATTGGGAAATTTCAAGCACTTCACAAAAAATTCAAGCGTTTTCACACATTTGAAAACACTGAATTGAAATTCAAGCATTTTCAAGGGATTCAAGCACCCGTGGGAACCCTGTATTATATATAAAACTCCTCCTGAGGGTGAGCAACGTGAAAGAAACAAATACAAAGAGCGTAGAGGGACGTCCACAGACGCAGAGTGGACTTTTAATGTAGGAACAACTGGTCCATACTGCACAATTCATGCTCAAAGTGCTTTACGGACTTTTAAAACAGGAAACAAGATTGAATAAAAGTAAGTGTGAACATTTATACACAACTGGAGGCCATGGAAGGAAAGACAAAAACAAAATGAAAGCAACAAACGCAACATTAGGAGACTATTTCTGGATGTGTTGATGGACCAAAGATGAATAATTAAGTTGTCAGCTTTGCCTCTGGTAACATTTGCAATTATTTTAACATTTTACAAAGATGGTGATCGACTACAGACATGCAATTCATGATGAAAGTGAATTTTACATCATACACCATACACATTATTGACCCTGCATGTGTTATATAATGCCTCAGCTGATAAGTGCGAGACAAAGAAAAAGCCAATATATCCAGATAAACAAATGCTCTTTAAAGGGGAGGAGGGGTGAAGGTGAAAAAAAGAAGGGTGTGCTGTCTAGACGCTTTATTGCCCCAATAAGAAACTATGCTTGAATACGCTGTTTCTTCTTCTGCGTTCAATCTAAACAAGTTCAACTGTGGGCGGCTGTAAAAAAAAAAAAAAAAAAAAAGCAGTTGTGGGAACCAAAGGTTCAAAAAGAGGGGATTAAATAATAAGACAGGGAATCTCAAATAACGATAAAACATGGCAGTAATACATGAGATGGGATGAAAATCTGCCGTTACCTTGACAATATGGACAATGATTACGTTGAAGAACAGGAATCCATCTTGCTGCAGACGGACAGATGGATGCTTTGGCTTTTTTTCTGCCTTTTGTTAAAGTTCTGTCTGTTTTCTAACTGCACACACCGTGTCCTTGACCTGGTCATCAGAAACGCCATCAGCCTCGGGACAGTCACCATTCAGTGAGTCCTCTTCTATACCTTGACCCTTTGTGAGATGGAGACATGTCATGTTTCTCAGATGTGTCATTTGCCGGAGCTTTTTACGACAACCTTGTAAGTGGACAAACAATAACAGCCTCGACACTTGCTGAGGAATTGTGAATTCGACATGTGTTTTTTAGGACTCAGTAAAAGATGAAAGACCACAGGGCCATCTTGGAAAGGATGAGCTTTTTTCTTCACGTCGGTGTGACAATCAGTGCTGCCGCTAAAACAGGCCTGATTCTTACAAAAAAAAAGAATCCTCAAAGGGGATGTGTTTTGCTTTTTGACCTTCACAGTCCATAATTCTTATTTTCCTGTTTTCACTTCCATCTGCTGAAGAAGAAATACAGTTGATCTGAGTTTGATTTACTGAACTGTCTTAAAGCCGGTCGTCGTTGGACATGTCTGATAAGAAAAAACCGAAACCTCGCAGCACAAATAAACTGAAAATACTACGGACAAATCTACAGACTAGTTCTTCCTTTCTTTCACATCTGATCAGATAACAAAGAATAAACTGTATGAACACATTAAAGTTGCATGAAGTTGATACAGATCTGAACCTCATGTTCATTCTAAACAGGACTTATTACGAGTAATGCAAAGACTGTTAACATTTAAGTTTAACACGTGTCACTCTTCTCTTTGACAAAATCATTCAGAAAGTCATATTTAGTGTCACATGTACAGATATATAACAGCAGCAGTTATGTCCTTAGAGGTTCTGAGAGCTTCCAGCCACAGAGTATCTGACAATCCCAGCAGGCCATAAATAATATATTGTAAAAATGAAGCTTCGGCCCCATGAAGTCTGACTGCGGGCCGTGATTGGCCCCCAGGACGGACTTTGGACATGTCAACTGTAGATGTTTCAGTATAGAAAACCAACATGAGACACAACTTATCCATAAAAGCTGAGTGTCTTTAAGGTTGATAGATAGATAGATAGATAGATAGATAGATAGATAGCACCATATCTTAATAGTTTACCATGGACTGTGTGCAAAATGTTTCAGGAGAACACTCACAGCTCAACTTGTCACAGCGTTCCTGGACATGCCTGATGACATTTCAGTCCAATCCTGAGCCCCTTGCATTAAATCACACGCTCGACAAGGGTTAGATTGCAAATAATTAACTGCCTGCCGGAGAAACACAATGACAAAACCAGCGTTTCCCTACAGGAGGACGTGAAAAACAGAGCCGGGCCGTTCGTTTCTCAGCGTTTCAGATGCTCTCTCTTCAACAGTGGAACACCGTAAATAGTCTTTTTAATGGTTGACCAGTTTCTTGCTCACTGACACGAGGGCTGTATGAGTGTATTTCCCATATCCTGTTTTATTATTTTATCCTCTGTTGGTTTTCTTCAGGTGCCCCTTAAAACATTTCCCCTCTTGTAGTCATAAATAACGTCATTAAACTCACACAAAGGACAAAGGGAAAAGTTTTTTTTTTTTGGTTTCGTGCGGGACTTGATTCCCATGGAAAGGGTAAGTAATGTTGAGTAGAAGTCAAACACAAATGAAAACAGCCCGGGTGACCTTTAGTTGCTTAGTCTACCTCTCACATTCATATTAGTAATATCACAACATAAGCTGCGCTCGTGGACAATCGATGCCTCTCTTTCTATGACAGCACTGTTAAGACTATACAGAAATGTTCCCTGCCAGCCTTTGTGCTCGCTGATTGTACAATCATCCGAACGTGGCATTATCTAGCAAATACAAGTATAGAGGCTCACTGCAATTACTATAGTGTCAGACTGTTTTCATTATTGATCTGCAAACACCCCTTTCAAATGTGCTCCTTTTCACCAACACATGTATTTAGTTCTTTTGTTCGGTTTGGCCTAGAATAGAGAGCGAGGGCATTGAGGTGAAAGGTAGTGGATGTTTGTCTGTTGAACCAATATTGTTTTTTTTTTTCCTCCATTGAATACTGGTCAACAGCCCACACAGATGTAGGGACGTAGACATGGTGTATATATACTGTATATGGTAGATTTGATGTAATAAATTAAAATATTTAAAGCTCCCTCCGCCTAAAAATGTGCTTATTGTCACATTCTTAAATCTGCACATTCTACTTTGGTACTTCGCTGCTGTAAACAAGTGAATTTCCCCGTTGTGGGATAAATAAAGTAATATCTAATCTAATCTTATTGTTACTTAATTTGCTTCTCTGTGCAGAATGATGTCCGTGCAAGATGCAACTTACTTATGAAACATAAAAAATATATATATTATCACATTTATCTATCGTTTAAAAAATGTTTCTCTCTGTATTTGAACAAAAAAAAACATCTTCTACATATCCCGGAGGTGATCTTTCAATATTAAATGTGCTTATTGTTACTTAATTTGCTTCTCTGTGCAGAATGATGTCCGTGCAAGATGCAACTTACATGAGCGTGATATGGAAACCTCTTTAAAAAATATATATTATCACATTTATCTATTGTTTAGAAAATGTTTCTCTCTGTAAAACATTTTCTATGTATCCCGGAGGTGATCTTTCAATATTAAATGTGCTTATTGTTACTTAATTTGCTTCTCTGTGCAGCATTATGTGCGAGATGCAACTTACATATGTGGAAACATCTTTAAAAATATATATTATCACATTTATCTATCGTTTAAAAAATGTTTCTGTATTTGAACAAATTTAAACTTCTATGTATCCCGGGTTGAGTTTTTTAATATAAAATGTGGCCGACAAAGCTTCAAAATCAAATTTAACACACACACACACACACACACATTCGCATGTTGAGACATCGACCACCGGAAATGGTTGTAACACCTGGGTGAAACAGGAAGTATAAACAACTCCCAGACCTGTGCCTTCAGAGATAACAAGATGACTGCTTATTTGTCTCACACCGTTGGCTGAGAGGTCGGGTGTTGGGTTGGGGGGTTGGAGGAAATTATGTGCCACAGCATTCCACAAACAAACCTCCCCGCCCTGATCCTGAAAACTTTTTATTTAGTTTCTGGGGTTAGATTGTTGTAACATTTTTTTTAAATGGTGGTGGCATGAAGACAGATTTGTTTGAAGGTTTTTGGTTTATAGTGATTGTAACTAATATCCTGAGTGTGTGATCTGTGTGTGACTCTGGTGTAAGGGTCTGGATGGCGGGTGAGGGGGAGAGAGAGAGATCAGTGGCCCACACATGGCTGTAATTTAATGGAGAATTGCCCAGTGGTTCCTGTGCAGAGGTAAACACACCAATAGTCAGGCTTTTGTTATTGAATGACTATGACAACCACCTCCATCAATAAACAATAGAGTGTTGGGGTGGGTGGTGGGACAAGGACTCACTGTATGAAGGGAACCCCACTGTGTCCACTTCTCACTCTCCCTCTCTCTTCTAATCAGCCACACAGCGAAGCAGCATATGATGAGTTTAATAACGAGTCACGCGTTAGAGAGAAACCAAGGCACAAAAAGAGATCCGGTGACAGTTTTTTGGGGGGTTAAAAACAAACACGCCTCTTTGTATTTAACTCGCATGTTTCTAGAGGAATTGTAGGGGTCAAACTTGAAGAATTTGAGACACAATAAACAAAGAGATAGGCAGAGCTTGGCAGTCACCATCAAGCTGTGAGTCAACAGGGGGCCAATCCTTCAAATCTGAGATGCAATCTGGGCCTGGGTCATAAACATTTACAGGGTGGGAAGTGCTGAGCAGAGGGCCTGCAGGATATCAGTGCTCTCTCACTTCTAATTAGCTTATGAGAACGCACTAGTTATACAATAGCACAAACTGCCAACTCCCATTCGAGTGATTTACAAGTGTTAATTTCAGCCGAAGCTGAATGGGATGGAAAAAAACTGCATGAAACAAAGGAAATGTTCAGATCCAGCGAACAGCAGAGCAAACAGATAAGTCGACTTTGTGAATGAATAAGTCGACTTTGTCCAAACGAAGTTGGTTTATGACACACACACACATGTTATGCTCGTTCGCACTGATGGATTCAGTTTTTGTGGAAAGTGTAGCCAGATGGCAAAGTCACCAGAGTAAAGCATGGTGCTGATGAAACATTGATGATCTTAACACGCCCGTGTTAACATGATCTCACGCTGCCACGCCCACAGACATATGCACACGCAGGGCTCACCCGTGCGAGATATCGATTGGATCATATCGGGGTCACGTTTATTTACAGACACACGAACAAAAGCAGAGAAGCATCGCCACGTTCCAACACCCAAACATCTCGTCACTGATAGCAGCAGTTATTACAGGAAGAATGATTTAGTGGTTCAAACTCTTAAAAGGTTTAATTGAGGCTAAAGTTAGAAGAAGTTTGAAGGGTAAAAACTTTCCCTGAACACAAAAGAAACACGGCGCATAAAGCACTTGGCAGTGAATGTGGTCGTTCTTGTTGGGGGGGGGGCTTAAAGACTATAAGACACCTGGTGGGTTTTCAGGGGCTCTTCAATGTTGGTTTTTTACAGCAGCCATTGACAAAGACAGCCGCAGACCTCAGAGGTATTGACTGCCTCCTGTGACCCGCTGAAAGAAACTCCTAATCCCCGACAGCTTCTGCCTTTTTTATTCGACAATATTCACTTCAGCTGGCATTTAAAAATTGTAAGATGAGTCAAATATCTCTTGATATCTCTGCTTTTTGTCCCCGTAATGTTTAACGATGAATGAGTGAAACATTTAGATCATTTTAAGACAAAGAAAAAATCAAATATTTATATTTTTCTAACAGTTTCTCCTTGTCATTAAAGTTCAAAGACTCAGAGCTCACTCTACCATGAGCGCAAGGACATGGACAGTCTATCATGGTTGTTATAGCGACCACAGAAATGGCTTCTACGCCGAACAATAGTCAGATGGGCCTTGGGGAGGCCCAGTGGCAAACCCCCCCCCCCCATCCACAACCCACATCTGCTGCTCCCCACCATTCACACTTATGGGATGTTCTGCCGATTATTTTCTGTCCTGCTTCCCCCTTTCAAAACCGACAGGCTGAGAGAATGAGAATGAAATCAGGAATCCTGCCTACATCTGTGCAGGATCCGAGGTGCGGCGGTGAGCACACACAGTTTTGATAGGAAGTGAGAGAGCGAGAGGGGGGGGGACGTATTTTGAGTTATTCAGCTCTGATGGCTAAAAAAAAAGTGTGTGACAGAAGTTCCTTAACATGCTGGGCAGGTTTTCTAATGGCAAACTATTCCAGAAACATCCAGCCAGGATAGACGCAGGCTGTAAATAATAACAGCGCATAGCAACCAGGAAGGTATGCAGAGGTGGAATATGCACGCTTCCAGGGCTTTCTTTTGCCTTTTGCTTTTATTGGACGTAAAACACGACAGGTGAATAAACATGCAAACACCAAAGATAACTGAGCGCGTCTTATTTCGCCAGTTAGATAATTAATTCAACATATGTGATGATGGAAAAACATAAGCCAAAGTTTCTGTGAGTGTGTGAGAGAGAGGGTGGTTTACTTTACGGGAGGCACAACTGTAAATCACACGCCGGACAAAAAGGAGAAAAGCCCTATAGTGCTTTTGTCCTTTGATTCCTCATGGACAGCAGCCACGGGAGGACTGGACTGAAGCCACCTGCCTGTCTGCAAAGCCACCGTGCACGCCGGATAAAAAAAAAAGAAGAGTACTGTTGCTTTCCTGCAGGATGGCGGAAGGATTTAAAGCTCACGGCGACAATGAGTTCACACATAATAACATTAAAAGTGTCTTGACTCCAAAAACAATGTCACACAATCTTCTGATTATATCACAGGAAAGTTTAGGATGTAAAAACAGAACCAGCGGTGAACGTACAGTATAAAAATACTCGATTACTCAATAAATTAACTTTCACTTAAAGGTCCAGTGTGTCAGATTTAGAGGAGCTTGTTTTTTTATTTATCTTGGAAAGCATAAGTATGTTTTTAATTGTGTGTAATCACCTGAAACTGAGAATCTTCATGATACCTTCACCTCACAATCAGACTTCCATATTTATACGCACAGCGGGTCCTCTTCCACGGAGAAGTGGGTGACGCGAGGGGATGCAATCAGCACCGCAACACTGGTCCTTTAAGTAAAAGTACACAGGTGCTGGCACTGAAATGTGCTTGAAGTATCATGATATATTGATATGTAAGGTGTACTTTTAATTAAGGTGGAGTTATTTTAACTACATCATACAGCAGATAGTTTATGTTTTATTTGAATAGGTGCTAGTAAATAGAACTATAACTGAAAAGTGTGGCATAAAATGGAAATACTCAACGCGCAGTACTTGACTTAATGCACTACTAAAGAGAATTAACAGAAGTCAAGTCTGTGTTATTTATAGAACCACAAATAAAAACTCCATTCAGATTCAGACGTGGAAAAACTCCCCAAAAGCCTTTAAAAGGTGGAGGAGGGGTCGTCTTTTCCCTCTCAGGATGGACACACATGCAAAGTCTTTGTCATGAAGCATCCAAACTTGTATTACTTGTTGCTGTTTGGCGAGCGCTCCCCTGATCAAATATGCATCTACTTTTAGTTACATAAGATCCTGAGTCGGCCTCTTCCACAGTGACCACTGATGGCGAGAAAAAGAAAAGGGAAGAAGGGGAGAAGGGGGGAGAAAGACTTCTGTATCCAAACCCCCACATCCATATTGATTAAACAAATTTGCCACAAATCATTTTACAAATGCCCAGCGGGGGGCTATAGAGGTTGGTGGAAATGCCCCATTCATGCTCTGTCCTCCCCCGCAGGGCCGAAGCCTCGACTCTTGGCTCGTTTAAGCGTGCTGACAGCCTCTGATCCTCCGGCCATCTGCAGGGTGGGCTGGCCAGCGCTGAGGGGTCTTTGTGTTGTAACCCTTTAGTAGATTTAACAGTGAGACAGCAAGAAAGAAAGAGAAAGAGAAAGAAGAAAATCTGAGGGTGAAGGATTCACCCCCCTCGCCCCTCACTCCTCATAATTCTGGTTCTAGCTCATTTGCAGGACACACAGATGAATCTGTGACGTCCAAAGTGGTTTGGAGCTCATAAACCTGCTGATAGGAATCATGTCTGCATGTTAAACATTTAGCTCGGAGGGTTGGAGAATTTTTTCACAATAAAAGAATCACTTCTCACTGACTGGGTGACTCTTTCCTCTGCAGCACACGGCAGATGCACGGCGTGGTGTTTTTGCAGTGACTCTACACATTTTTAGGGGTTTGAGCCGTGGCTCCGCCTCCCTCAGCACGCTTCCTCTTTGTGAATGAAACTGGGCGGAGATGCGGGGTGTATGTACATATGTGTGTGTGTGTGTGGGAGTATTTTCGTGTGCACGTGGGTACATGTGCTGAGCCGTTGCCCTGAAGGCAAAAGTAAACAGGCGCTTTTGTACAGTCAAATGTACACACACCGCAACATGAGTTATTACCTGGGCTAAACAAACGTGTGCGGGTTGAATTCAGCGTTTGTGGACTACAGAAATCAAAACAGGAGCTGCTGATGATGGAAATTAACTGTTAAATCCTCATAACCGACGTTTTATCATCAGATGTTCTTCAGGTTGTAATAACGTTGAAGTGGACTGCAGCAGCCTCTCTGTCTCTCTGTGCAAAGCGGTTGGTAGGGGGGCATCCCTCCCCTTCTTATAACCTCAAACACATGGTCAGCTCCTATTATTTTAACTGCTTCCAGTGACTTCAGATCTTGCTCGACCTCTGAGTGCAATCAGGAGAAGGAATGGCCACATTAAAAAACAAGTGACAAGCTTGGGTTACTCCGGTAAAGCTACAAATGATTGATACGTGTCTTTGGGAGTCATAATCGGAGGATTATGAATAATAAAACATGCTACATTTTGATATCTAGGAGAGAAATTTGGACTTTAAAGCTCCCGTGGAGTTTCCTTTTTCCACTCCAATGTGGAATACATATCAGGAAACGATCTGTTCATACAGAGGTCAAAAGACGTATGATGAGTAGGCTCGGAGGGAGCGGCTGATTTGGTTTCTGAAGAGGACAACAAACAGGTAATGCCTAAAACAGCTGTGTGATGAAGAAGGCGCACACTTCCTGCCGACAGGGGCTTTTCATCAAAGCGCGCACAGGTATAGTAGCATTTATTAATAATCACAAAGTCAGACTCGTGCAAACGTGCGCGAATATCAAACCTCATCAAACATTTACTGGGATTCTTGAATATATTCCAGGCGCACACGGGCTCTTCTCTGCTTATATAGGCCCGGCTCCTTCTAAATGCTTTCCCCAGAAACCTAATCCAACAAAACAGCCCATCGCTCATAAAGACGCCACATGAGTGATGTGAGCAGAGCGAGTTATAGTGACCCTGGGACACACAACTCTTCCCGTTTCTCAAACACACACACACACACAAAGAAAAATTCCACTGATTCGAGCTCATCTGTGATCTCAGGCAACCGTCACATCGGTTTCGGGGTAACATTTATAAAATCTTTTCATAAACTGGTTTTACATTACCTGTAAAAAAAAAAAAAGTCTGGGTTTGTTTGAAAGCTGCCTCAACAGCAGGATGTTGGTTTTTATTCTACTGTCTGATTGCCATTATCGACGAGCGGCGGCTTTTTCGAGTCGCCAAGACGTAAAATCAATATCTGCTTTTTTTCTTTTTTTTCTCTTTTGCTGCTGCTGTTAGCAGAAATGGGCAGATTGAGTCAATATAGCTGCTGATAATGGAGACACAAAGAGAAAATTGTGCAAAGCATGATGCAAAAACATCTTGCAATCATCCTTGAACATGAGATACGGCTGTGTTTGAACATCTCAGAAAGTACGGAGGCATTAAAAAGCCTGAGCTCTGATATTATTTATGAAAAATACACACACACACACACCTCTGTGTGTCCAATTCTTTCTAGTTGGAAATTACAGAGGGCTCCGTCCTCCACACAATGAGATAAATATACTACTCCGCTCTTGCCTGCAGATTTTTCTCATAAAAAAAGCCTTTGATAGTTTAGCCATCTGGCCGGAGCCAAAAAAGTCCTCATAAAAGAGGCCCAAATAAGGTCAGGGGTCACTCCCTCCCTAGGTCAGGGGCCCTGGAAGGTTGTTATAGTGGACTTTGCTAAAGTTGTCAGCTCAGATCCCCTTGACAAATTAAAGCACATTCTTTTCTTTTTAACAAGTATTCCATTACAGTCGAGGGAAATGTTCATACTTCTGCTTTGTGGCACCGACTATGGAACATGAACTCGCCTTGGTGGTGAACGACGGGAGAAAAATTCAGCATAAATCAATAATACTTTTTTTTTTACAAAGAGAATATTTGATTGTCAGGTTCCTTTCATGAGTTTTCTTGTCAATACAAAATCATTACCCATATCTGTACGAGTAAACAGCCTTTACTCAACACGTAGTACATTAAAGGTGCATTGACAGCCCGTCATTAACCCTGACCCGTCTGTGTCTCCGTCCCAAAACGTCCAGAGGGATGAAAGGCCCGACTTATCACACAGACACGTTTGGATGACTGCTGTCTGTGTGTGTGTGTCAGCGGCGCGTACAATCTGCCCGCTAACACGATGCAGACACTGCGAAGTTTGGGACGAGACGCAGATTGCAAAAGACGCTTAAACGTTAAATATGTGCACAGAGTTTAGACATTTCGATGAGATGACACAGACTCTTATGTTTGTACAGTAACTCTGGCTTTGTCCAAAGGTACAACAAGTATATTATTAAATTAATAAGAAAATTATTTTATTAGTGAGCTTTGGATGTCCTGTAGGTGGTTACCAGTGATCCATGTTTGATCAACCTGAACTCGGACCGCAGCAAATAATTGTGAAATATTGTACCCAACCCGCTTCCTGACCCGCATTTTAAAAAGTAGTCTATATTCTTTTTTAACTTCGTAGCGTCATCGGGCTACATAAAAGTTATTTTATTCATTTAAAATGTGGTTTAATGGCATTGCTCAGTTCCACGTGTTGGGAAAATCAAGCTTTTTGTCCCTGCATTAAAAACTTTACTCTGCATCGTTATTTCTAAGGACCCGACCGACCGAGACCCGAATATCTTTAAAAATATTGTTTGGTGACTCGTGACCGCCGGCGACTACGGGCACCCGCTCAATTTGGATCAACCCGCGCATCACTGGTGGTTATCTTTGGATAGCTAGACATGCCAGCTGTTTCCCCCTGATAAAGATTTTCACATGTATAATTCCTTTATACGTTAATTTTTTAACATTTGGGAGTTAAAAAGTAGTTTGTGAAACCGATTTCTTGCTGAGAGTTAGATGAGATAATTACACTAACAGTAACAGTTCAGCTTAGCGGAGACAGACTAAGCTTCTGGACTTTGGACTTCTACAAGCCAGGAGAGTGATTGCACCTAATTGGAAGAGTGCAGATGCACCTTTTATGAAACAATGGATAAAGGAACTATCGGAGTGCCTTGGACTGGAAAGACTAACATATATTACTAAAGGAAAACAGAAAGAGTTTGTGCATCTCTGGGCACCATATATGAGCATTGTAGAATCTGGAATGTAAATTTATTTATTTATTTGCTTTTCTTTTGTGTGTATATTTAAATGTTTTTTAAGGGTGACCCTCATTACATTTTATTTTATTTTGTTTGTTTTTTTCTCTCTTGCTTTGATTGTTGTTGGTTCTGTTTGTGAAGTGTTGCAGTAGTGTAATTGTTCTGTAACTCTAATAAAACCAATAAATATATTTTGGAAAAAAAAAAAACAGTTCAGCAGGCAGAAACAGCGACTCCGGTTTTGTCACAGTTACATAATATCAAGGTTGATATAGATTTTCTCATGTCATCAATGTATAAGAGGTAAATAAACATGGACACCCAGCTGATTCTTCAAAGGCACACACTGAAGTTATATCACAGATGGGGTGTGTGTGTGTGTGTGTGTGTGTGTGTGTGTGTGTGTGTGTGTGTGTGTGTGTGTGTGTGTGTGTGTGTGTGTGTGTGAGGGGGGAACACACGAGTTGAGCAACGCTACATCTGTCTTTATACCCTGTGATTTTCACACACATGAGAATGTGTTTGGTTCCACCCCACATGCTTTCAAAAACCCATCTCGAGCCGTCAAACAAACGCTCGGCATATGACAGCCCCTATGTGACTTACAGGGAGGGAAGCATCGGACAAAGGCAAGTTGGGTTTTTTTCCAACCACACAGCTGCTCGGATGGAAATTTGTCTTGAGCTGCATTGTCTTTACTCCTTTAAAGTGTTGGAGCTCTCGCTCCATGCTCCAGTCGCTTCCTAAAGGAAGGTGCCGTTGGGTGATACATGGGCACGAGTGTCCAGTTTCAGGAGGGGAAATGGGGAGAGAACTGGCAGGGAACGATGAGCACCATTAAACACCGCTGAAGAAGTGGAATCAATAGTGCACAAGGTGGGACGCACAACGCCGAGTTCACATAATAAAGCGTGGGATTGTTTCTTATTGAAGACAGTGTGCAAATATTGAATCTGAGCGAATGACAGAATTTTAAAAACATGCAAAGTGCCTCATGAAATAACAGAATACCTCCTTTTGTTCCGTTTTCAATGAGCCGATGATGAAAGGTGACGGGCAGAGAGAAAACACTTCAAATTCCACGCGGACAAGAATGCAACGTCTCCAGTTTCTTATAATCAGCATGACTATGGAGGCAGAGAATAAACAAACACTTTTTTCTTTTGCCTGAGGGATTCAGCAGGAGTGTAACGCAGAGAGAGAGAGAGAGGAGGGGGGGGGCTTCATCACAGCCACACACACCGTTATTAATCTTTGGTAATTGTAGGTTTCTGCATTCAAACGTCCCGCAGCTGTACTTTTCACCACTAAGCCTCCGTCGCTGTGTTTATGGCGGGCCTACGTCAGCAACTAAAATCTCAAGAACTTTATTAGAAAATGGCACAGAAGCAGTCTCGTGTTAACGTGTTCATCCACTTCTAGATACGCCAATCCATGAAATCGACACGGTGAAGGCGTCAAACATCGAAATCTGAGTTTTAATAGAGACAACATATTTCCCTCTAACATGCATCCATGGCTACATGCAAGCTGCTGCGTTCCCCGCCGTGCTGCGCAGCCCTTCATGCCTCCTGCGAGCACCTGTTTTGCTGTTTTGTCAGATGCACATCTCTTCTACTCTTTCTTTTTTTTTTTGCTGGAGGAGGATGTGACATGCCTTCAGTGCCCATAACACAGCTTGCATTCCATGTGATGAACAGTGCTGGTATCCTCCTTTTGAAGAGGAATGCATCACGGTGGAATAATTGCCCTTACTCCTCTCTGGCCACTTAGTTAAAAGGGATTCAGATGGTTTGGGATCTCCTCTCTCTCTCTCTCTCTCTCTCTCTCTCTCTCTCTCTCTCTCTCTCTCTCTCTCTCTCTTCCACCACCCCTCCTCCCATGGGGAAAAGGGGGAGGAGGAGGAGAGCACGAGGGGGATGGGTGTGTTTGACTTAGGAGGGCTGAATTTGGAAGGGGGTGAGAGCATTTACATAAAAGGCCAATGTGGTTTTTTTGTGTGTGTGTGTGCCTCCATTTTTTTAAGAGTTACTGTTTTTCTGAGTTGATGCTATGATTCCTCAACTTTCCAGAAAGTGACCTCCTCTGCAGACATGGACATCGGATTATAGCGGCCGTTTTAAAGGCCACATGATCCTCATGGATCACGTAACGACTTGGCTTCTTGTCACCTCTTGTTGGCAGGCCTGGCTGCTCCGCTCTGTTCTGGTCTGGCTGGGAGGTCCCGAGCGGGTCCATGCTGCAAATTTTGGGTGTTGGGACAAGCTGACTGCATGCGGCTGTGCGGCTGTTCACACTTTTTAACCACCCACACAATGCCTACGTAGGGTTTCTGTATTTGTTTGGTGAATCATAGGCCAAGCGAGCATAACCTGGTTTTCAAAGTTTTGCAAGTGACGTCTGAGCATGATTCGTTTTTGAGGTCATTGTTTGTGTGGTGAGGTCATTGTTTGTATGCTGTGTATGTGTTTCTGTGAGATATTCATTGAGATAAGTCACAAACTGAGTCAGACAGTTAATAAAAGTTCAGACTCTGTAGATTCTCTGATTGTTTTGCTTTAAATCGTATCATAATGTGTTCATCCAGTGTTTCCATGTGAGGTCTGACCCAGTTCACTGTGACTGAAAAGCCTCCGCTGACTCCACATGTGTCGCTTTTTAACCATTTAACCCACCAACAAGTGTCTGTCATCATCAGCGAGCCTGCGCTATCGTGCTCCCGTGAGTTTGTCAGTCCTCATTGAGTCGGTCTTATATCTGCAACCCCCCCCCCCAACCCCCGCAGTGGGGCTAATTAAAACAATTTCAAGGACAAAGGAGGGGGAGCCTATTGTATCACACAACCAGCAGTGCAACGGATATGGTGCCAGAGGGGCGCAGTTGTCAAGGATTAGTGCCCCTTCGCAGGCGCAGATGGATATATCAGCCTCCCCACCCACCGGTGATGAGGGTCTGAGTGGGGACAACTGAGCTTTTTAAGCGAGGGTGTGGATGCAGATGACAGAAAACACAAAACTTCAGAATGAGGTCAGAGCTCTGATTCGGCCTGTCGCATATTTAGGTCACGAGCAACAGGTTTTATCAGCCACCATAGATGAAATGAAGTAAATATAATAAATTAGGAATTATATTTGCATATTTCTGCCACACAACAGAAACTTGTGTCTAATCTGACAAGTTATGAAAATACTTCCCATCACCCATTTTTTTTTTTAGCACATTCCTGAGCAGTGCAGAGCCCGCCCCCTTCCTAAAACAGAGAGATCTGCTGGTGACAAATCTTCAAACCGACTTCCCCTCTTTCCTTTCAACTGGAATAATAGCCCCGAACGAGGCTGGATTCTCTGCGTCCTGACTCACATCCTCCATGCCATAATATTTATGCCGCCTATTCAGGAGCTGCCCTCATCAAATTGCTATTTGAATCACACCGCAGGCACCGGGCTCACCTCATTACATCCTGACTAATAGTCTGGATATTAGTCAGGGGGTTAGTGTGATGGCTTACCGGGCCGGTCACTATTATAACTTTCTATAACGCGTTCATTGTGAAGTTTTAATGCCCCACAGCTGCAGCCGGTGCTGAGCCGCATTAATCTGCGGCAGGAATCTTACAAACGGAGGTGTTGACAGTGACCGTCTCATCCACGCTTTTAAAGGCATTGTTGTTATCTCCGTGGCCCAGGCCATACTTATCTCACAGAGGGAACTGTATGTGAGCAGAAACAATAGGCCTGATTGAGTGCATTCCCTAAAAGGTGTTTGGTTACACGGGGCCTGGTCTATTTAATAGATGATATCTGTCTGAAGGTGGAGGTGGAGGTGGTGGAGACACTTGATCTTTATCACTTGGCTTTTTTGAGAAATGGTGCATCATTCATAAACTAATTAATTATCTGGCATGGCAGTCGTGATAACAGGAAATACCCAGAGGCTGTGTGTGCTGCTGCTGTGACTCATTCAGCATTGTCCCATCAGAATTTTACACATCATACAAATGTTTTCCAGCTGTGCAGAACATAATAATACCTACTACATGTCAGAAAATCCTAATTTCCATCCCTCTCTTGTAAAGCCCTGTTCTCTCCCGATGATCTTATAAACATTAAACATTTCAAATGCTTAGTCAAGAACCAAAGAGAGTCCATAGTGTTCGATGTGTTCACAAGATAAAGTCTGTTCTCGACGTGGTGTTACAAAATCCAGTTATTCCAGATATTCTTAAATTTTTCTGATTCTTATCCAACCTTCTCCATCATATAAATTTTTTAAATGTTCCTCCTCTAACATTATCCTGAATAAATACCCGTCCCCCTGAATTTGTTATCCTCTCATTCCCTTTTGCCAAAGTGCAAAATGTAAACGGAGGTTCCACTTTCAAATTGTTCTCCATGCATTTCTTTAATCCCTGCCAATAAGGAATAATAGAGGGGCATTCCCAAAAGATTTAACTCTCTCCACAAAGTCTCCAACATCTTGTATCTGCCAGATTTTCTATCATCTGTTTATTTCTAGAACTGCAAATAAAGAATATTCATCGATTTTAAAGAAAAAAAATCAGCGCTCGGGGGTATAAAAAGGCTTTTTTTTCATTTCCATGTGAAGAGAATAAATCTCATCCATAAGTGATTGTACATTCATACATAGGCTCACATACCCCCTGCTTGATTTTTTTTTTTTTAAAGCCACAATAATGCAATTAGCCTAACAAAGGAAATGCTAATCCCAAAGCCAGTATGAGTGCATGGGTGGGATGCATCCGTAATGACCTGAGAATGACTCGGAGGAATTTTCACACCAAATAAGCTCCAGGAGAGCTGCGGACTGAAAAACTTTCTGCAGCAGCAGCAGCAGCAGTAACACACATTCATATAGTGCTAATCTCTGTGTTGTGCAACAGAAGACCCCCCCTCTCCACACACAAACACACACACACAATGCACATAACAAAGCACACTTCCTCTTTAGTTGGAGATTTTTAAATAAATATGATTTTAAACCCGCAGCACATTCGTCACGTGTGAAAAAAAGCTGCAAACCAAGTCACACACAATCTGTATTTACAGATATCAGTGAGACATTATCAGACCACCAGCAGATTCATAGCTGGGGGTGGAATCACTATGCTAATAAAGCAGATGTCCACAGTTCTCAACACATTCCAGGCAGCCTATAAAAACAAAGCGTCTTTCTTCCCCAAGGAGCAGAGCCCCATCTCTGACTGTCTCCAACACACACACACACATATACACACACACACACACAGCTTCATATACACATTTAGTCTTATAACCTGATGATTCCCCAGCAATGCTCCGTCCTCCCCTCACCCTGCCACTGTCTCTCTAGAAGCAGCAATCTGATCCGTTTGGACCTACATTTTGGGAGCTCAGAGTGTGTTTGGTCAAGGTGTGGACCCTTGTCTGCAAAAAAACTTTCCATGACACTGGAAGTTTCGGGTGTGTGTGTGTGTGTGTGTGTGTCTCTGCTGCTGTCCACTGTGCCCAACTCCCGCTGAATTCATCAGCCATTGTTTTCTCTTGCACAGGCATTTATGATGTCACTGCAAACATAAGCTTTGTCCTCAGATGAAGGATCAGCCAGGGTTCGTGCCCTTATGGGGTCAAACAAACAGCAAATATGGACAGGGCTATGACTTGGATCATGGGGTTGGGTGGACATTATGGTGGCAGCGAGAGAACTTAATTTAAGAGAAAAAAAAGCGTGGGGGGATGGAGGAGGCACGGTTGGGTTTTTTTTAGCAGCTACAACAAAAGTAACTCATTTTGCGACAACTTAGTTAGAAACTACTGCTTAATCTTATCTTCCTCTCTCCCACCCTGCTTTCTCGCCACCTCTCGGTTCCTGAGAAAAACCATATCACAATGAAAACAAGAACATTTCCTGGGTCTGTCACGGACTGAATCATCACCGCTGATGAGAAGGAATAAACAGGATACACACAGCAGGCGTGAGAATTAAAGTTTGCGTCAAGAAAAATGATATTCTTGTGACGCTTGCGATCAAAAATATATCAGTGCCGAGCTCCGCGTCCACCCTGCAGTTTCTATTTCTTCGATTGCATAAGAAAACATGCGTCCGTAGCACTGTTTGTGTGCATTAAGTGCTTTTTTAGAAGCGGGCTATAGGGTAAACACAAACTTAAGCTCATACGCATGCATGTGCACAACAATGGCCTGTATCTGTAAAGATCAGATGTCCGTCATGTTTGTTTTCTTAGGATAAAGGCATGTGTGGACAAAGAAAATATTTTTGCTTGCTCGTAGCCATCTGCTGAAAGCGCTGGGATTTCTTTTAAAACACCGATCACCGACTGAGATGACACACGAGTGTTAATTTAAAAGTTAAATGTTTGGATGATGTGTCCCCAAAACAGGTGTTGTTGTTGTCGCAAGAAAATGAAATAAAGCAGCTCGGTCCGGTCTCATTCCATCTCATCATTGTTCAAATCAGCAAAACAAATGTGGAACACACACAAAAAAAAGTGAGCGTCCTGCACTGTAAACTATGAGAGCGCAGAGGACAGAGGAAACACAAAGCAACATGCTGACACGTGAGAATGATCGGAGCCTGTCACAAAACATGAGCATAAAAAAACAGATCCTGTATCGAGCTGCGCATCATGACAGGGGCTAATAACACAAAAAAATATGGAATCAAAGAAAAACAATTGGACGATTGTTTCGGCCGCCTCGATACGTGGCACCGTGTGCACGGTCGAAACCATGCAAACATTTTTTTTTTGTTTAGGGTTAGTGGCACAGAAACAGGACAGAGCGAAACAATGGTTAAATGTCTTTGTTACTGCAGCACAAAAGCTGATAGCTGCTTATTTGCATTCACGACATCACACTCAGGGCTCGCTGCTAAATGGTGAAACCAGCATTGTTATAATAAAAGGACATTGTTTTTTGTAAATAATAAAAAAAGGCACTGGCTCTGTGTCAGAGAGAGCAGGAGATACTGTAGCATTCCTTTGTCCATTAAAGGACTTTTACGGGCTTTGCTACTCACTCCAGCTCTTTGCCTATTGGCTCAAAATTATACTTATTTTTCTGCCCCCCGAGGACTGGTTTTAAACTGCTGCTTTCAATCATAAAGAAACAACAACAAAAGAGGCTGTCAGGGTAACGCTTCCTGACAACCCAAAAAAAAGACAAAAACAACACCCTAAACACTCAAATGCCAAATGAATGCACCATAAAAGGTGAATAAGCCGGCAGAAAATGTGAAATCGTAGTCACCTTAGAGGAAAACAACGTGCAGATTTGAGCAGAAAATCATTTTAAATTGTGCCGAGAGAGAAAATATATAATATATAACATAAAAAAAAGGAAAAAAAGGAAAAGTTATAGTATTGATTCCACTTTCAGATCACACAATAGCCTAATAACGTCTTAGCAAACTAATCACTTTGCATTCAGAAAGGCAAATTAAAGTGTCTTTTTTGTTACTCGGCTGTGGAAAGCTGATCAATTAGCTCTATCATCTTGTATTTCTATCACACGGAGGAGGGGGGGAGAAAAAAAGAGAAAGAACCGAAAACAGAGAGACAAGATAAAAGCCTGCAGCGTACTGAGAAATCAAAAAAACTCACTTAAAATGTCAATAGTATCAGAGCGAAAATAGATGACGCCTGCATCGGAAAACAAATCCAGATCAATGCTTTTTTATCAATCGGTTAATTTCATTAAGACATTCAGTGCCATTTGCTGATGGGATAGCAAATTGCGTGCAAACAAAGCAAAGGTCACACATGTATTGTCGAACCCGCTCGGGTGGGGAGGGGGGAAAGTTTGCACTCACAGTGGCTGCCCGAGCGATTTATAACCACATCTGATGGAAGAAATTAAGCGTAATACTCATTAAAGTTTATTTTACGGCCCTTTGACGTTTTCACACTATTTTAAAGTAGCCGCCCCTCGTCCGCTAATGCTACCGTGTGTTGATCCAGTCCTGGCTGTTTTCCTTCCATCACCTGGTCCTCTCTGGATCTATTTATGTCCAGAAGGAATGCATCACAACTTACGATTTCTTTAAGCAGCTGTGAGTGGAAATTGCTTTTTGGGGAGACGTTTATGACCCCATTCAAAGGCTGACATCTCAAACACAGGAAGGAAGGAACTCAGAAGTGCCATACAGTATCAAAAGGCCCATTTAAAACTCCTTCCAGCTTTTAAAATAACTTTAAGCTTTTAAGATTTCATGATACGATAGTTGAGATTTTGTCTTTTTGTGCTTAAAGAAAGTGTGACGCATCCCAACGCGCGTTCATTACCCAACCAAAAAGCCACAGAGCGTGCAAAAAAAAAATAAATCTCCACTCACGCTCTACAACGGTTCAAACTCTCCCTCAAGCAAAGCTTTAAAGATGTTGTAGCTCATAGAAGAAGCACTTAACCCAGCCATGATGTCACATGTGGAACAGGAGAGGGGGGTGGACTCTCTCCTCCTCAAGGGTGCTCAGGATTAGGGCCTGGAAGTCTGTGAGATAATAGATCAAAGAGATACACCGCAGAGGACTTCTTGCGTTTCCCACATAACTCTCATCTTCATACAGAGTGGCCTTTTTTTTCTCTCTCTCTCTTTCTACCTGAAGATCAGGCGACAGACTGCTTTGGTGTCGGAATCACACACGGTGTTAAAAAGGGCGGTCGGTGACACCACGGATCGTTCGTGTGATTAGAATATCAATGTGAACAAGGTGCTTTTTTAATGAGCGGGTTACATTTTTATGCCGATTCTGAAATTACAGAGGATTTGACGTTGAGAGCAGCAAACTAAATATCTACTGTGACTTGAGGAGGAGTTTAAAAAAGTTAGATTTCTTAATTTTGTTTTCTAAATTTCAGACACAAGGGGAGATATGTACATTTAGTTTAAATTTAATCAATCTTCACTCAGTTTAGTCGGGTAAAAGTCTCCATTACGAGTCCTGAATGAAAGTTTAATGAACAAAAGATCAACCTAGAGGACAAAAAGTAAAAGTTTGACACATTACAGCTTTACATTAATATGCAAGCAGCGTTTTAAGGGGGCTAATTTCAACTGCTTTAAATATTTTTCTTTTAAAAGAATAGTTTGCCAGGGAGAGTTTGATGATACCACTCTCATATGTCTAACATCTAAAAAGCTGGAGCCAGCAAACTCTTAGTTTAGCTTAGGAGGCAGCCTGGAAACAGGATCAGCTCCAAAGCTCAGGAATTAACACATCGTGGCTTCTTTGTTTAAAATCTCTTCTTACCTTTTGGACGAAATCAGAGCAGCAGGTTCCCCCTGTTTCCTGTCCTCATGCTGGGATGTGTTTAAAGCAGGCGGCCGGAGCTGGAGCTTCGAATCTGATGGACAAGTTTGGGAGTGAAACCAATTCAACAAGAAGGCCAACATGTTTCCAAAAACTGTTTCTCTAATCTGCTGTAAGGAATGTTAAGATGGTAGTACCCATGAAAAGTATCTCTGAACTGTTGTGAAGTACAGTACTTGGGTAAATGTACTTACTTATATTCCAAAACTGATAGTTTCACATAAAGAAAATGTAAAAATGTACAATGTACTGCTACAATGACGTCTTCGCACTGTTGGCGTTCCCTTATTCGTCTTCATGAGGTCGTCACCTGGAGTCTTGAAGGAGTTTCCGTATACGTTGAACACCTGTTGGCTGCTTTTCCGTCGCTCTACGGTCCAACTCATCTCAAACCATCTGAATTGGGTTTAGGTCGGGTAATCGTGGAAGCCACGTACAAAGTTTCCCGAAGAATCGTTTCGCTACGTGCAAACCGGACGGGATGGCACGTCGCTTCAGGGTAGCCAGGCTGGCCCTGAATTTTTAAATTAATCTGCAACAATGTCGTCAGTAAAGGAACCCTGCATCATCACACCACCTCCTTCATGCTTCGCAGTGGGAACCACACATGTAGATACCACAGTCCGTTCACAGTCTATGGGAACCAAAAATCAGAAATTTGACTCATTAGACCAAAGTATGAATTTCCACTAATGTCCATTATTTGTGTTTCTTGGACCAAGCAAGTGACTCATGAAGGTCTGACTCCCACAGTCTCCTCTGTACAGCTGAAGCATTTACGTGGGCTCTAATCTGATGTGTGTTAATTGCCAATTTCTGAGCTAACTATAATGAACTCATGCTCTGCAGCAGAGATAACCCCCGGTCTTCCTTTCCTGGGGTGGTCCTCATAAGAGCCAGATTCATCATAGTGTTTGATGTTTTTCGTGACACCCACGTTCAGGGTTCTTGACATTTTCCAGACTTACTGACCTTCGTGTCTCAAAGCAATGATGGACTGCTGTTTCTTTTTACTTAGTTGAGCAGTTCTTGCCAGGATATGGATTACTACAGTAGTTGAATCGGGCTATTGTGTGCCCACACGCAACCTCTGACCTCTGAACAACACAACTGACGGTCTCGAACGCATTAAGAAGGCGAGTCTGTGAGTTAACTTTACGAGGCACAGCTGTTAATTGAAAACAGGTAACCTGACGCTGATTGAGGGAACGCAAAGTGCGCCAAGCTGTCATCAAAGCAAAAGGAGGCTACTTTGAAAAACGGACGAGAAGACGTGTCCGAACCTCTTCCTCGCTGCCGTGCATCTTAAATATATGGCGACAAATGGTCTTTGAAACACAAACCAGCTCTGAGGTCACTCATCAAAAGAACTTCGTCTGAGTTTGTGGCCATGCTGAGCCAGAAAACGTACAAGCGTGCATCGGCAGAGCCATTAGTGCCGAGGGACGAGAAAGAAATCAATGGTCGACTGTTCATAGGAGACTCCTATTAAAAGGTGCAGCCTTCACTCTCTCTGTCTCTTGCAAAAAAAACTAAGTGCTGAAGTCTGAGTGTAAAAACGGCCACAATAATAGATAGCCACAAGCAAAACAGGCACTTTATTGAAAAATCTATTGGGAGAGCGACTCGGCTTTTAGAAACTAAGACCTTGATATGTCTAATGTTTGCCACGATTGACATCTACTTTCCAGATTCAGAATGAGGCCTTGAAAATTGTCATTTTGAAAACCCCCGCCCCCCCAAAAAAACAAACATAATATGTAGAATCAATACGACTGCAATACTCAACAATTTCAGAGTAACCAATTCACCATTTAATCGTGTCACTGTGCTGCCACCTAAAGGCCAAATTGGAGAGATTCACCAAAGAGACTTTCGTTCAGTTTCAAGTTTTGTTTCGGACTTTTCCTGAAAATAAACCTTATTTTAATTAAACAATCACTTCAATTCATTTATTTAATATAAGGTTTATTTGAATTTGATGCCAAAAAATAGACCATGATGATGAAATTATGTCCAAATGATTAACTTTCACATTTAAAGGTTAAAGTAAACATGATGACGACATTCTATTGTGCTATGACGACAATTAATTATTCTAAAAATCGTAAAACTAAAAACAAATATGTCTCCAAAGTCAACAGTATTGTTACCTCAGTGGTTAATGATTAAATTGCTGGAAACTGAAAGCTGTTACTGTTAATGGCCTGCACGTACGTAACCGTTACACCTACGAGTTCTTACTGGCAATGAAATAGCTTATGATGCAGTTAAAGTCTTTTTTTCCACTCATTGTGGGATTCCTTCCAGCGTGTGTGAGTCTGCATAGAGTGTGTGAGGGGAGAGCTGCTCTATTTCAGTCTGCTGTGGCTGAGTGGACACTATCAGTGGGACGCCGTGGATCACCACATTCTGGCTGCCCAGGCTGATGTTTGGCACCAGTAACGCGCTTTCCTCGCAGGCTAAGGCACTCTCCTCCACCGTGACCGGCTTGGAGGACATGTCCTCCGACGGGCCGCACACCATGTCCGGTGGAGCTGCCGCGGCGACCATGGCGGTGTTGCCTTCCGTCACGACCGTGACCTCGGTGCCGCCCTCCTGGATCAAGGCGTTGAGGCCCTCCAGTTCGGAGCAGGTGGTGATGAAAGTCTGCGTGCCGCTGCCGGAGTCCTGAGCGGATATGGCGGTCTGCAGCAGGGCCTGGTGGAGCGGGTTGTTGGCGTCGTCTGGGCTGAGCTGCGTCAGTAGGACCGTCTGGGGTTCGAGAGTGGCTTCTGCAGTCTGGGACGACACGAGGGGTTGCATAGGCGCTAGCAGGTTGACCTGTTGGATCATGGAGTTGACCACCATGTCCTGACTTTCTGGGCTTAGCAGGACCATGTTGGTCTTCTGACTATCCACACTAGCTGGAATTAAGGGGTTCTCCTGGCCCAGAGGGTGAGATACGATGATTTTGAGCTGTGCACTGCTGTAAGGAGCCATCGAGTCAGACGGGATGGGAACTTCAAGCTGGCCGCCGCTCTGTGACGTCGTGACGGGAACCAAGTTGACAGCATCGACTGGGGTGGAGAGCTGGAGCTGCAGCACATTCTGAGCGTCTCTGTGCTGCTTCTTGTGGCTACGCAACGAGTCCTCCCTCACGAAGCAGGCGTCGCACGAGTCACAGCAGAAAGCTCGAGCTGCATCGAGCTTGGCTCGATATCTGGAGCCGACGGGCTTCGGAGAGTCGCTCCCTCCGCTCTTCCCTCCGCCTCTGCCACCTTTCCCACCGCTGCCCTTTTCGGGCTTATCCGAGTGGCACTTCTTTTTGTGGATGACAAGGTTGCTGCGCTGCTTGGAGGCGAAGTTGCAGAAGTCGCATTTGAAAGGCCTCTCCTCCGAGTGGATCCTCTCGTGGACTTTGAGCGCCCCCTTGCTGGAGCAGGAGTAAGTGCACTTGGAACACTGGATGGGCTGAGTCGGTTGGTGCTCTCGCGAGTGTTGCCGCAGGGCGGTCTTGTTGGCGCACTGGAAATCGCAGTGCACGCAGTGGAAGGAGTTCTCGGTGCCGTGTTTGATCTGAATGTGAGATTTCAGGTTGCCCTTCATGGCGCAGCGGTATTCGCAAAAGTCACACTTGTAAGGCTTCTCGCCGGAGTGAATCCGGACGTGCCTCTTCAGGTCGGAGTTGATTTTGAACTTTGCATCGCACTGTTGGCACTGGAAAGGTGCATCCCCTTAAACAAATGACAAGCACAAAATAAGCCTACAAAGCACAGTTTAGCAACAGCAATCCAGGACTTCACGCCACCTACCGGTGTGCGAGCGGAGGTGCACGGTGAGTTGGCTCGAGTTGCGGCTGGCGTAAGGACATATCTGGCATTTAAAAGGCCGTTCGTCGTAGTGGATGCGCAGGTGCTTCTTCAGACTGCTGCTGTCCGCCGCCGCGTAGGGACAGTGTTTACACTTGTGCGGTTTCTCGCCCGTGTGCGAGCGGCTGTGCATGTTGAGCTTGTCCCGTCGACTGAAGCGCTTGTGGCACAGCTCGCACTCGAACGGCTTCTCACCTGGAAAAACAAAAACAAAAAAACGATTTGTGTCAGTCGTGTCTGATTGGAAAGTGCTTAAAGAATAAAAAAAACACACAGAGAGAACCACATGTGGAAGGCGTTGACGTACCGGTGTGAGTTTTGAGATGTCGCTCCATGTCTTTTTGGCCATACTGCGTCTTAAAAGTGCAACCTGCAAGATCGACAGAGATCAGGCTTCTTTAACAAGGTGTGTGTGTAGCCTTGTGAGCTCGTGGAAAGTTAATCTGAAAGAGTCCTAAATAAATAAATAAATAAATAAATAAAAAAGTGGCAGGAAGTGTCGCTCGCTTGGTGGCCAGTCATAAACGGCGGCACAAAGAGGCACTGACCTGAGAAACAGCAGCTGTGTCTCTTTGAAGTCAGAGCAGGTTTTAATTTTTTGGAAGGTGTTTTCTGTGCTTTGGTCAGGATCTTTTTCACACCTCTCATCACGCAGGTCTGGTAGGTTTCCTCAAAAACAAACTCCGTGCTGGAATCTGAAGCAGAGTGGGACACACACACAAACAAAACAAGGATTTGCATGCAGATCAGAATCAGAAATACTTTATTAATCCCTGCAGGGAAATTGTTCTGGTTACAGCAGCTATACACCTTTACGATATTCTATTTTAACACTATATACACAGGTATAAATAACAGTTAAATAAAACTAGTAACAGTAAAATAAACAAACCAAGCAACAGTGCACTATGTCAATCTAAAACTGGTTGCCGGTTAGTATTTATTGAGTTTTCTTGGTAAAACCAGCTGTGTGCCGAGGACTGGTCCCCGTTTTGGAGCTAAGACCGCCTTCCAGAATGCTGTATCCTGTCGTCTGTGTTGGTGTGGCTGTGGTTCGACCAACCGGAGTCCTCCATCAACCCCAGCTGCAGTTTAAATAGACTGTGGGTCTGCAGATCAGGTGGTTGGAGGTCGGTGGAGAAACCTTATTGGGACTGGGCTAGGTTTAGTTACATTACGCTGATTACACTGAGAGTATTGTTTTGTTAGAGGGTGCTGTTATTTACGTGTTTTCTTGGTTTTCAACAGGTTAGATAGTGAGATTTTTATTTCTCGTTAGACGATTGAATTTCTCTTTTTGTTATTACTTATTTGTTCTTTTAAACAGCACTCGTTCGCCCCTGTGTTCCCCTTTAGCCTCACCTGAACCAGTTGTCATCTTCCATTTTATTTCTTATGCCTAACTTATGTTACCGCTCACCAAACGAACCGGGTCGTAACAAAAACTTTATAAAGAATTGTGTTTGAGAGACTGTACAGAGAATAGACACTGATTGTTAAAGTGCAGGATGCATGCATGAGAAAATTGCACTTATGTATTGCACAAGCCAGTTTGAAAGCTGCTGGACCTGACTTGGAGTGTGTGATATTTTGAGGGAGGAGTTGTAGAGGCTGATGCTCAGAGGTATGACAGACTTCGTGTGTCTCTCTGTGCAGCAGCATCACATTTTTGCAGAAATAAAGTATTTTATTTTACCTGTGAGAGCGGCTGTTGCAGCAGCAGCAGCAGTGGTGGTGGCTGATGTGTTGGAGCTTGGTAAGGAGCATCCATTTTGCTTATGAGCCAGAAAGACTTCAAAGTTGTTGTACTGCTGCTTGCAGAAGCCGCAGATGTGAATGTCTGGGCTCACCTCCACCACAACAGAGTGTCCTGCAGCAACACACAACAGCAATCAATGACTTCAATGGGAAGTTGCACGATGCACATGCATGCAACCGGCAATCATGCATGACTTTAGATGTTTGGTTCTCTTTTACCTTCTGGGTTGTATGTTGCCATCTCCGAGCTTTTGTTTTGCTGCAGATCAACTCATCTCCAGGGCAACCTCGGAGCCTCAGGCGACGTCCAGATGCAGCCTGCTCGATTGTTTACATGCTTGAAGCCGTTAAACGTGACCGTTACCGCCGGATTTTAACGGTTACGGTCGTTAACTTCGATACAGGATGGTGTTTCTTTTTTGTGGGGTTTTGTTTTTTTTACGACATGCTACGTGGGCTTTGCGGCAGCGGTGCATAAGCATGCACGCCGTTTCGTTCGTCCGGGTGACGTCACGTGTTGCTTTTAAAAACCATCGGGAGAATCTAAATTGTCAAGTTTGAGCGTGTAAATAACACGAAAAGTGGTTTATTTTGGATTTTTTAAAATAATTATTGTTGCTAGGATGTATATGTGTGCCTGCTTGCTTTTTGCTTTAAATTGTCAAGCGTTATAAGTACGTATATTTGTCATTTTAATAAACAAACTATGAACCTGTGGTTTTCTACTCTATATTCTAGCCAAGGCTTTACAATCTTAAACTCGACTGTTCTTTAATTAAAATTTAAAAAATTAAAATAAAACACGAGCTAATTCTTCACTCGTCTTGAAAAACGAGTGAGAGGGGATATTTACGGGTTCCCTGAACGCACCATTATAACCGTTGGCCACTTTTGTTTTGAAAATCTTATTTATTTATTTATTTAAAGAATAAACACGTAAAAAACAAACAGATACCACTTATATCAACATTTAACATAATAAGCAACACTTATTATATCTATTTAATATTATTATCTCCAGAAAACTAAAGTATTACCGTGTTTTTTCGCCGTTTTTCTAACGTTACCGCCACCTGTCGTCGTGGAAGACCGGGTAAAAACAACAAAGGCCTTTTATTGTGTGTGCTAAAACTGAAACTAAAGCTAAAAACTGAAACTGTGTGTCGAATAAAATAAGAAATATATAACATATATTGGTCTAAAAAATCCACCGTCAACTGTTTACAACATTAACATATTTCTGACGACTTTAAAAAGAGTGTTTTCCCGCGCACGAGAGAGTCAGGTAAGCTAAATATACACCATCTTTTAAAGTACGGGTAATTTACTGGGTCGTTGAGGTGAGTGAAAGAGAATGCCTCTTACTTTCTTCTTTTTTCTTTTTCTTTTTTATAAGCCAGAGCAGTTGTGCTGGTGTGAATAAGCCATGAAAGTGACTGACACACAGCTCCATTTTCAGTGGCAGGTCCTTAACTGCCTGATTGCCACTGTGAAGCTCAGGAATTTCCTTACGCTGACTTTCCCTTGCATGGCAAAGGCACAGGACTGATTCCTTCCCTGCTGAAGCAGCAAATCCTGGAGACAGACAGGAGGTGTGTGTGCACACACACACACACACACTGCAGAAACACACACTGCAGACACACACAGGCATGCACACACACACACACACACACTGCCTTTCATACCCTGCCCATATGAATATGACTACTTGATTACTGCTGTCTTTGAATTGGATCCTGTCAGTTTATGTCATATTAGAAGGAAAGTACTATTTTTTTTATTACTTAGGGCAGTCCAGAAGAAGAGAGAAGAAGAAAGAAAACACACACATAACTTAATAAATAATTAATTAAATCTGACCGAAAGCCGTGCAAATCATACGCGCACAAATCCTCCACACAAACTTAAATGTACATCAAAGAGCGCACATTCACGTGTGACAGACGAATGACTCGGAGATGGGGCGTAATTAAAAGAAAGACTTATGTCATCCACCCTGACGCGTTTGGAGGACAGGCCAGTATGCTCTTCACTTTGATCCTCTTCATTTTTTTTTTTTTTTTTACAATCAAAAGAATTGTAAATCTTTTCATACACGCACAGCTTCAAAAAATTCTTCACTTCATCATCAGGTCTCATTTATATGAGTTGCACCAAGCGAGGGGAAGGTGAATCATTACAGATGGATTCTCAGTAAGACTCCAGCTGTCTGTGAAAGATGCATTTGGTCTCTTGAAAATCAGAAAATAAGCGTAAAAACGCCTGCACTCACTCAGAAATGTACGTTGACGTCTTCAGATACTTTGCGTTGTTTAACTTAAAGTCCACAGTCCTCAAAGAGATTTAGTTTACTGTCACTGAAAACAAAGAAAAAACTGAAATCTGAACATTTGAACAGCTGGAAACGCTGAAAGTTTGTTTGAAAAAAGATGAATCCATAATCATAATTGTTGCCAATTCACTTTCTGTCGATCAACTTATCAATCACTAAGCAAATCAAATGCACACAAATCCCTCCCAAACTCAGAACAGTTAAAGAAAAGACAAATGACTCAGAGATCAGAATCAGAAATACTTTAATAATCCCAGGGAGGGGTGGTCGGTAGCGTAGTGGGTTAAGCGGCCGCCCCGTGTGTGGAGGCTGTAGTCCTCGCTGCAGCTGGCCCCGGTTCGAATCCCGTCTCTGCTTCCTGTCTATCTTCAGCTGTTTTACCATTAAAGGTATAAAAAGACCAAAAAAATCCCAGGGGGAAATTTAGATTATTTTGTTACAATACTCCAGTATAGAAACAAACAAAAACAACATATGTAAACAAGTAACCCTC
Source organism: Collichthys lucidus (assembly GCA_004119915.2). Taxonomy (NCBI): domain Eukaryota; kingdom Metazoa; phylum Chordata; class Actinopteri; family Sciaenidae; genus Collichthys; species Collichthys lucidus. Next base: position 4,282,044 of record CM014087.1, read on the forward strand.
TTTTAGGAACAAAATATATATGAAAGGTATACAAAAGATCAAATTTACAGTTAAATAATGTGCAACAACTTCAAAAAGTGATTGACCATGTTTGTGTCAGATTACAGAAGAAAGACTGATGCATGTTGCACCGACAGGAAGGTGTCAGTACAAATATCTAAGTTCAGTTCAACCAATTATTATTTTTGCCAAATAAAAAGATGAAATTGTTCTCTAAAATATCAGAAAATAGACGCCTGGCCTCATTCATTCAAACACTTTGTATTATATGACTAAAAGTCCACAGCCTGAAAATATTCAGCTTACTGTCACTGAAAACAAAGAAAAGACACAAATCTTCACATTTAAACAGCCGGAAACACTAAAGTGCTCATAATCGATCGACTTATTGATCAACTCGCTGATCGTATAAGCTCTGATTTTCAGCACGCTGCATCCTGCCGACGATTTCCTCATGTGTTCCCCTTTAAGACAACTCCTGTTCATTTGTTGTGCTCAGAAACAAAATATCATTTGGACGTCCAGCTGTGCCGGTTCTAATTTGTGGACGTGCCCCCTTCCCTATTCATCGAGATGCCCGAGAATTCAGTGAGTGATGTAATGTCCCTCTTTTCCCCAATGAGACAAGGGCAACAATAGGGGGGAGTGCCTCTGTCACATTATTTTCCCCCACCGAGGCACGCCAGCTGCTTACAGTTGCTTAATGGCTACGAGCTGTCACAAGGCATCACAGCCCGCTGCCACACAGGAGCGGCAGATGCTTTAATTGCACAATGACTTGTAGGTTGTCAACAGCAATTATACCAGGCTTCCACCTGAGGGCACCCAAAGAACACCGTGGACTCAGTTCTGCCGGCGAAAAGCCACGAAGCCTTCAGAAGCTCGGCTGCTTACACACACACACACACTCAAACCTGATCTCTGAGTCTCGCGTCTGTCCAGACAGAGAGACGCAGACGGATTCCAAGTCTCCTTTTAGCCTTAATGCTTTAGCCATGTGCTGCAATAACCCCGTGCAGGATTGTCAGACAAGCAGGCTCGGGACCCCCCCCCTCCCAAAAAAAAAAAAAAATCATATTTAGAAATAAAATATTTATCTAGCTCTGTCACCTTAGGGCCCGCCGCTCACCGTGCTGCGGCAGGTCGTGGTGTGCAGAGTTTGAGTAATTTTGCTCATTATTAATTCATGTCTCTCTTTTTTCTTCTTCTCTTTTTTTTGCGATTCAGGGGAGGCTCATTCGCCGCTGCCAGTCCTGAGATTATTATCATTAAGCGGAGGCAAATAAAAAGGGTGAGTTCAAAGCTTTGCCGCAACACGCTTTCAGCCCACATCGGTTCAAGTACGCCGATAGTTTGTTATACACGCCGCTCCGAGAGAATACTGTGTAATGTGCTCAGATATGTGGTCCGTACTATTTATAGACATCCCTGAAATTATAATCAAGCAGCCCTCAGAACCCAAACACACACACATTTCTGTTTGTGTCATGTCAAATCGAATGGGTAAAAGATGTCCCGAGTCCTGTGTTTGTTTTGAGCCATAAGACAAATTATACACACATGTATGAATTCCTTTGGTCAACAGCTGCCATCTCAGCATCAGATAAAACAGAGCCAAAGTCTGGGAACCATCAGATGCCTCCAACACTCTCCCACTTTATCATATAAAAAGACAGTGCAACACAAGCACATGAGCACACACACACACACACAGACGCGAGCAAGTGCAGCAGCAGCGGCGCGCGCACACATGCTCACACGCAAAAACAGCGCTATGCTCTTTGTATCTGCCAACTGATGCAGATGATAGGGGCTGCAGATGAGTGCAGGCTAACCAGAGACTAGAAGGGTACATGGGGCTTCATAGACAATAGCAGGCCACAGCCACAGAGGAGAGTATTCAGCTCTGAGAAACATGCTGGGATATAAATAAAGACAAAACTGCAACCCCTTTTTTTTGATATTGTTAAGAATGAAGTTTAGACACTGGCTTATAAAACAGTACGTGTCGTCTAGAGGAGGTGAGATGAGCTTTTCCTGTCTCCAAATTAAAAGCACACTTCTATAAAAAACCTACGTTTGGGGAAAGAAACACAGCGTCGTGTGGCCTTGTATTTTGCTGTAGAGTCAGCAGGGGGTGTCCAAAATCAGGCTAGAGAAAGAAGACCCTGTGCTTGTTTGAAGCAGCCTCCAAAGGCAGTGCTCCAGTTTGTAGTAGCTGACATTTTGGAACCAGTGGGTCAGCAAAATGGAGAAGCCATGGAGATGTATCAAAAGCAGTCAGACTTTTGATCACAGGACGGTTCTGCGTGTAATTTATTGCGCCTCTCCCTTTTCCTTTTCGTCGCATGCGCTAATTATGTTTTTTTTTTTTTCTTTTGCCGGGAACTGACCATTAACATTATTTCCAAGTAGGTTTCAGGTGTTGCTTTGTACGCTAAAGTAGAACAGAGCAGAGAAGTGAAGCCTGAATATTTTTTTTTAGGTTTCGACAGAGCTAAATCTAAACAAAAGATGTGTGTGTGTGTGTGTGTGCGCGCGCGTGATTTTCTTCTTTTTTTTTTTTCGCGTGAAAATTGTCAATGATGTCGTGATGGAGGAGGGAATCTTGATAGTTAGACAGATAACAATGAGGCTTATTCATGCGCCGCACACACCTACAGACACACGCACACACACACACACACACACTCACACACACACACGCGGCATCATCATCGTCACAGAGGGAGAAAGGCTCATAATTGGACAGAGGTGTCTGTAGATAATGAAGCCAGACCTCACACCTGCCAAACCTTGGGGATTTCACTTGACTGGCCACTTAAATCTTCCTCACTCTGCGGGTCTGGAGGGCAAGAGAGTGAGTAAGGAACTAATGGAAAAAAAAGCACGCGCTACAGGGAGGATCCCTGTCAGCATGAGTGTAGCGTGGACCCCCCACCCCCGCACGCACACACACACACACACACACACACACACGCCACCCACCCACCCACACACACACACCCCCGCCATCCTCGCCCACCCGCCCGCCCGCCCGCCCCAGCTAACTCAGCCCCCACAGCTCGTTCCATACAGCACCCACCTCACTTCACTTCACTGTAAATCCTCTGGTGTCAAGGATTTCAGACGGAAATGGGGAAATGCTGCACCAGCTATTTTGTTTCAAACTCTCAAAAACACTCGCTTCTCCCAAGTTGTCTTTGGTGACAGCGTTGTGTGCGGGAAGCGTATTGTGCCAGCTTTTAGTGGGGTGTCATTCGAGGTGCTGAAAGGGAAATCAGATAGACGCTTCAACGGAGAAATACTTCTGTGCGGAAAAGTTTACCTGACAGTCATCAGTGACGGCGTGACACCGTATCAGTGGTAGCAAAAAGCTACACCAATTAGGGGTCGAGTTTACCCCGGCGAAATCTTAACAATATATGAGAAACAAAATGGAATTTCACTCTGTCTTTCTTCACGACTTGATCCATAAATGAGGCTCGGGGAATCATTGTCATCCTGGATACAAATAAGGTATAGATAGATATGGCAGTAGAAGAGAAAGTTCTATTTTATTCTACTCTATAAATACACAGACAGCATTGAGAGACAGCAGCGGGGGGGGTATCACTCTTTGTTAGCTTGTCACAGAGTCAGCCATGTCAGCTTTTACGTACGTCGTCGTGTCTGCTGTCAAAAGGTTGTAGCGCTAAATGATAAGAATCAATAACTTTGTAGCACTAATAGACACAAATAATACAGACTCGTGGGTTAGCTGTATCCAGATGGCTGCGGTGTGTGTCATATTTTATTCTCCATGCTATGGATGTTGGATAAAAAAGGGATAAACAACGCTTGTCAACCTCCGCTGTCTTCTGGAAGTTGTTTTTTGCCACCAGCAAGTCAAGCCATGCATTAATGCTTTGACTCTTAGAGCTGAAGCAAGGTTACTCGTGAAGCCTCAGTTATTATTTCTTAGAGCTGAGGCAAACAGTGATTAGTGATGGAGATCTACGTCCACGTCTGTGCGTGCCACAGAAGTCATCGGGTGTCAGCGAGGCTGCGTACTGTGCGTACGAGCTGGCAGGATAATGACAGAATATTTAAAATGATATCCTTTCCACTCAGACTTTCATTCAGGAAGCCCAGACAGGGGCAGCAATCTCAGGTTCTTTCGGTTTAATTTTCCGATGTCCGGGGCCAGGTGGGAAGGTAAATGAGCCCAGGTGGCTCGCCTGGCCTGCGATACCCAGGAGGGAAACCTTGCAATCAACAGCAAGGAAAAGCAGCATCCATGGTGATGGATGGTGTCACATGTCCACCTAGTGTTTGTGCTCTAAGTGCTGTGCATACTGAGGTGATGGCTCGCCTCATCCTCTCATCCTCCTGTGATAGATTATAGATAGACGAAAAAGACGAGAAAAGGCTGCGTGAGCACTGCCAGGTTTAGGAAAAGGCGCTGTAACCGTAGACCCTGGATCACCGCCGCCCCCCCACCCCGTCTCTCACCAGCTTTAAGCTGCCACACGAAGACACTTTTAGTAGTAGCGCGACGTTCGCTAATGTGGATCTTCTTTCCAAATTGCGATGATAAGCGACGCCGAAACGCGCCCCCTGAAATGAAATCACGCGGAAACCGAAGGCTTATCAAGATGAAACTGTGCAATAATACAAGAATTATCCATCACCATCCATCATGTATTTGTTTGCAGGAAACAGATTACATGGATCTTAATTGAAATATTATTTTACCTTCATTTGAATTATTTATGGGGTTGCTGACTACATTCATACCTCAGAGAAAAAACACGAACACATTATGTGATGCAAGAATACGTGTGCGTGTGTGTGTTTGTGAGCATTTCTCATATATTATTCAAAGTGTAGAGTCAGAATATGGTCCTACGTAGCCATATGAAGGATATCAAGCGGCCTGTCTTTGATACAATTTACTTGAGATGCACTGGCCAGAGCTGAGCTGTCCGTTGGCCCACCATCGCTAATGAGATCGGGGGGTAAAATTGAGAGTGGTGGGCCGGCTGTCATCCGCTAGGTGATGGTTTTAAGACTAAGCAGTGATACTTCATTAATTAACCTTCACATTCTATGTAGATCTGCTCATCAAGATGCAGTTAATTAAAGAAAGGTCATTCCAAGGGCTGCTGGGAAGCGGCATTATTACAATAGAGGGATGGCACTGCTTTGAGCGAGATAACACGGGGGGGGAGGAGGAGGAGGAGGAAGGCGATCACCCAGTCACTGCTGAAAATGGCAGACGACTCGCCAAAGCCAGTTTGTGAACTCCTGACCACCTTGGTTCAAGAAGAAGAATCTATTTTTTAGTCCTTTTTTTGTTTTTTATTTATCACATTCGCCCTCTTTTTTTATATGTTGCTGTTGAAAAGCTCTAATGGAGAAAGCCTCAGTAAAATATTCATAACACTCAATCGAAAGCATCTATCTTTTAGCATCTCACTATAGTTCCTCTACTCAGCCCTGTGTCTTCTTCTTCTTCTGCCAATTTCTTGGCTGATTTCTACTTTCTTTGACCTTGCTCAGTGTACAGAAGGAAAAAAACAAACAAACTAGAAGCCATCTAGAGTAAATAAAAGGGCAGGAAGTCAGCGGGATATGAAATAGTCATGCGTCATCTGTAAGTGAAATCCACTTCTGCTGGTGACTTATTCATTTAGATTTCAGCCTATCTGTCTATATATCTATCTGTCTCCAACTGTCGCTGTGCGCTGAAGCACGGCCCAGAATATGTGAAGCCTTGTTTTGGATAGTGGATCAAGTAGATGCTGTGTTTTGTCATAAAAACACTGATATATAAAAATGTCCCTATTAGGCTCGTATCAATCAAGGAGGTGTTTTTTGTGTGTGTGGAGGCCTGCACGCTGACACGAGGACACTTAGAGACAGCTTAGTGTGAAAGAATGCATCTGCGGGATTGCCTCTCGGCCAATCACACGAGCGAGATCAGACTCGAGGTTACAGATGGATTTCTGGAACGTTTTTGTCAACCCTTATCTTTTGATAATGGCACCCACCCTCCTGCACCTCCTTCCCTCTGACCGCCGTCTTGTTTGGGGAACCTTGGCGTCTTAGTTTTTCAAAAAAAAAAAATGCTGCACTCTTGCAAAATTGTAGCGAGACATCAGCGCCTCCCCCGTGTCCACTCCGTCCTCCCGTAGTCATCCCTGAGTGTCTGTTGGCATCGCCTCCAATGGCAGGTGCAGAGACAAACGAGAAGTGGCGCGCCAAAGCGTGCACGCGCATGCATCCAAGCATGCGTGTGTGTGTGTGTGTGTGTATCCCTCCCACCCTGCTATGATACAGTAACTGCTGACCCCGGACACAGTGCCATTATGGCAGACGAGGCAGGGCTCCCCTGGCAGCGGCTGGGGCGGCTGGTTGCTAGGTGGAGAGACATTACCGCGGGCCTCTGCAATAATTTATCCTAAGAGCGCGGCGAGCCGTCATGTAGCCCCTGACAGAGAGCTGCAGTACTTTATCAGCCTGCCTGTAAATCAGCCATGTGTGGGTGCAGACGGCAACATTGTTTGATCTCTTTCAGACACTCTAATAATCTGCTCCCCTCTGATTGATACCTTCACACAACAAAGCACATTACACCAGCAAACCGCAGCAGCCAGCCAGCCGGTGTGTGTGCGAGTGTGTGTGTGTGTACGTGCATGCGCTAATGTAAGAAGTATGTGTGTGTCCGTCTGTGCGCGTGCACAAGTGTGTGTGTGTCTTTCTGGTGGTCATCAGTATTGCCAGTGGCCTGGGGAGGGAGAGGGAGAGAGGGGATGAATGAGTCTTCTGCAGAAACACAGGGTCATTTGGAGTCTCTAAACCAATGACAGGCTAACGGGTTCACAAAACGATCACTGGATGAAGGGAGGGGCAGGGAGGGAGAGAGAGGAGAGAGGGATGGGGGTGGTTGGTGGGTGGGTGGAAAGGGGGGGGAGTGCCACCAACCCACAACACAAGAAATACAGCAGATAAAGCAGTTATTCCTTTTCCTGTGTTTGCAAACGAGAACATTGTAGAAACGTCTGTAACGTCGTCGCCTCATCAGGAGGTCTCGTTTTGATTTAGACGCACATAAATTTACGTCTGTACTTAACGGCGTTCCTCTGCTCAAACATACCCGACGAGCTCAAATCTCGCAGATCGTAGCCGATATTTTTAGGGATTGATATGTAGTCCGACAAATACAGCAAGTGTAACTACACAGCTGAACGCTTGTATCTTTTCTTTTTTCTTTTTTAATATATATATATATATTCCATTCATGGCTTTCTATCAAATCAAAGTGAATTGCATCCTTTCCCAAATTGCCTGCCGACTCTCCTCGCTTCATATGGCTCATATACAAAGGAGAGCAATGTCCTGTCCTACAATACGCCCGTGCCATTTGTGCCGCTCAGCTTCAGAATGCCATTGGTTTGAGTGTAGTGACAGTAAAACATAACTCTACCTTCTCTTTTTTTTTCTTCTTTTCTTTCTTCTTTGCGGGTTGCTTTGGAACATAGCTTCCAATTATTCAGTTCCAAATTCAATAGCAATTTTCTGCTCAATGAAATAGTGGTTTCAATCTCTGGAGTAATGTCACTTTAGAGGGATCTTCAAAATGGCACGTCTGTGAGTGAATAGATGGACGCGGACGGGGAGGATTCATTTTGCTTGAGGAAATGGTACTTGTCTGCTGAAGCTTGTCATTTATTGATGAAGAGAATACCCCTCCACATCCTATAGAATCCACAGCATAGCTTTTAGATGAAGTGTTTTGGCTCCGGTCCTTATTAAATATGTCAAATGTTTTATTTTTTAGCTTTTAAGTAGGGATTTCTAAAAGACGCCAACCAGCATGCATAACCTTATGATCGCATTTGGTCACATGGAGCCCATTTTGCTTCAGTGCGGCATTAAAAGTAGCACTGAACAATATAAAAAAAAAAATGCAATTATAAGTGTGTTTGTGTGTAATGTATCAGTAGACCATCCAGGGCCCCATAATGAATGCAATGCAACGTGCGATCACTGAGCCGTGTGTATGCCCCGCTCAATGCATCTCTGAAAATAAACAGAGCAATGGAAATGGTTCTCATTAGTGTTGTTTTCATATTAAGTCCCTCAGACAAGGTTGACAAACCCAGCTCCCTGTGCCAGGCTCCTCAGGGACCATCGCTTCAATACAGCTAGGGCAAACAACACCAGCCGATACCAACACCATTACCACCTCCTATAGTTACTTATCCTCCCCTCCCTCCCTGTGGAGTGCTCTGTCTACACAGACCAGAGGAAAACGCATTAAGATCCTCCAGCAGCATAGAGAAAGAGTCCTGCTTTCATTTATCACCATTGCTATTGGCCCTAAAAGGGACAAATGTCTGTTCTCCATCTCCGCGCTATTAGAATTGGAGAAATGTGTGCCGGGGTTGTGTGCAAGGAGGAGAGATGTGGAAGTTATTTTGTGCTCCAGAGACGATCCACAGCGAGGCTGCTTAGCAGGGAAAGGGAACAGGTGTGCTGAGCTTCTGGCTTCCGCCATGTGTTCCAGTTGTTTCATCTGCACCTGTTTGCCCAAGTCCTATATATGACGATCAAAATATTTTATTAACCATAAAGCCGTCACGTCGGTGCGCCGCCTCTAAATGTTCAACAGTCACACGCTACCGCAAAGTAATTAATTGATGCAACAGAGGTCATTGTGTCAGAAATTGTGTATATTACCAACTGAAAAGATAAATTTTCATTTGCTGCTTTGCATATTGATGAATAGTCATTTAAAGTACAGTAAAAAACCAGCTCATGAAAGCACTGATGATTTCTTTTTTTTTTTTTTTAATGAACAAGCTGTCTTAAAATGTAAATGACGTCGTCCATGCGTGAAATCAGAGAACTAGTATTTCTTCTTTAGTGAAATGTGAATTTTCAGCTAATTTGTTTTTATCGTGACCAAAATCTGACAGCCACCAGCAACCGGAGACTTTAAGTTGTCTAACCCTAAACCAGCCCCACCACCACCACCAAAAAAAAAATGTTTCCACTGTGCTGCCGTCTACAGCAAAGCTTCCCAAACATCTGGAACTAATCATTATTTTCATTATTCCTCAATCTGTGTTGTATTTCTTTGACTGACAGATTAAACGGTGGGTCTACAGGATGTCCAACAGTCAAAAACCCACAAATATTAAATTTACTGTCATATGAAATAAAGAAATCTCACAGCTGAATCCATAGTTTTGCTTATAAAAAGTCCAAAAATGAATCTAGGAGTCCCTTTTTAATGAACTGGGGCTCAACTAATTGATAAATCGATCAATTATTTAGTCTCTAATCACATCTGGAGTCACCTCTTGACTCTGATTCATTTTAAACAAATAATAAGGTTGAGCTTTGTCCAAAAATCGGCTTCCTCGACTCCTAATGTGACCATTCGCTAAAGTGAGAAGCTGTTGTCACATTACCCTTTATGTCCTCATTATTATTATTATTATTGTTATTTGCATTCACAGGACTTTATCTGCATTTCAGTTTGTGTCGGCTTCACCAAATCTTTTCTGGGCTGCTTTTGTTTGCTGCATTTGCTGCTTCAGCAGCTTCCTTCCTGGGAAAAGTAACCTTTCAACAGCCGCCGCAGTGGTTTGTCTAACAGAATTAAAAGAACATAAGCAGTGTTTGTCACCGTGGCTAAACTGGAAGACAACAGAAAGCTGCTCTGCTCCGTTAAAGGAGCGCTAGTCGCCGATTTTTAGGTACAATTGCGCGAATCAGTCTTTTTTTTCGCAACGTTCATCTTCTGCTTAGTCTTTTTCCCGACGCGGTGGAGCTCTTTGAGCCCACCTGAGCTGTGATTTGGCAGGGCGCATCACACTGCTGCAGGCTACAGTAAATATCACCTTACCTGTTATCTCCAAGACCTGCTTTTCCAGTAAATAGGGGAACGTGTAATTCAATATACCGTGTCGGGGCCATTTGCTTTCAGAGGACATCTAGGTGACATGACTTAGTGGCCCCGGAATGAACATAAAGATTAATAAGTAATGGCCATATAAAGATGATATTTGCACTCAGATATCTCCTTTTTTTAGATTAATGCTTTTGATCACAGGGAAAGTGGTAATACGAAACGAGCAGCAGACAGCGCGAGGTATGACATCTCGACACAATCTGGCACTTTAAGAACGTGGAGAGCCTTTAATGACTGGAACAAAACTTCTTTATTAGAACGAGCGATCCTGCTGGCCTTGCATGATATTTCTGACCGTGCACAAATACGAATTACCCGAGCTGATCGTACATCCAGCTCAGGATTTGATGATATGACACCGGCGGTGATGAGTCCAACTAGCTTGCATGTTCCAATTTATTGACAATAACGATAGTATTAAACTGCATGTCCCACACTCTAAAATGAAATGGTATTTGGCCGTCCTCTGTAATACTGTTGTTGGTCCCTCTGGCATTTTGTAATTTGTTGCAGTGTTTGTGTTCTCTTTCACACTTTAATATCACGGTATTGCTTCAATTTGAGCCGCAAGATAAAGTTCTATTTCATTTTGTAGGATTAACTTACCGGGGGTTGCACGCGTCTCAAGGTATTTGTTGTGTTTTGTTTTTTATCTCTATGAATTATTTAGGAGCTTCAAAAAAAAGAAAAAAAAAAAAAAACGGGTTACGAGACGCGCGTGTGCGTCCCGTCTCTCCGTCGGCAATCTCAGTCAGATGTTTAATTTGGTCTGCTAGCGTGGAAGAGCGCTCGCCACGACTGGGATTAGGCAGGTTGGCTATGTAATTTCCCTGAAGGAGGAGCACGTTGAGAGTAATGACAAAGGAGCAACGTTTGAAATATGAACTCACGATTGGTGCGTGTGCTTGAGGTTGTCATGGATTTTTGGCTGCGGTGCAAAACAATAATATATATATATATAAAAAATAAAGCCGCATAACTCAACGTGTTTGTCGTTAGGTGGTGCTTTAAAGTAAAGTCTGCAGCAATGCTGTAACGATCCCTCATCGGGTCATTTCTCATAATTTACCCAACACGCTAAAGTTCACTAGGTCTATTAATGAAAGATTCCCTGTTTTTCTTTAGACTCTGTAGCACTTTTTAAAAATGCTAATGGACTCCAACAAGCACCTGAGCAAGGATGAAAGTGCCCTAATTCCTGCTCAAAAGGTCACAGAGATGAGTTATAGTGGTATAAGCACCTGAAAGCTATTCCCTTGTTAGATTTGACAAAGGGAGGCTGCCATTTTCCCCCTTAAAAATAGTGTGGGGTAATAAATGATCATTTGTGGAATGTGGTTGCTACCGGCAGTGACTTTTCCTCTGACATAACTTTACTGCTGGCTGATTTACATCCCGAAAGTTGTCCCCAAAATATTTAAAATGAGGCGTTTTTTTATTCATTACGCGCGGCAGACGGCGGTGACACACACAAGAGCTCTTATTGTGCTTCTTAGGGGAAATGGCTAATTAGTCGGCCATGAAAAATGCAGGCGTGCCTGTTTTTTACTATCATCCTCCATTTGACTTAACAACACTTGAAGCTTTTGTAACAGCAGCTCGAATCAGCTGCGTGTATATAAAATATACACGTCACTGACACATTGCACGCTTCTATCAATTATGAAAGATACTGGTCTCCGGGTAAAGGGCGCCTTCTGTACAGGAGGCGCCGTGTGCACCTCAGCATATGTGATAGTCCTTCTCAGCAGCCCTTCACAGGTCCCTGAAAGGTGCTCCTGGTGTGGATGCGGGGCTGTAGAGCAGGGATCACAGTGACAGTTTCAGGTGGAGGAGTCTATTAATAGTTTACCTCTCAGCCAAAGCATTTCATCATTTTAGGTGTCTGAGGGCTTCCTGCTTCAAAAAAAGGGGCTGAAGTTATGCATCTCAATCTACCCCTTCATATTTCATGCTGTTGAGGATTATAAATAAAAGGACAGATTTTGACCTGGGCTATTAGTTACCCGGGATCCTGTGGGTGGATGGTGCTTTGTCTTCTGTCATTTTCTGCTGTTTTTCCCCCCTGTCAGAAAGCAACAGGATTACAATCAAAGTCTTTGGGATACAATATGAGATATGAGATCCGCCCGCTCGAGAAGCGAAAAGAGGAGGGTGACTGTAGGATTTGAAGAACAACAAACCCAATCAGTCAAAAATCAGCCGAAAGCGGGGGTCAGGAGCGGAAGGTGGGGTTATCTGACAGCGGGTCAAGCTGCGGGTCAGTCTGAAGCAGCAGTGTTGTGATTGCTGTTTGCCGGGCCCTCGTGCGACTCTCTTGTTTTGACCACACAAACTGGCCAAAAGTCTCCGGAGACGAGACTCTCTGACAGAGTGATGAGGAAAAAACACTAAGCTCTCACCTTCCCCATGGTCCAATAGACGGGGGCCCAACATATGCCAAAGCAGCCTGTCACGGCGCCTTGTTGTCGGACAGACCTTTTGATCTTGAACAAACAGAGAGAAGGGGAAGTCTCAGAGCGCCTGCCTCCGAGGCATAAGGAAATATGGGCATCACAAAGGGTCAGATTCAGGGAGGAGACGGTAAAATTAAAACCTTTATTGCCATCTTTATGGCTTCATTCCCTATGGCTATTACATTATCTATGGAGAATCCCATTATCAGTGAAATCCAGAGTGAGGAGCGTCTGATCTGCTGAAAACGAAAATGATGTATGTCAGTCTGAGTATGTCACGTCGCAGGTGGCGATTTAACAAGCTGGGATTTAATATCTTTTTGCAAATAAACACAATGCTTAGATAAGAGACTGACCTAAAAATATCAGGGGAAACTTTCTGCAGCTCAGAGTGTTTCTATCAAATCTAGATTGACAAGCCCTCACTTGAAATTAATGATTTTTATTTTTCTGCGACCACTCAGTCGCTAACCACCCGAAACCTCACACATTGACTTTTCTCCACAGATTGCAACTCATCCATTTTTTAATTGTGTTCATTTTTACCTGGGTCCCACCGGACCTGCAGCAGTGGTGGTCGTTGTCATCCGTCTGGTCTGACAGGAAAAGAGAGAGCGGTGGTGGCGGCGGCAGCGGCGGTGGCGGAGAGAGAGAGAGAGAGAGAGAGAGAGAGAGAGAGAGAGAGAGAGAGAGAGAGAGAGAGAGAGAGAGAGAGAGAGAGAGAGAGAGAGAGAGAGAGAGAGAGAGAGAGAGAGAGAGAGAGAGAGAGTGGCGCCACGCCACTTTCCACCCCAAGCTGATGTGTCAGGCTTATCACACAGCCGAGCGATCCTGAGGTGACATCCTCCACTGAATCAGTGACATTTCACGGACGGTGCAAATCTATCCATCTTTGTCAAGCATCCGCCTCGATTTTAGCATTCCCCGAGTTAGCATATTGATCACTAAAGAAACGCATGAGTGAGGACTTCTCGTTTTCTGCTCCTTAAAATGGGCACTGTGAGTCCACTGGACTCTTCTGTCAAAGTCTACTGCTGTGGGCCCTTAATCTGCCCTCTTCAAAGTTGCATAAAACATGGAGGGCTTTTGTCATTCAGGGCCGAGAAAGACCTTTCTCTGCCAATTTACTTTGTGTTGGAAAAACTTCTCTGGAGTAAAGTTTCCTGGAAGTTTATCGCTTTGGCATATCGTTGTTTTCAAAAAATCTCTCAAGTGAAGACTTCATGTTCTCATTTCAGTTGATAGCTAATAGTTCATTACGAAACAAGCAGCCCGCCGTGTCAGAGGACGGTTTGCTAACTTGTCAGAGTGGCGTAGGTGTGTCGGCACATATGTGTTCAATAAACCAAGGAGCCACGCTTCCTTGAGCTGCTTTACTTAACAATGGAGCTTTGTTTCCACCGGTTAAATTGCCGTGATGCATTACGATTAAAAAAAGAAAAACCCACACACACCAAAGAAAGCACCCTGTTTATGATAGAGAAAGTCCTAACCACCTGGGTCCAGCAGTGTGTGTAAACTATCGCAGCTTCTGTTATTTGTGTTAGGGGCCCGCGCGATGTAATAATTGATTAATAATGCAAAGCTTTAGGGAAAACTATAACCCCTAAAATGAGGGCGATGATTGTGCTCGCGCCGAAGCAAATCAACAGCGACAGAATAGCACCAGGGATTACAACATCTGCAGTCTGTGGTGTCGAGGTTAACTTGTCCTGTGATTACAAAACCCATTTCCCGGGAGCAGGTGTTACATTGACACCACTGCGATCATGTATGTGCACACACACACACACACACACACACACCAATTGAAGGCACCCACAAAAACACAAAAGCGGGTGAGGGAGCAGAATGAGAAGAATGGCTCGCTTCCCCAACCATATGCTTTTGGCCCCGGTGCCTGTGAGACCCGTGTGAAAACATGAATGAGCAGCCTGCAAATCGATAGGGACAAGAGATCTAGTGTCTAGCAAATCCAGTGCAGACTGACATGTTCTCCATGTAATCTCCTGCATTGTGCTGCGAGGGGGAAAGATTATCCTTCTCTGACTGGCTGGTAAAAGGTTGCTTTGCTGTAGTTCATGTCTGTGTGAAGGGAGGGGAGCATATGCCTCTCTGTAAACGATGCTGGCTCCCCCCTCTCCACCTCCTCCTCCTCCTCCTCCTCTGTCAGAGGCTGGATTATGTCCAACATTATCCACCAACACCCCCCTCTCACACACACACACACACACACACCCGTCTCTCCAATAAAGGGCTTTCTCTCTCCCTCTCTCCCTTCTCCTTTCAAAAATCATCGGATTTATGACAGTGGATTTTCGAAAAAAATAAAAAAATAAAAAGTTCCGCGCCAATTTCGATGCCCGTTAAGTACCCCGCCAGGATTAAGGAGAGGGAGGCCTCTTGGATGTGTGCACTCCACAGTGTGCTGAAGAAGTGCATTGTGGTCAGGGTTGTCAACTGAGCGAGGGGGGCAGCAGCAGTAGTAGTAGTAGTACATAATGATAAGGCTCGTTATACACATCAGGCGCGTTTGTTTAGAGTCAATATCACGTTTAATTTGCCTCACCGCCGCCTTTGATTGGACGACACGGCCAGCCTCGCCGTGGTCACGCAGGACCCGCTCACGTCGACTGTAAATTGAAACTTAACACTGCGGCACAATTGACAAAGTCACAATAAAAGGCAGGCGGCTAGCTCAGGATGGACTTGTAAAAAAGAAAAGAAAAAAAAGAGCAGTACACATGTTGTAAATTGTAATGAAATACAGCGACGACTTTACCCTGATCTGGAAATAAACAGGCCAAAAAAAGTTGCGTGATATCTGATTTCACGATTTATTGTGTCACGCTTGCGTTGCCTGTGTGTGTGTGTGTTCTTTTAAGTCTAGACACAGGAGGAGGCAGACAGTCACCTTCACAGCCGGCTTAATACCTCTGAACAGCCCGCCTGCATTTCCCTCTATGATGATGTTGGGTGGCCCGCATGCGTGCAGCTGTAAATCCAGAGTGGCAGAGGCAGCTCTGACTGGCCTCCCAGCCTGCGGTCTGACTCGTCTGACTCGTCTGACAGAAGGTCTGGCTTCGGGGGGCTTCGTCGTGCGAGGACGAGGAAGAGGCCACGTTAGACTCAGTTAATAAAGCCTCAACCAGTTCCTCAGTCTGCCCTTGGAGATCACTTACATCAAAGCACCAATCAAAAACTGGTGCAGATATAATTTGTCATCAGGGATTTCCTGCTGGAGAATTATAGAGAAGATACACGCCGATCAATACTATGGATTTTCACTGCAGTGGCTGATTGTCCAATTGCCGTGAAACATGTACCGAGATAAAGGGCACGCCTGCCATTTTGTAACAGACTGTCGAGTCAGCATAGGGCTTGTCAGATACTTATAGGCTGCTGTGATAGAAAATTATCATGCTGCAGTGTCCAAGTACTATTTAACACGTTTCTCCCTCCATGGGACGTGATTCATCACAGATGCCCCCTCTCTCTCTCTGCCTCTCTCTGTGCTTTTTGAGGGGGCATCACTCTGTGTCATTGTCAAGCACGGCTCTGGCCACACATGGATGGTGTTTAAAAGGAGCAGACACAGACGGATGCCAGCGCAATGCAATCCCTCCGCTGGAAGATGTCAACCAGAATTAGGAGAGACGTTGGAGGAATATGTTAAATCCTCCAAACACGACTCAACGCTGACCACTTACAGCATTTACTGCCTGGATTCAGAAAAGTCTGAATCATCGCCCCAAAAAATGTTTATTATTAGAAGAGCACGTTGTTTTTTTCTGCGTTGTTGATGACCTGTCGCACCCGCCGGCCTCTTGTCGGACCATGCATATATGCTCAGAACAAATCCTTTAGGCTTTTCCGGTGCCATTAATAAAGGCGAGTTTAGATGCACTTTGTTACAGATCTCACTCTGCTCTGACAGTGATCATAAAATCTGATGGACCAGAACCACATCACAGCCTTGTGGATGGTACAGCCTGTGGATAGTGAGTATAGCAACACCACCCCAGGTTCATCGACCAGTTCATGTTGAAGCAGCGAGGTCAACAAAAAGTCACGTCTCTCTCTTTCAGGGATGAGTGGAGGCTTTTACTGGGTAGTCTCAACTTCATATGGCAACGACCGTCTTCTGATTGGTACTGTAGGTCCACTACTTTGGTCCAGACTGAAATATCTCAACAACTATCAGATGGATTCTGTACAGCCCAAGTGGCAAAGCTCTGTGACTAAGAAATGAAGCTGCAGTTCCTCAAACGTCCACTTGAGGCTGGCTCCAGAAGTGAGTCAGTCTCCATAAGTCCCCATGTTTCACAGCAGAAATAAACATGTTTACAGCCTGGTACAAAAAACAGTTTTGGTCTCTGTAGCTAATTTTTCCGTTCATGACAACTGTACTGAGGGTGAATTTATATACAACTCACCTGTTCACGTTATATTAAGGCTTAAAGTTATGCAGGATTAACAGAGTGGACGCTTTGATAGACGGCTTATCCCTCAGCCGATGATCCGCGCTGATGCTAAAGATCGTTACAGGCCGATCCTGAAAGATTTAAATGGATCGATATCGTCTAAAAACAAAGCTGCCGCCGCGTTTTGTTCACCGCAGCCTTCTGGTGTTACAGCGATGCTCTCGGTTATGACAGATCCTGTGTGAATATTTTGCTCGTATATATACAACTGAAAATTGATTCGGGCACACTGGTGCAACTTCTAACGTCCAGATTGGCTTCTCTAAACTCCTATCGTGATGAATCTGTTACTTTTTCTCACTGGCAGAGAACAAAGCAGGTAGAAGCTTCTCGTTTTCACCCGGCGACGACTGGCGGCGTCACTCTTGTCAGTTAAAATGACAAATGTCACTAATAAATGTAAATTTTTTCCGAGAGTAATCTGATAACAGGCCGAAATGTAACCTGTGTAGTGTCTGTGATCCACAACCCCGCGGCACAATCACAAAGTGTATTTGTTCCAACAACTCCGACAGACTGATACGTTTTACCTCTAGTTGACTGCATAATTTCAGGAGTCACATTTTTAACTTTGATTCATATGTGGATGAAATGTTTGGTGACTCATGGAGCTTGTGTAAAAACAAGGGGCGTCATTATTTCAACGTGTCAAATTTGGCTGGTTCCCAATATTAAAGGACTGGGATCAGAGGGAGGCAAAGAAACTCGATCAGGCATCCCTTGTAAAAATGTAACGTCTCCTGCGATGGTTTTAGAAATTGAAGGTTTTCAGGTGGTCGAGTTGAAGAAATGTGTGGACTTGAAATAAAGAAATTTGATGAGCGGCCTCGTTCGTCTCCTGGAAGAACACTCTCCTGTCCAGACGGACAATGCTTGAGCTCATGCCATAGAATGAAAACAAGCGTTTCAGAGTGGGTGGGCCTTGTACCATGGAGCACTAAATGGAGCCCAGACATGTCTGTCTTTGTTGTATACGCCAAACCAGTCTCCAGACTGAGGGCAGCGACTTCTAGGGCCGGATGCCAGGCGGAGAAAGTGAGAGGCTGCAGCTCGGTGACAGAAGCAATGACCCTCAACTCAACCATCTTTAGCTGTTTACGGATGTACTGTTGCTATAATGACCCACTTTTAAAGCTGCTCTGCCAGTTTAGAGCATTATATTTTCTTCCATTAAGGGGAGAGTTGGCAGTGCTCCCCGTACGGGTGACCAGGAGGTGGAGTCCACAGAGCTGGAGTCCTCCAGTCACAGAGGAGTTTTATTTATTCTGCAGGTCCACAGTGAGACCAGCGTTACCAAATTAAGTAGATAGATGGACAAACACACAATTTACTTCATATATTTGTCCAGGACTAAATAGTACAACCTGAGTCTTGTTTTTAGGGACTTCGTTAGAGCCGTTAACTATTTATTAATTACCAGCTGTTTTGAGACATTTTTAAAGATTTTAGCTTCTCAGATATTAATATTTTTTTCTTTCATGGCAGTAAATCAAAATCTTTGACATTTGAGGACGTCCCCTCACACAGTGATCAACATTTTTCACCATTTTATGACACGTTATGACCCAAACAAGTTTTCTTTATTGAGAAAATGATCAACAGATCAATTCATAATGTAAGTAATTGTCATTTGCAGTCCTGAATGTGAGTGCATGGCACTCCTCTCTTTGCTAAATGTGGTTTAATCTGCTGCTTTGAAGGTAAGAAGAGAAAGTAGTGCTTAAGGAAACACTCGTATGACGTGAACACAGCGGATCTGATACGATTTATACGCGCACGCATGTTTTTTACACCTCTGAACGTTTTTATTTTCATTTTTACGAGTGGCTTAAGGAGCTGCTGTAAGCACTTTATCACATTCTAAATCTCAAAATTTACCTTTAACATTAACCTCGCTGGTTTTAAACACAGGAGCCTGTTTGATAATTTAACAGCGCTTCAGAGTTATGTCATCGGTCACGAATGGGTTCAGGGTAGTTTCTGAGAAATCAGCCATGAAGTTGCTCCATTTATCCAAAACTGAAGAAAAATTCAAATCCTAACATATAAAAATTGCTGAATTAATTAGATCTGGTTATTGGAGAGTGCTATCAATTAGTCAGACAGCAGTTTAGCTTCTTGTTTTCTATTTTTTCATTATATTCTTGATTCACATTAATATTCTTTCATATTTGTTTGAGCAGTAGAACACATAAGTAGCCGTGCCTTTTGACAAAAACCCAAACTGCTGATCCGGCTTCCTCTTCCAGCCGACAAAGTTCACGTCGACGAGCTGAATTTGCACCTTTTATTTATTTATTTATTTATTTATTTTTGATTTGTGACCCCGCGCCGCGGCTGAACCGAGGTTCCCTTTCACTGCGGAGACTTTTGCGGAGGAAAATGAATGGGATCTCACTTGTGGAACACTTGCCTGATAAAATCCCACAAGGGACCTTTTTACTCTAAAACACATGGCGTAGCACATAATCTGGAATGTTATGTGAAAAACATTGCACATATTTGTATGTGTGTAGATTCGGAGCGCTCCCATCTCGAATCCATTAATCCATGCCACACCACCTGTTTTAAATTGTGCTGCCAAGAGCCTGAAATTTTTGCTGTTCATCTCCCCATGCATAAAACTGCCATCGTTGGCATGCTGCAGAGATGCTGAAATAAAGACTTCTGTCATAATTAGTTAAACAGCAATAAGATCTCCTCCACTAACTGGAGAATCACTGAACAGCCCGAGGAGCCCGGATCTGCCATGTTTTCCCCCAAATCCATTACTTTCTCCGGGTTGTTGGCCAGAACAGAGCAGCACCTATTAGACTGCCGAGGCCACACCAGAAATCCAGAATGATTTCACGACTTCATCACAGTCTGGTCGGGCTTCGACTGAATCTTCTCAAAGCCGAAGGTCGAACCACAACAAAGTTTAGCATCTTGTTTTCATCCCTCCTGCTGCCCGTCTCAGATGACGGGCGTGGAGTTGAGTGTTTTGGGAAATATGCGAGCGGCGAAATGAATTCATACTGTAATGTAATGAGGACTTGCATGAGCTGTAATTGTTATTATTGCCAGGCACAAATTGAAAAGCATAACCTGTCTGACACCAGCTATCAGTTGTCATTATGTGGGAAAACATGCCCTCATTGCAGATAGCTGTCTGTTGACACCCAAAGTAATTGAGGAGGTAGTCGAGCTGTTGAAGGCTCTCAAAGGGGAGGACGAACACTTGATCAGAGCATTTTTATGTCTTGGGAGATGATTTGATTTCACATAATGTCTATTTTACAGCCAGATATGCCATTAATTTGCATGATAGCGAGCCAAAATGTGACATTTTTATTTAGACGTCCCCACAATGTTTGGAGAACAATTGGGTGGTGTTTTTTCTTCTGTCAGTCTTTCAGAGCGCTGGCGTCTCATTATATCATATCTAACAGAGCAGTGAATAGCTGCCTCTCTCCTCACATTGCTGTGTCAGGTCAATGTGCCATTTTTTAAGTGGTGACGGGAGGGAAGGGGGTGTGGGGTGTGTGTGTGGGGGGGTATATATCGTTGACAGCGAGATGATGATTACACATTTAACTCTTTGTTGTTGTTTACTGACGGCAGAAACTAATAGAAGAAACAAAGAAATTAGCCTGCGCATAATTCTACATCGAGGTTGATCCGATCTGAACGCGGCGACCGCTTTAATCCGGGAATGTTTCCGTAGGTTGCTGGTAGTCGTATACGTCCACAGCATCCACGGGCCTGATGCTCAGCTCGCTCCATGTCCCCCGTCCCTGTTAGCTCCAGGCTGGCAAACTGGGCGAGTCTGTGCTCGGTGCCTGAAGCGCTGAAGCGAGAACAAGGGGGCTTCTTTCCCATGAACTGGAGCCAAGTGCCAGCACTTAAGGTGAAGGGCCGAGGCTGCTGGAGAAGTAATTTAATCTGAGGCTCTGCCCAATTCCCTGGGCGGCCGAGTTTAAGAAAGGTCACGCGGAGAAACAGGCACTGGTGACCCCTTCCCAATTACGGGCGCTACAGCAGAACATATCACAGCACCGTCCAAAGTGACAGTCATTTAGCAGCAACTCATCTGAGGGGAGGAAGTGGGAGATGGATGATAAGGAAATAAAAAATGATTTGCCAGGACCTGTTAGCCACTTCTCTACACAGGCCTGCTGCTCCCCCAGCTCCTCCCTGTCGTATTCACACACACTCATACACTCCCTCCTCCCTCCCTCCCTCCCTCCTCTCTCTCTCTCTCTCTCTCTCTCTCTCTCTCCGTCTCTTCCCACCCCCTGCCACCCCTGCTGCCCATCTCCCTCCTGCTCCACAGACACGTGACGACTCCGCATGATTATTGGCGCAATCACTCATGTAACAGCCTGCCCAGCTTTCCGTGGGGGCTCCAGTATTTGTCACTGTCACTTCCCCAAGTGCTCCGCCATTGTCTTGGAAATTGTATGTGTAAGGCAAGAGATGCCTGTGACCCACTTCGACAAGGGAGCCAGCGATGTGAGGGCGCTCATCACACAAAAAAACAGCAGTTTGATGTGTCCTATTATGTGTCCCAGCAAGAGCCATAAATAATTGTGACAAGTTTTTTGTTGCGCGTGAAAGTCCTTGACTCTGCCTCCTGTTCCAGCACCTCCTCTCTCGTATGGAGACGCTGCCAAGCACCCCCGATGATAGATGGCACGGTGCAGCAAATGACAACGGGATAGATTTTTAGTTTGTGCTTTGGAAGGGATCAGTAATGGTGCTTTGCTGTACAAAGCAATAAAAGAGAAGGACAAGAGACAGAGGGGGGGAGAATGAGGGGAAAACAAAAAAAAAGAAAAAAGATCCATCGACGCCGGAGAGAGGGAAGAATGATGGTCGGTGACGCATGATTTTTTGGGCATTTGAGCACTTAGATATATGAAATCAGGGGTTTGTCAAAATGGAATGGCTGGTGTGGTATTCGGCCACTCGCCGCAATAACATACATAAAAAATGCATGAAATACACTTCATGGTATTATATCGTCCACTCGCGGCGAGGAGGAATAAGTCTTTTCTTCTAACAATAAAAGAACAAATTGATATACCCCGGGACAACTGCATCGCTTTTGTTGTTTGTCTCGGACGAACAGAAAGCTGTATGCAGTTGTTCAACTATTCATTTGAGTGCATTGTTTTTTTTTTTGCTCTTTGTTCCTTGCCAAGCTGTGATTTTCGGACTGCTTAGCAGAGGAAAATTTCCCCTGTGAAAAATCGACATGGACGTTAGATAAAGTACCACCTGCAGGTCCTGGGTGCCAGGCGGGCAGGATACTGGTAGACAGTATGATCAGTCATGGTAATGAGCGCGCAGGCTGACATACATGCTTTGAATTATATGACTTTGAGGCCTAGGCACCCTTCGAACCAGGCCTCGTGCCATTAGTTCAACCACTCCTCTGCTTATCTCAGAGTCAAGCTGTGAAGTTTTAACAGCATCATCATTCCCCCACTTCTTCCACCCCTCTCTAAATTGTTCCACCTCCGCAAGTAGGACCGCTCACGGACGTGAATTAAGATTATTTGTGTTGCTTTAGTGAAATAAACACGAGTCAACAAGCCTTAAAGTTTGTCCCCTTAAATCTGTTTTATGAAACGATTCCTCGATACCAGCGGTCGGAAGTGACACAGGCATGTTTGCGTTCATGTTTGTCTTCGTTAGTCTGACCCGCAGATGCATTTGCTAATTGTATTCCGCTTCCTCTATCACAATTATTAATTTATCTCTTAAGAATCACTGCGGCAAGCGACGATCACTCATGTCGCCGCATCCGATAGTTAAGAAGTGGGCTTCCGTAAAAATCCATCATGTACATCAATGCACATTACTGAGGTAATTAAACAGGAGGTGATACCGCCAGATATCGTAAAATATCAAGGGGTGATCACACGCCCCTTAACACTGTACAGCCTCAGCACGTGGAAATGATGCAGTAGATGAGGGATCAGCTGCAAAGAGTCCAACACACAAATGTAAATGTAATTTGTCTATTTTAGAGTATCTGCACCTTACCCCATGAAAAATACTAATTATTTGAAATATACTGATTACAGCCAGCCGAGAAAGTGGCATTAAAATAATTACTTGTGAGCCCTCTCAGAGTTTGTACATTTAGCACTGTACCACCATTAGGAATAATCTGTCCAATTAAAGGTTGTGTAATTAATTAAGTGCACATTCTGTGAAGAGGAGAGGGGAGAGAATTTATCAACCTGCTGAAATATGACCTATCTTGTCCAAAAGACTAATATGTTTAAACAAAAGATGAAAATTGATGACAACATTATTTGTAACAAAATGCTCACTGTGCAACTATGATGCATCTGTACTTGGATTCGGCTTCGTAGCATTGTCCTCACAAAAGCTGTGATGTATTACCCCCGGCTGCCTGGCAATAACTTTCAATGAAGGGCGCTTTGCCTATCTAGTGAAACAGTCTGTTACTTTATCCCACTTCACATCTCGGGCCCTTTCGACTGTAAGCATCATCTGCTAGATTAAGACGTGTTTACACACGTCCGATTGTAAACACGGAATTCTTCCGAGAGCCCCCGTCCGATTTTTAAAAAAGATACAGTAGTGACACACGATTCTTGTGAGAAAACAGAGCTGTAGTAGTAGTGTTGGCACGGAGCAGACATCCTGATACCAACCACCCAAAAGTGTAGTAGAGCAGAAAACATCTTGCTGCGCAAAAACCTGTCGGGTCATTTCTGTTATAGCAAGAAAAAATTGAGCCAATGTCCTGTGTGTGTGTGTGTGTGTTTGTGTGTGTGCATTAGGGAGAACGAGCGCGATGCCAACAGTTCCTACAGATCCAGTTTGTTGCCAACTCTACATATGGCCTAGATCAACACTTCAGGGAACAGGCGTCATAGCTCAACATTTAGTAAAGTACAAGTACAAACACATGTCTAAAGCTACTATGACCAGGACATGTGTACACTGTGGGCAGACTGCAGCGGGCGACACATTTGTTTAAGTGCCACTTCTGACTCGAGCACTCAGGAGGTGCGGCTGAAATGATTTCAGCAGTAATATATTATAATAACGCTCCCAACAACGCCGATAATTTAAGCGCCCCAAATGGATGCTTTCGAAAGACGATTAATAAACATTCAGAATCAACATCCGCCATGCCTGGACTAATTGTGAAGAATGCGAGATGTCTAATCTGTTAAGCGACGCTGATTTAGAGCACGGCTGCTCTTAAAGTTGGACAAGGTGACTGCGTAATATTTGAACAATAAACTTCAGTGTTATTGCCGGAGCGCGTGTAGGGCTCCAGAAAACAAAACTCAGGGTCACCTAACAAAAATATTCACTGCAGCGTTCACACGCCTCACAGAAAGATACTTTATGATGTTAACGGCCTATTTGTACTGTTTACCTCGTCAGAAAAAAATACAAATTATAATGACAATAAACATATTGTCACTCCAGATCTGATCTGGTCTACAAGATAGTAAACGAAATGAGGCACTCAGGTAATAACACGGATAAAATAAAGGGAAAAAAAGCACATAATAAAACAAGATGGATTAATAATAGTAAACAAATATAGAAATATAAACGTATATCTAAATGATAAACAAGGTGGTCACATGCTTGAGCTCACGGTTCTGTCCCCTCCAGCCGGACAGTCCGGCTGCATTGCAGTCTCCTCACATCACCCTCGCCTGAAAGCTTGTGTATAGAGTTCAGTGTTTAGTTCGTCTGTAGAAACACGTGTAGGTGTTTTAAGGTGGCGGCCTCCAGGCTAAAAGGTGATTATACGTGCATGAAATCAAAGTTATGAATATTATATTTCATATTTTTCCTATGGAAATAACTACACACACCGGACCTTTAAAAAACTGATTAACTTACAAAATCTTTAAAAGCTAACATTTGGTTTAAAGTTTATGGATTAATTGTTGCCTCCACATGTTCTCAGTGTGTTTTTACTCATCGTTCATTAACTAACAGGCGATAATAATAAAGAAAATATCAACTACGAGCAGCTAATGTTGCCGTAAAGCTTTTTGCCTTCAGGTGGCACGAGCGATGACATCGCAGCAGCTATTACAGACGGTGTGGAATCCTCCAGAAACAGGTACCTGTTCGGTTTCCTTCAGTCCACACTTAATTTAGAGATTTTAATTTACAAACACACGCTCGTGTCCCGTCACACCGACGCTAACGATTGTACCCGGAGCCCAAAATGCTTTCACGACCTCTGCCGAAGCGCCGGCTTTCTTTTTAAAGAAAGGAACACGGGGAGGAAGAATAGGGGGCACATTATGGGCACATTTTTCTGTTGTGTAAGTGATTTCACAAAGGCAGGTTATAGTTTGAGCTCCACGAGCCCCCGTGGCCCCAGTGCGCTGGGTGGTGGAGTGCAGTGCACCGCGGCGCCTTCCCAAACTGCCATCCAGCTGACAGCTCCCAGCGAAGGGAGAGAGGAAGAGAGGCTAAGAGGAGAGGGAGACATAAATCCTATGTCCTATATAAAAAGAAATACTATCCGTGTCAAGGAAAGGTGGGATGCCCTAAAATGAATGATAACAGACTCATTAAAAATAACGGCCGCCTAAATGATAAATAGCTCGCCTCCTGAAAAGAGCTCAGGACAATGGCTCTAACAAATTAAGACTGCAGTCTCCTGCCTAAAGGTGTTATTGCCCCTCTTCTCTTCCACCAAAATATCAACCGGTAATAACGTCTGGTTCATCATCATGGCCGTCACGCTCCCTCATGGATAAACCCTGAACACACTACCTGCCAGCTCCTGTTGTTCTACTCTAATTCCACAAAACTGATATTTTTTTTGGAGAGGGGATGCGCTTTAAGAAAGTTATTCACGTGTGAAATAAAAAACTGTAAAGCACTTAATTTATTCCACATCAGCTGGCACTTGCAAACGAGAGCCTAACAAGGATGCTGCCGGGGTTTGGCACTACAAACAGACCAACTATTAAACACGTAAAACCTGGCACGGCGCTTTAGAAAAAATAAAAAAAACCCAATAGCTGGTGTCTGAGACGGATCTCACATTCCTAATGATGACAGTAAATTAAGCTAAACTATCCCCGCGGAAACCGTACACATCTTTTTTCGGACTGTAAAAAAAAAAAAAAAAGTCCAGCCAGCAGTTCATGGAGTATAAACATTTACATCTGTGTGACATAAACAGATTCCACCCGCTGTAAATACTGCAGAGAAGAGACAGAGCTCGGGGCCTGTCAGAGGGAATGAAAATGAGGAATGGATGACTCGTGCAAGTCACCGACTTCTGGACTGATGGACGTCCACTCCGGTAGGGCAACCCCCCTCCTCTCGCCTCCTTCTCCTCTGTCTCCTCTGTAAACACTGACATTCCACACGCATGAGGACGTTATTTAGCGAAAGAATTCAAAGACCTGCAATGACAAGAGTTATGTGGCTCACCCAGAATTTGTGCGTTTCATCATGAGGAACTTCATCTGTTTGGAACAGAGATGCATGTCTTGGAGGTTCAGGGGGTGGAGAGGTTGGTAACATAGACAGCTGTTAAGTAGGCCCTGAGCTCAGGTTGGGTGTTTGTCTGGTTGCAGGGAATGTGGTAGTGACAACTTTTTAAGTTGAGAATGTTGCTTTTGGCAAGCCTCCAAATACACACACACACACACACACACACACACACACACACACACACACACACACACGAGGTTGACAGCTTAGTTCCTGGCATTTTAATTCCACTCTAGCACAGTGCCCGGTACAGCCGAGCCTCTCATGTCTATATGTACGAACCTGCTCTGAGGACAGCTTACAGGAAGCGAGCCTCTGATCCGGCTGACAGCGCGTCCCAATACTATATCTGGTTAAAAACAAACCACACGTACTTCTGTTAAAGTCAGCACAATTTAGATTTAGATTATTAATTATTTTATTTTTTTAGCAAATACGCAGTTTTTTCTTGATTTATTGCGGTTCGTGTGGTTTCACGTCAAGCTTAACATTTATATCTTGATACCAGAAAACAAATCTAATCCGTCCTTTTGGGATTCACCCAAGTCTGTGTGTTCAGACGGAGGAGTGGACTCGGGGACTTTCCACAAAAATCAAACAACAAACAAAACAAAAAAAACCCAGCTGAAGTAGGTCATCGCCTGTGAGCTCTGAACTGAATTGTTCCGCGTGTACGAGATCTGTACGTTCAGCAACATGCATGTATTACGCGTCTCGAGTAGTCGAAGCTCGGCTGCTGCTGCTGCTCCCCCGGTGCGTGAAATACACCACATTGCTTTTAAATGTAGCTTCCTTTGCATCTCCTGTAAATGACTGCAGCATTTCATTTAGTGTGGTCATTCAAGTCTGGAAATGTCACCTCTAAATGGACACTGTAAGGTTTTTAGTAAGGTTAGATCAGATATTATGTACCGTACCACGTCCCTCTAAATGTGCTTACTTTGCTCGCAGACAATGACCCCTGTAATCTCTCGCACAAAAAGTCGTTTAGAAGAAAATTGGTAGTTTAGAGTTTGAAGTCGTGGACAAGAGTTGCAAAAAGGGAGGAGGAGGAGGATGATGGTGGTGGAGCTTCCGAGGCAATCGAAGCACTTGTACAGCTTGATTATACATAGCAGCGCCGTGATAAGGCTTCATTGAAATTTACAACGAGCAATCTCTACCATATGGACTCACCAAATGGAGATCACAGACTGGCAAACGCAATCAGCTTTTTAATTAACGGAATTAACAGTGCGATGTTAAACCATAATGACGGCAATAAAAACAGTTGATGTGACAATCAAAGAGCACCAAAAACATTCATAACCATTATTTTCATTAGTCTGATAGAAAGACAATAGCAGTGAGTGGGGTTATATCAGACGCCCCCACCCTCCCTCACCCCACGCCTCGTAATCACACTTGAATTAGCAGATACAGAATACTCCGATACTTGCAGGGTCACGGCGGACACTCGTTTGGGTTTATCTCGGACACTTCATTCGATGTTGGCCTCATTCGAGAGCGATAAACATCCCAAGCATTTTGAAACATTTTCAGACTGCAAGACGAGGCCCCAAAAAAAGAGCAATCTACAAAAAAGTTGGCCCCAGTTTTACCGCCATTCGTCTATCGCAGCATCACAACCAGAGAGATCTGATCAGCAGCTGAAAGACTTTGGCAGAAAATGGCTGTTTATTGACCATAAAACATGTGCGTGTACACATAAAAAGCACACAAACACACACGCCCACACGCTTTTACGCACACAAACACCCCCTTACACACGGAGAGATAAACCACAGCACACCACAGCGAGGGCCATACCCCCGGCAACAGCAACACAAAAGAAAGTCAAATTATTAGAAATAATGAAAAGCCATCAATAAGAATTCTGCAGAGACTCATTTCATTCTGTTTTCAGCAGCGCTTTTCAGCCCATTATTTTCTGTAAATGTTAACATCGCCGAGCCTGCCTATTGATTCTATTATTTTTGACCTTGCATTAGTGTCGGCTAATCTCGCATGCTATAAAATTTCATTTCATAGTGAAAAATACTCCGAGGCCCTAAGGGTGAGTTATACACAGGTTGCGGCACTCCTGGGATTCATAAGTGCACATGCGGGTAAACAAACCGTACATTTAATGTTTCTTAGATGAGTGAGCAGCGCTGGGGGTTTCATTTCTTCCTAAACCTCAGGATTTTCCCCCCCCTTTTCTTTTTCTGTGAGGTGGCTCAAAGTGAGGCTCGTTCAGAGATGAATGCGAGCGTCTTCCAAAACGATATTGTATTTTCACTCCCGCACACAGGCCCGAGAGGAATGCTGATCCCGGTGAAGCCCTGTTTGTTTTTTTTCTAATGCATGTATGAGGCATCGCCGGAGATTGTTACATTTTTCAGATCACATTCAGGAATGACCGAAGCTTGACCCGGATGAGGGAGAACAATGAAGCAGCACCCATTCTGCGGCGGCTCTTATTCAATTGACACATAATGATACTCAGGCGGTAGTCAAGAGATTGGAGAGAAATCACCAGACGTCTGATGTAACTGGTACCTTGATGGATGAGCTAAGAAAAGATGCTGGCATCATTTTTTTTATAGGTGCAGATGCCTGCAGTGATTACAGCTGTAGTCAGCAGGGGTCCAGGCCAGTAATATTAAAAATAAACATACCTCATTTCAGCTGATGAATGGATTTAAATTCATAGAAAACATACCATCACGTAGGCGCTGGTTTTCCGGGGCCGTGTTTCATCAAGTAAAGCAAATAGGAGGGCGTCGTTTTCAAAGCACGCAGGGTGTTTCTGAAAACACTCTGACAGCAAGTTTCACAAGCTGCCGATTAATTCATATCGAAACACATTAAAAGTTCATAAAACTCTGATTTCACCTTGTTAAAATGATCATCTTTACAAAAGCTGCATTATATTATACCCCAGGAATCAAAACCCGAGTAACTCAAAGTGTTTTTTATCAACTCGAAGTGGAAGCCAGCGGTGGCCATAATAAAGTTTATAAAGTTTACCAGAGAACCGTTTTAACAACAGCACAGCAATATCAAAACGTCTGGAAGAACTTCCTGCAAACTAACTCAGTCAGCACAACCCAAGTTTCAGGTATTTGTCTGCGTGCTTATTCCCGTCTCTTCACCGTGACGTGGGGGATTTTTGATTATTTCACTGGATGCACATCTCCCCTCGCATACGAGGAAGAGATCCGTCCACAGAGTTACGCCGCACAAAGACCTTGTTTTCCTTTTAATGCGCTCCCCTCAGAGACACCCGCAGTGCTGCAGAGAGGAGGCGACTAGAACAAATGCAGAAATGCGAAGGAGACTTTTTATATTTATTTTTAAAACCTCCTTTAAAAATCTCCAAAGGAAGTGGAGTGTATTATCACAGCGGTTTGAATGACAGGCCTGATGCTCCTGCATGTCACACACTGAGGTAAAAACATAAGGATTGTTTGGTTTCACAAAATTCATAGTGATTTCTCTGAGCACAAAAACAAAGATATTCTGTTTAATAAAACAAAATGTTCATATTTGAAGATTGAGACGGATGAAAACATTTTCATTATGTGACGAATTAAATCAAAATAGTTGGCGATTATATTTCGATTAGTCTTAAATTGTTGCGGCTCTAACACGTATGTGTTCATCCACTTTCCTTGTAGTATGAGTATGTGATGGTGAAGTATTCACCTGCAGTCTCCACACGAACTCATCGCAGTGTACTTTGAACTCTTCACAGAATAAAGTGGAAG
Organism: Collichthys lucidus; assembly: GCA_004119915.2. NCBI lineage: Eukaryota > Metazoa > Chordata > Actinopteri > Sciaenidae > Collichthys > Collichthys lucidus. The sequence goes on from CM014087.1 coordinate 4,312,216, forward strand.
AAATATTAACTTTGTGTTAACGTATAAACGTAAAGGTTGACACGATAACTCCAGACTGTCCAGCCCGTAACGAACAAGGTCAGCGGGAACAATGGACTTTTTCCAGGACATGACGAAGACACAAAGTAGTAAATAAATACCTGTATATACCAACGAGTATGAAGCTGAATCAGGTAGCCAATGTTCAAACAACACACCGCATGCATGCACTATCATCACAAAACACAGAACAGAAGAGGAAAAAGCTACTATAATGTGCAATGCACAGTATTAATATAGTTAATCCTGTAGTTTACAGTAAGTAATGTTATTTCTTTGGTTAAACTTGAGCATTTTCCCCAGGAAACATGATTCCCAGTGGCAAACAGAACCGTGTAATCAACATTTACATTATAATAAGTTGTAAATTGTAACAAAGGTTGTCTATTTCCACTTTAAAGTTACAAAGATAGAAGTACGAACAATGCAAGCATCCACCGTGCGTAATAAATGAGGCAAAGTCAGCTCTTCTTCTTCTAGGCCAAAAGGCTCCACTGGGTTAAGAGTGAGGCTCCAGTCTGCCTCTCTGTGGAGCACTGAGTTGATAATGTCACCACTTCTAGGAAGAGGCTTAGGTTTTTTTTTTCTATTTCCCATAACTTGAATGCAGCTACAAAGCCACAGTTAGCCCGTACACAATGTCAAACAATAGCATAATCCACGTTTTGTGTGTCTGTGTGTGTTGCGGGTTTCGTGTTAATGTCAATCTTTAAAGCCTCCTTTCAGTTCGTCCAGCATAAATCAGACGTCCGGGATGTTTCGGCGTGTACACGTCGTGTGTGCTGCCGTCGTTTATGGAGGATTTTATGGGGGTATTGTTTTACCAGCACGTGGACGTGTAAAGTCAGAACGTCGTGCACGGAAGCCACGGTGGAAAGCCTGTAGGTCGATTAGACAGTGTCAGAACGAAGCGTCTGCCTCGAAGACTGTGAGAACTTTTGATCACGGGTATTATTTAGAGATCACTTTAGAGGATGTTCCAGTGTTTCAGGATGTTTTTGACCCTGCCTGCCTGGTCACTGTAGTTTCCTTAACTAACAGGGATTCCCTGTCTGTATGTAACGTTTTATGAGTGGTCACAGAGAGATGTGCATTGCTGCTTCAGTTACTGGAAGTGTAACAGTAACAAAAGTCTCAAGAATTGGTCACTTGAAATATTACGGATGAGTTGTTTTGGGTGATTACTCTCAGCTTTTCAGCGCATGTTTCTGCTCATAGATTGAAGCCTCAATGTTGCAGTTGTTTCCCTAATAATGTGTTAAAGTCCTGAAAGTGAATAACAAACGCAGCTGTAGTGAATCGTGTTTATAGAAAGAAATAACAATAATTCATTTTTAGCACCTAGATTTTGAACTAAATGCAGTTAAATGAATAGTTTAACACTTGGTTTCAAGGTTGGATCTGTGTTTTGAACGATTAATAAATCATACACATATTTCAATCTATTCAGATCTAATCTGTTCTTTTATTCTCAAATCATTTGATAAGCAGAGCTGTGTTGTTTTTTTTTTTTAGATTACTCCACACATGTGTATTTATCTATTTTTAATGTTCCACCTACCTTATCACACTTTTCAATTTTGGAACTTTTGACACAAAAACACGCCGGAGCACTTTGCTCTGAAATTAAAGAGCAAGAGAGAGAGCGAGCGGTGGTGGTGGCGGCGGTGGGAGAGCAAAGAGAGAGAGAGAGAGACCCAGTGATTTTCCAACTGTGTTCTGGGTGTCACTTTGGTTAATAATCTCCTACCAATCCTTCAACTTGGGTGCACGTTCAGGACGCTTCAAACCATGAAAACAGCTGGCTTTGTGCAGCCCAACTGTCAGAGTCTCCTTTGCTGTCGATGATGGAAATATCAAACCAGTGAGCCGTGAGTGGACATCTCAATCTGAATCTCTTCAGCTCAGCTAAACCACAGCCGTCCTCCCACTGATAATTCATGCAACATACACTCGCATTAGGGACACAGTGAACCGTCCTTACACAGTCCTCGTTTTTTTTTTTTTTTGCTGCAAATACACAAGCGGCACGAAGCTCGGCAATTCTGTTAAACTTGAAATGAAATGGACTCAAGTCATTTCTTAGACTTAGGCTATCACTTTGATATACAATTGTCCAATGAGCAATTCATTCAAGGGTCGAGCACCGGCTCTTTTCAAATATTGAACAAAATAGTGAATTTAATGGAGGGGGAGGAAAAAAAAGCCTGAGTTTGGTGATATACATATAAAAGAAAGCATAGTTCCAGAAATGATCTCCATTCAGGGAATGAAGCAGTTTGGCGTTGATACCATTCAAGCGAACGCAACAACATCAGTCCATTTCATCTGTTTCGAAATTATAATGCTGCTCTCAGTTTCTTTGCCAGCATGCACTCATCCTCCTCCTCCTCCTCCTCCTCCCACATTTATTTTAATCATCACAGCAAACACAAGGAGTAATAGGTGCGGCATTCCATGGGAAGCACAATCAACATACATGTCTAAACATTTCCGAGTCATCCATCAAATAAAAGCAAAGAATGTCTCAGAGCTCTTGGATCTCAGATTTATTAACAAGTAGATAGGGGTGGAAATTAAAACATAGTAGTGTGGAGTCATCTTCCACAGAGAGGCAGATTGTAGCCCGTGTTCAGAAGAGAGACGGAAGGAATGCCGTGTTTGTTTTTCTTCTCCGGACCACCATTATGTGTTTTCAATATGATGTGAGTCGGAGATAGAATCATACAAGTCCCTGGGGCTCATCCAAGTTTAACAAAGCACCAAGGAGAGACAAACCTTAAGCCCACACAGTGTTACAATGCTCCTCTCATGAGAATGTAATAAATAAATGAGCAGATGAGTTTGGCTCTGACAAGTGAGGGACACGGCGCTCCCTGTGCATTTTTGATAGTGATCTAATTCATCTGGCAGGCGTGGATGTTGATTAAATCAGAATGTCAGCCACTTGACAAGACAAGACACAAGCCTGCGTGGAACCTGTTTGAACAGCGTGAGCCGTGCAAGATGGCCGGGGAGATTTGCAATGCGGCGTGTCCGCTGAACTCCTGTTATCGTTGCTTCCTGCAACATGTCCGGAGAGACAGACAGACAGACAGATGTGGAGAGAGACGTAGAGGAATCCATCCACCTCCTCTGGTGACATCAGGCCTCTGACACTCACGGGGTAAACAGAAGGGCGCGATGGCATGACCGTGCCCCCCCGTCATTCACGTGTGCGCTCGATGCCTCCATCAAATCTCCTTGACAATCACAGAGCTGGAGGCAAGACATACGTACATGCTGAAATCACAGGGCCTGTAATTACGGGGGGAACAAAGCCTCTGTGAGCAGACTCACTATATGAAAGAGCATCAATGGGAAAATCAGAGCAAAGAATGCTTAGGGTTGGCCCGTCGGTAGCGGCGCACAATAGGAGTATGATAAAGGGGGAGTTTCGGAGACAGAAATCGTGGAGGCAGGTTGCTATTTAACTGATGAGTGCCTCTCCAGAATCACTATATCTGTGGAAAACTATTGCTTTCCCCCCAAATCCAACACAATACGCCAACCATCTGCCAAAATATGACAACAGACCGACGTCAACACACTTTGGAAAATGATACACATCGTTTTTGAGATTCCTTACATGCACAAGACACGCGAGTGACGTCTTGTGCGACTTCGTCGGCTGTTCGCTAATCCCTATCTTTACGCATTTTATTTTGCTTTCCCTCAACGCTCCGCTCAGGATTTCTCGCCCAATATTTCCGTCGACGCGTCGGGCCGATGATTTGCCACAGAATGAAACAGAATTGGGTTCCTCCTCTCTCCCGTTCACCTTCCTCGCATGCAGAGCTCCAAGGAGGTCAAAGTTACATGTAGAAAGTCACGCCACTAATCTCCTTTGTCACTCATAAAATTTACAAAACATCTCCCTCATGGAGGCCTGTCAGTTTGCTGCTGCCTGCGTCTGTCAGAGAACACAGATAATTACTCAGAGGGATCGGAGGAAGCCTTGATTATTTATAGGCCCTGAAAGCTCTGAAAGGGCGGAAAAAATACTATATGCAGCTTTGAATGATTTCTTGTTAGTAATAATACAACAATATTAAAAAAAAAAATACAAAGACAAAAGCAGTAAACCCTGGAGTCGCAGTCTTTATTAAATTACTCACACTTCTTACAAAAAGAAATCTTAATTCTGTGAGATGAAACTTTTCCAGAATCTCAATAGAGCAGAGTCAGAGTCAGATCTACGTTACAGACGTCTCTCATACCGAGCCGTGAACCCGGTCAGATAAATGACGTGTGAGCGTAACAGCCAGCACGGCTTTGCGGTGTTTTCGTTCACCTTGCTGCCGTGACCTCACCTGCTGTTTGTGTGTAATTCTCTCTCGTGATAACAGCGCGAGGAGCCCATGAATTATACTAAGCCCTCGTGTGAGAGAGAAGAGGAAAAACAAGCAGCTCTTCAACAATAAATGATGATCACTCTGCAGTGATGTGTGCTTTTGATTCACCTCGCCTTCAGATCATGAACGCTTCCTTTTATTTCCCATGGAAGACGGTACAGTAACGTGCTGTAATGTTTTAATCTACTTTAAAGCTCTTGAAATCTGGAACTGTAAAAAAGATAATATGCATGACTAAATATGTGGAAAACAACTTAAAGTATGTAAGATTTAGGAGGATCTATTCGATTTATAGTTCACCATGTTTAGCCCAGAATGGACAAACCTGGACAAATCTAGATATATTCTCCAACATGTTTGGATAGAGAAGTGAGGCAAGGGGTTGCAATCAGCAACCTCTCGACTAGATGCCATTAAATCCTCCAAAGAGCGCATCTGCAGTCGCACAAGGAGAAACTACAAAGACTAGATTTGTTATTTTAAAGAGCAACAAAAAGCCTAAAGGAAGTCAGCCGACGTACTATAAATAAACGACAGAGTTCATGGAGGGAGGCGGTCGTGATGGATGAACGGCTCGTGCTCAGGACGTTCAGGGTTTGTGTCCCACGTCGGGTTAGGTTTAGGTTTACAAAACAGCGTCGTTAGGTAGGGAGAAGATAATTGTTTGAGTCGGAGTAACGAGTCAAAGTTGAATCAAAGGCAAACTTTTCCCAGGTGCAGTAACAACGGTTACAAATCTCACAGTCTCGCAGCCACCATCTGGACGGTCTACGTTGGATAATGTTAGCCCTGATAATGATGGATATCACTAATCAGCGGCATTCGCCAGAATAAAACATTTGCGCTGTGATATGTTTCTGCAAATCACGGACATGTTGAATGCACGAGTTCTAGGATTTAATCGTCTAAATCTTCCTCTGTCGATGTTTGCTGAAGAAATATCTATTTGTTGTTTGACCTCCTCAAACTGAACCCAGCTAGCAGATCCAAGCGAGCCAATCCAGCTTCTGATCGATTAGTTGCTGTGAACCAACATTGTAACCATGGCAACCGTGCACAACTAAGATAGCAACAAAACATGCTACACCTTTAAATAAGAACAATTTGATCAAAGTTGATCTAAATCTCCATCAAAAGACTAAAACTAGATCTAAACCTGGAGACACTGTGAAAGGTTTGTTCATTAAAGAGGTTTTACACTCTCAAATAAAGCTAGCTGGCTTCATTAGGACTGTGGTGTAGTTGTCGTTTGATCAGATTTGATCAGTTTCTGATTAAAACGCTGATCCCCGTTAACTTCAAACCAGAAGAAACACAAAAAAAATCTCCAACATGAAATCACAGAAACTGTTCCAGCATGGGCAGAAAATCCCATCAAATCCGTTTTTTTTTTTTCCGCGGCTTAATTAAACCTCTCAGAGTAACAGTAAAACAGTGCGGGGTGACCTGTATCCAAACCGTCTTGTGGTTTGGTCATACCTCCGAATAACACGTGCCTGTTTAATTCTAATACGCTATTTAAAATGCCAGCCTAATAAGAGATGGCAATTCCATGTGCAAATCAATTTGATATCTGCTGGGACTGAAAAGTGCACATCACACATTTACGAGCCAGGATCAAGCTGGGGGCAGGTGCCTCTCTTCTCAGAATTACAAGGAGAGTTTGCAGACAGATATGAATTTACAATTAGTCTCGTCCTGGCGACTTCTTAAGGTTTGTGACAGCGTCTGGGGTTCCACTAAAGGCCATGTGTGTGAAGCCATGAATTTCTTGCGACAGGCTATGATACCAGAGAGGCTATATTTAGGGAGGATAACTAGTACTGCACGGTATAATCTGACATTTGTACCACAAGGGAGTCATACTGCATTGCTCACAAATGACAGTGTCACTGTTGGTTTGCGTCCCCGGTGGAATAGGTTAAAGAGAACAAAACATGTTTTTGCAGTGGAGTGCCGCTCTGCAAGACAGATCTAATAAAACTGTATTTGATTGTGGGGGTATGATCTGACTGTGGCTGTCACTGGTGAGTGAGCCCCCTGAGCGCGGAGACAGCAGCAGTCTGGTTGAAAAAGGAACAAAGAGTCCCTGGGAGCGGTCTCAGTAGACTCTGAAACAGGAGTCTGCATGACTGGCCTGCTTTTGATGGCTGACTTCAGCAGGGCATTTCAACTTCCCCCCCTCTAGTTCTCTTGCCCTCTAACCAGGGGGGACAAAGAGAACAAGCAGAGACCACCATTAGTCCGGTGTCGCCGGCTAATATTAAGCATATCACTTTTCTAAGCGTTTTTTTCATGAATAAACATTCTGCATATCCCGGGCAAACGCAACGTTTTTATCAATCTACAAATACATTTTCTATCTGTTCCCTCATGCGGTGTCGTACTTTAAATTAGAACATCAACCAGCATATTTGAGTACCTGTCAAATCCTTTTAAAGAAAACAAGCATGATGTAATTCTGCTCAACCAGGCAATTCATTAGCCCAAGTCAAACACTCGTCCTTCTGCAGCCGGCTTGCTGTTGTCCTCCCCGCGGAACGCCCGAGTAAGCCACTTAGGTCCACATTCACCAAGGTGATCAAACCTGCGTCAGCCTACACCTGCCTCCCCTCTCAGGAGGAACCGGGACAGGCTCGCACAACAAAGCTCAGACGTCGTGCCCACTTGGGGAGTTCAGCTGACTGTGTCTTCAATCACCGCATCTCAGGAGCTATCCGAGGATCGCGGTGCGTTTAGGTGGGGAGGGAAAAATAAAAACACGGAGGAGTTTTTGTTTAGGATGCATTACTGCACCGGCTGATTGATGCACGAGGAGTATTCCAGCCACTCAGCCCGCTGTAGTGCTCTCTGACATCTTTGCATTCTCCTGTGCTGCTGTCTTTGCAAAGCACCCCACAGAAGGAGAAACGGTATCACTACTAAATAGACATATGGAATATGAGTGTCGAAGACATCTTTACTAGGAGGCATTAAAGCCGTGTTAGCAGAGGCAGTAGGATATTATACTGGCTAGATGCTCAGTGGAGATTTGGGGATCAGCAATGTGCAGGCTGTTTTTTTTCAATGATATGTTTGAATTATTTCTTATGGGTGTGCATAATGGCAATATAAATCTTTCTGGGTGTGCAATTACAAAGACTGGCATGGTCTATTCCCCGCTGGGTGATCGCCTGCGAACAATGACATATTACCGGCTGGCCAGCAGTGGTCATTAAGAACTGATATGGGATTTATGGCCAGTCTTTAAACATGAGATGGCATTAGAGAGATTTGAATACAGTCAAAATGGCACAAAGAATCCTGCCTGAGCAAGATGGAGCTAATGAACTGTGGTCGGGGAAAGCAGGGGGATATAAAGTTATTTTGGGTAAAGCCAATTTCTCATCAAGCAAAATGAGTCTGATTTTAATCACGGGTTGTCAGGGTCCATAACAAGCTCGCTGTGTGTTATTACGGCATTGTATTGGCGAGGTTTTATAGGGTTTTGTAACGAGCGAAAGGCGAACAATTAATGCATTAACGCACGCTTCAATTAGTAATAATGAAATGCACGTTGAAAAGCACATGACAAAATATGGAACGTTACGTATGGAGCGCGGCGTGGTTATTATTATTACAAGGATTCGAATGCGGCACGGTATCGTCTCCGTCAGACGACAAAAGCCCTCCATATAACCATCTTACTAATTTTCCAGTGGCAATTAAGGAGTCTTACATTCCACACGCTACCTGCTGAGAGAGTGTAAGGAGCTTAAACATCAGATGTGTTCATTGGAAAGTGAGAAATAAAGACTTTGCCTCATCATATTAGTGCCAGCCCTTAAAGTGACTGTTTATCATGAGGTAGTGCTCAAGGTTTTAATGAGCTCCCTGCCTGTTCTAGTATAATTCCAATTAGTCCCTCCGTCTCATATAATGGCATGATTACCTTGTGAAGCCTCCATTGTTTTCTGTACAAGCCTTGAAAGGAACCCTGACTATTTTAATCTGTTTCCCAGTGGCAGCACACCTGCCAAGCCAGTTACACCTCCTGCAGAATGATCACAGGTATTGGTTCATTAATACAGAGAATGGCAGTGTATGAACCCCCCCCACACACACACACACACACACACACACCCCTCCGCGGTCACACCTCGTGGCGGATAGACGAGAAAATGAATGTTAAAAAAATCTGATTTTGACTGCATTCCGCTCAGAATTACACGGACTGAGCAGGAGGAAGGAGGACGAGGAGGAGGAGGAGGAGTCTCGCAAAACAAGCAGCGATACTGTTGCACGTTTATTTTTGTTTTGCTCGCGGCTCACTTATTATAAAGCGTGACTGATCTCCGTCAGAGCGATAACAAATCCCGCCAAAGTAAGGCCCGTTACCTCGGGTTTTGGTAGCTACCATTTCAGAGGGAGGGAAGAAGAGAGGGAGCTGTAGACGAGAGGAGAATCAGTCGTTAGCATTTGCACCGTCATCGTGTTCGGGCGGCCTGTAGCTTCCACTCGCCCAGCCTCGCGAGAAACTCGCCGTGCAGTCATTACGATGTATCACCGATACCGTTTGTCACAGAGGGCATGTTGAGGCAGAAATGCATAACGAGAATATAAAAATATACGTGCAGCAAACTTCATGCAAACCAATAATCGAGTTAATGTTGTTGATTCAATAAGTTTAAGCGTCTGTGCTCTTAAAAACCGCGGCGCATTGTTCCTCCTCTATCTCCGCGGTAATTGATTCGGAGCTTCCGAGGGACAGTGTCTGGCGCGAGAAATGTTTCATTCAAATCATAATTTAACAGGGTATCAGCAACAACGAGCACAATAGGAGAGGATGGTAATAGCCAGAACCTAAAACTGAATTTAGATTTTCTCTCTCAGATTTGACACTCGTGCAGGAATAAGAGACAGGAGGGAAGAAATGGTAATCTGCAAGAAAACCCTTAAAAGAATCAATTTGGCAAGGTGTCTGAGAATGTGACTTTATCCGGCACTGTGATTCCGACTGTCTCCTGTAAGAGTGGGATGACTGTCTTTCTTCCCCGCTGACAGGCAGACCCAGGCCAAATTGACAGTTCTTTAAAGCGCCTGACAGAAAGCCGCATTAATTAAGTCATTGCTGGACTTTAATTGTGTTAAGAAGTTGAAAAAAAAAATCTAATATGAGAAAAGGTTACCAAGTCCTCCGTGGTGTCAGATTTTCTACTTTCTATGAATATTAATGTGCCTAATGAAGACAATCTTCGCTTCATCTCCCCATTGTTCTGTATTCAGGTGCCAAGCTTTCACAGCCATTGATTTGTTGTTAAAGAACAAATATGTCACGGGAGAAAATGACTGCCACGTCTTTTATCTTAAATTTATCAAGAAAAACGCCTCTCTTTTCAGCTGGAGTGTGGATTTTTTTTTTTTTCTGTTATTCTAAGAAAGATTTTTTAGCTGAGTGAGTGTCATGCAAAAGTTGTCAAGGTGTGTTTGGGTGTTAATTAGATGTGGTAAGCCAATTTTGTTTTTTTCTAGCGTGAGCTGGGGGAACAAAAGGAAAATTCAGATTTCATGAGGTGCGGCTGGCGACGAGTAAACACAAAGCCAAAGCGAAGCAAACTGAGTCGTTTCCTTTAGCCAGTGGCATGCAAGCAATTAACCTTTTAGCATTCTGCGTTTAAAAAATATATATATTTGTTTGCAGAGACAGACCACGTCGGCAGAAAAAAGAGTAAACACATTTGGAGGATCATGATTTCTCCGAGGCGGAGAGAGCTCGCTGAGGTGCAACTGTCTGCCGGCGGATAAAGTCATGTGATAAGATATTTGATGGCACCTTACAAGTTCTTTGTGGCTGCCACAAAGCCCGAGGGGGGGTGGAGGGGCGAAGAGCAACACCAAGCGCTCCCCCAAACTTCAATATTAACCGGGGCATCATGATTGCCAGGCATATTGAAGAGACAGAAATTCAAATGAACCTCTCCTCCACCACCACCGCGATAAGACGACCTGAGTCCTTGTGAAAGATGAGCTATGGCTATTTCTGGAGAACGAAGTGCTCGGTCTCGCCACAGGGCAAACCCTGAATAGCCAGGGTTGGAATTACTTGAAAAGAGGGACTGGCTGATGTACTTGGCACTTGTCATTGAAGGAGTGTCTTTTGTTCACAATGCCCATAGATCTCCATCTGAGGAGCCCGTACAAAAGGACTCATGTATTTGTGAATCCTTTTGTGAAAAATTAACACACGCATGTTACCGAGGGGAAAAAGGAGAGTGTCAGAAAATAAATTTTGCAGTAACTCATCTGAATTTACTGCTTCAATTTTTTTGGGGAGGGGGGTGGGAAACCTGGCTCGCAACTTACGCACCCCTCGGCGCGTCCTCTCCTCGGATGGCCGTTGAAAAGAGAGTAGTCACCATAGCTAATTTATGTTGAGGGTTGGGTGTACACAAAGTGTGAAGGACTGGGGACTGTGCACATGTGGACGTCCCTTTATTGCATCTGACAGAGACGACTTCTTTCTGATGTCATCCCTCCTCTGTGCATGTGGGAGTCCAATGAAGTTCACATTGTTTCCCACCAGAAGAGACACTCACACACACACACACACACACACACAGGAGGGAATCAGTCAAAGCTGCACCGAGATCGAGTCTCAGACATAATCAATTTAATGCTTCCTTCAAGGGGAGCTGTGCTTCTTATGTGTTAAAAGAGTATGTGTGGTACTTCAGGCCAAGATAATCTGCAAAACTTTTCAGCTCAAGAACACATCTAATGCACTTTCCATCCCCTGGAGGTGCAGTCTGTGATCTATAACATACAAATTATTCATTTTTGGCGTGTTTACATCAGGATTTTTGGGGAAAAACCATTTTAATTATGCTGATTTTTAATCTATAGCTCAAACTCTTCGGTTATTTATGTGAACACATTGAACATTTAAGTGGACACCATGAAGAAAAATGACGTATCGTGGCTTTAACGCCCCTCCCTGTAAGAATTTATGTTACATAAAGCAGATTTTTCAAAGGTAACTCTACGGGGGGAAGTTCTTGCTCAGATTTACTTTGGTTCCCATGTGCTGTGAACCAGACTCGCTTTTATTTATGGGAGAAGTTTAACTTCTGGCTTTGTGCTGCAATGATTATAATTCTGACGCTGAGCCATTATCCGGTTTTTAAAATGAATCAAATTTAATGGCCGCGTGGCGTTAATCTTAAATCAACATCTCAGCGTTTTAGTCTTATAAATACAATGCATTCCTTATTATCGTTACATTGTTGTGATTATTATTGCTTCGTCGCCGCTTTTAATTGCATCTACGCTGACCCCAAAAAAAGACACGGGAGAACAAATGAAGAGCAGCATCAGAGGGAAAGTAATGAAACGTCTTTCAACAACACTTTGTCTCCGTTCCTTTGGCCAAGTCTGGGATACCTATTAACATTCCCTTTAAATTATTCATTCTGATGGATAAAACACCTCCACAATTAATTGCATGTGAGCCACCCAACCCCCTTAAATCTGTTGGAAGAGGCTGAAAATCACAGCGCGCACTCGTTAAATGTATAATTTCCTTACACTGGACTTTTAAATATGGGGCTGGATGTAAAAATAATAACTTCTAGGTAAATAAAGTAAAATAGATGGCTGCTGATTAATGTGCACGGCATGAAATATTCTCTCTTCATCAGACCTCCCTCTGTACTAATTCGCCTTGAGGAGGGCGAGAAAGAGAAGAGAGAGAGAGAGAGAGAGAGAGAGAGAGAGAGACACCCTTCTGATAGGAAACTTTCTTATCGTTTGTATATTCCGTTTCATGGACATCACTTCAGAGCAAATGAGTACCACACGTCTCGCGCGCTCATGTAAATTACATCAGATTCCCAACCTCGCCATCGCCATCCACTGTGAAAACGACATTCAATGTCATGTATTAATCATAAACATCACAGATGTATGCAGTATTAATTGTCATGCTTCTCTAAGAGGAGGATTTTTTTCGGGTTGGGGTGGGGGGGGCTCTTGTTTCACATTGTGGAGGTCTGCTCTGTCGTTCATTTGTAGATAATGTCTAATGCATTTGCAACATGAAAATTAGATTTTTATATGAAGTCCTGCTTTTCAATGGTAACTCGCTCAACTGTGCTGTTGTTTCCACCCCGGAGAGAAATACATTTGTGCCTCACATTCAAGGATTAAGTGGGCAGAAACTGCAGTATTGATGCAGGATACAAACATAAAGGCAAGACTGATGGCTGCTACTAAACTGATGTTAGTGTCAGTATTGATGTTTTTTGGACAATGCCATTTTAAAAATGCAAACTCAGAGGCGGGAGAGGATGGGGAGAGAGAGAGAGAGAGAGAAGTTCTATAAAAAAAAAAAGTCATGCTGTAAGCAGAGAGGGAAAACAAGCATTGTGTTTTTGTGAAAGTCTGCTGTGCACAAGCTCATCCAGGAAGAAGAGTGTGCTGCCCGGCTATTTATTGCTATGCCGCTGAATGCAACGCCAGCTCAAAAGGCTTCAAATCATTGGGGAGATTGTTAGGCTTCTGTGAAAATTACGGAAATGCAGGGGAAATGGATGAGCAACACTTCATAACAATTAATCAGGGGCCGCTGATTAATAAAGTTCATTTTTTATTCTCGATGATTCAGGGGATTATCAAAAGGACACTGTCCTTGTCATTTTGATTAACAAACCCATCCTCGCTCTGGAAGAGGACGCGCTGAAGGGAGACGCTTTCTTTCGCCCATAAAATAAATATTGAATGAGAATATTAACTCGTTAACCTTGACAAGTATTTGTAATTTTCATAAGGGGGTAAACCAGCAGATTCAGCACAAAAAATGCTGTGGGGGTTTGAGAAAAGGCACGGGAAGAGGGGCGGGGGGACGACAACACACAACAAATTAGAGAGAATGAAGAATGCTACTGCATGAATCCTGTCATTTTTATGGGCTGCAATGATTAATTTGTTTGTTCAAATTCTCAATTAAGCCAGGAGGAACTGGCAGAATTAGAAAAGGAGAGCAGTGCGGCGGCGTTGTCTTGGCTTTGCAGAGCGCCCTGGGGAGATACAGCCCCGGTACCTGATCTCAGGTCATCAGGCTATTCTGCAGACAGCTCACACAGCCCCTGAGCACGGGGTGTGGTGCACGTCCTGGAGATTCATTTGGAAGAGCACAGGAAAAATGTAAATCAAAATATTTCGTCAGTCCCCCTGATAAATCATTCTGCCTTTTCCTTTCATTTGTCCAGGTCGCCTTGTCAAGGGTAATGCCCTTAAAATGTCAATTGTCAGTGTGAGCATGCATTGCATTAGACATAAAGTACAGTTCACCACACACAAAAACAGCCAGTCAGTCGCTGTGTTATACAGAAAGAAATAAAATATGGAGCTTGCACTTCCCTTTTCCCTGGAGGCCCTGTGCACTTATTATTTGTCAGAGTGACAGATGTTTTTCAAATGATGGTGTCTCATGTGTGCTGAACTTCTACCAAAGCTTTACCGTGAGAGACTGCCAGACGTTATACACCATCTGATGGTTGGAAACCTCCACGGACTAAATCCCCGCGCTGTGAGGCTTTCTGCAGGGGGTGAGAGAGAGAGGGAGAGAGAGAGAAGGTAGGGGGGAGTCTTAACAACAGAGGAAGAGGGTTGTCAGGGTGGTCCACTGAGGTGATCCGAACACTTTTACAGAGCAACAGCTCAGGCGGCTCTGGACCTGGACCCTGACGACTGAGCACATGCAAGCGTGCAGCAGCCAGCACAAAAAAAAAAACCAACCACGATCTAGATTTGCTTATCAGAATTGAATTTGCAGAGCGCTGTGAATTTTTTTTTCTTTTTTGGTTGGCTGCAACAAATATTATTTACAGCACATACAGACATAAATATTAATATAGACGGAAAACAAATTTGCAAGTAACTCTGCGAACGCTCACTTCCACAAACTGAGCAGAAAGAAAGAGGTCATTTTGTGCTATGTGCATTTTTTTTTTAACTGTGTGTGGGAGGAAAACACTCAGGTAGCATCATAGAGCTAAAATAGTGTGAGCGGGTGGTTGGTGGAAATATGCAGCAACACAGAGGGTCAATGAGCTGTTTTCTTTCTCACCTTCAGCACAAATCGTAACCAGGCCGCACGTAAATTTTATCACAGATATTTGGTAGATTATCATTAATCAGTCAGGCGCAGAGGAAGTGTTAATGTGTGTTAATCTTGAACCACTCGTGCATGTAACTCGAGGATATGCTAGAGCATTTATGCATTTATGTAACATCCGCAACCCGCAGCCCACTTAAAGTCTGTGTAAAGCAAGAATATGTGTGTCAGACCAAAGAAGAAAGTGTTGTTAACCACCGAGACATATTTAAAGGATTTAAAATATCGATGTTTATGAAATTAGGTGTCAAAATCTTTGAAAAAAAACTTTGAAACACTGAGCTGAGATGAATTCATCTCTATCTCTCTTTCTCAGGGTGGCCTCAGCGTGTCATCGAGCCACCCTCTAAGGACCGCCCACAAAGTCCTGAGACTAAAAACTGGTGAAAAACTGTTTGAACCTCTAACTCCACATCTCAGTCATATATATCGTTCAAAGTCTTTTCACGTATTTTCAGCAGTTATTTCCAACATATTTAACGGACTGTGTTTATTTTATTCTTTATTAGGCCGCTTCCACTTTCTGCTCGGTAAAGTATTTGTTTACCTCCGTAACGGTTTTGTGAGATTCAAATCAAACAAAAGGAGACACCTCGTGCATTCAGCTCTAACTTGTCAAAAAAAAAATCATCTGGAGAGAGGGTTGTTTCTGTTCTACATACGCTGCAAATTCTCCAAGCGAAAGTGCAACTTTGTTATTGTGTTTACGACCATTATATGATTTTTGTAATGAAATCACAGTGTGTTTTCCGGACCAGTGGGTGCTTTTAATAGTGTTGGGCCACCTTTCTTTTTTTTCCAATTCAAGGTGTCCTCTATACAGTATGTATATCCAGAGCAGCAGCATTGACTAGAGCCAGCACTTGTGAAGCGAAAATGCTTATTAGTCAAACAGTCCCCATCGGAATAATGCCACGGTCAGCCAGTGGTGAGGGATAACTCTGTGCGGATGACACTCTGGAGCCTATTCTGTAGGGGATCTGCTTTAGTACAGCACGCACAAACATGATGTATGGACACACAAGCAGAGAAGCATCATGGGACCACACAATGGAGGAGCTGCGGATGAGTTACTGTAGCGAGAGCACGGCTTGCATCGAACACGCACTTCAAAACAATGACAGTATGTTCTAGTTTCTGTTTAACGATCCATTTGCCCCCCGCAACCTTGATCAAAACCTGTCGGCAAAAATAAAGCAGTTAAAAATGTATGTGGAACAATTATAGGTAGCGTTAAAAGCCTCCAGGCTTTCGTAGAATATCTTGAATTCTTGTGGCGCAGACAGAGAAAAAAAATCTAAGCCACAATAAGGCGAAAACAGACATCCAAAGTCATGTGGCTACTTTTAGAGTCTTGCAGGAAATAGGTGGTGCTAGATGCTCGCAGGGTTTATTGTCGCTGCCCGAGTTAATGGCTAACACACTAGCAGCAGCATGCTAGTGCTAAATCACAACAGCTCTCTTTTCTCTGTGCTGGGTTACTCCCACCTGACATTTCTGTCCCCAGGATTGTTTAGTTTTTTATTTTGCACACATATACAAACCTAAAACCAGATAATAGAAGTAAAACATATGTGACAGGAGAGGTCAAGAAGCCAGAGGCTTATACAACAGACTTCCCCTCAAACAAAAGGAGGAAGAATCTATCGTGATTTAGCAAAATACAAAGAAAATAAATGACAATAAGAAAGATGACACAGAAGAGTTCATAATAAATCATGTAAAAAGAATCAAAAACACATAAAAAGGAAGAAAAGAGAGAAAAGGGTTTTTAGATATAATCAAAAACTAATTAGACAACATGAATTAAATGTGATGACAGTTTGTTTTAAATATGTCCAAAAGATAGCGATAACAAGTACTTCTCTGTACTTTGGCATTACAGAGCTGTACACTACAATATGTGAAGGGATACTGGCACATGTTTGGCTCTGTAAAAAGGAAAATAAAGACGTTCAACCTGTCTAGTGTTAAGACAATCTGTTTAATTCAATAGTTGTTAAATAAAGGCGGGAAAAAGCTCTTTGAGCTAACTAGCTGTCCTTTAGCAAGCTTGTTAGCTCGGTCGCTAACAAGGCGATAAATAAACGTGGGTTATTCAAAAGTAAAAAAGAAGATAAAGATGTTATGGTGTATTATGAAAGTATACATCACTTCCATTTCGTTCAGTAGAGTTGTTGAAGGTGGGGAAAAGCTCTTCGAGCTAACTAGCTGTCAGTTAGCAAGCTTGTTAGCTCGGTCGCTAAAAAGGCAATAAATTAACGTGGGTTATTCAAAAGTAAAAAGAAAGATGAAGATGTCTGGTATTATGAAAACACTGTAGATCACTTCCATTTCGTTCAATAGTGTCGTTGAAGGTGGCAAAAAGCTTTTTGAGCTAACTAGCTATCACTTAGCGTGCTTATTAGCTTGGTTGCTAACAAGGCAATACATTCACATGAATAATTCAAAAGTAAAAAGGGAGATAAAGATGTTATGGTGTATTATGAAAATATACATCACTTCCATTTTGTTTAATAAAAAGTCATTAAAGGTGAAAAAAAGCTTTATGAGCTAACAAGCTTGTTAGCTTGGATGCTAACAAGCTTGTTAGCTTAGATGCTAACAAGGCAGTAAATTCACATGGGTTATTCAAAAGTAAAAAGGAAGATGAAGATGTTATGGTGTATTATGAAAATATACATCGCTTATGTTTTGTTCAATAGCGTCATTAAAAGTGGATTAAAGCTCTCCAAGCTAACTAGCTATTAGTTAGCAAGCTTGTTAGCTTGGTTTCTAACAAGGCAATAAATTAACGTGGGTTATTGAAAAGTAAAAAAGAAAGATAAAGATGTTTGGTATTAGGAAAACACACTTTACATCACTTCCATTTCGTTCAATGGTGTCGTTAAAGGTGGCAAAAAGCTTTTTGAGCTAACTAGCTGTCAGTTAGCATGCTTGTTAGCTTGGTTGCTAACGAGACAATACATTCAAATGAGTTATATTCAGAAGATGTGTTCTAACGGTTGACTCCTGCCTCATAACTGTCTGCAAACGGTGCTTCTTTTTGTGTGGTAGCAGTTTAAATAAGATTTTGGGGGCTTGAACTGTCAGTCCAGCTCGTTACTGGTCAGCGCTACAAAAGTTCACCCAGAAAATAAAAATCCACCGATTGCGGTCATTCCAATAAAAAACGAAATGATTCTTAACCACAAAAAATTTCACAGCTTCGCTGTACGTGCTGGTGTGACTGAGGCCTTAACAGAGCTATATTTAGTCTGACTTTCATTGCCAGGGCCCTTCAAGTTTAATACAAAGAGGTTTGTCAAAGCATCATATATTTATGTGGAACATTTGCTGCGTATGGGGAAGGGGAAAATCAATTTCCCGCCCCTCTTGATAATTGATCGTTTTTTCTGAGTGTACTAGAGCGATGACATGCCAGGTCCATCATATTTTGAATAGTAGTAAAGGAGCCAACACCTATCTATCTATCTATCTATCTATCTATCTATCTATCTATCTATCTATCTATCTATCTATCTATCTATCTATCTATCTATCTATCTATCTATCTATCTATACACATCCTTTACTACATCCTTTTCAGCTGCTCTTCTCTATTAAATACAGACACCGGGGTTTTATTCTTTGCGGATTTAATTCCTCGTCTCATTCTGAGACACTTTGTCATTAGCCAGTAAACCTTCTCAAAATAAATCCAATCCCATAAATCTACCTCTGAAGGAATCCGATACTTTTAAAAAGTGACAGTGACTGACCTTGAGATTTATTTTTGTCACACCGAAAACTGTCTCCCTCAGCAACGAGAGATGTGCCTGTCCAGATGGTTTTGTGTGGCATCGTGTTGCTAATTGTCAGTGATGCCATCAAAGGGATGTAGCAGACCTGACAACTTAGCTGATGAGCAATAAGATGAGTATGAAGAAGAGGAGGGGGGTGAAAAATTAGAGCCAAAAAACATGTGACAGTTATTTTGTGCTGGCTTACCTATGCTTTTAAAAAAGCACTTTAAATCCTTTGGCTTCTCTTTGTTTGGCTGCATTTGAATCGAGCAGAAAGCAAAGCTATTATTATTAAACCTGGGGTTCAAAATGGTTATTCCTGTGTAATTATTATGTCTAATTACATTATGCAAGCTATGAATATCCCTGAAAATACAACATTTGCTCCATAATAGCATGCTGTATTAAACCGGCTTCTCTCTGGTAATAAAACATTACATGTTTTTGTCTTAAAGTTGAATCTGGCTGCAGCGCCGAGCCGAGCTGAGCGGCAGCAGCGGTAACGTCCCCGGTGACTGTAAAACATGCAAGACAAAACATATGACACAGGGGATGATCCTGACCCGAGAATGACATGTGCTAAAGTACATTATAGTCATTGCCAGGATAAAGGTCACATTGACTCCTGTTATAAATTGGACAGGACAGCTCCAGCATACATGGAGTGTCAAGAGTGAGGAGGTCTGAAAGAAAATCCCTTGGATGTTTCAGGACACACACACACGCACACACACACACATGGATAAAAGTGTCTACGTCTCGCTCTCACTTGTGATTAGCACGCTTAATCATCACATTAAAGGAGAGGTCCGTGTTAAGTTCATCATATAATGGAGACGCGCTGAGTGAGATGTAGGCTTCTTCACTTCAAATACTCCGCGCTCGTGGTCATCCGAATCACAAACTCAGATGAAGTTCGGGCGTTATCATCGCTGCTAATGAGTAAACTCACAGCTACTCCGCCAGCGGAAACAAATATATATTTACATACGTTCGTCGTCTTTTGACTAAGAATACTCTGTAAGCACAAGAGCAGACTCTTTTTTTTTTTGTTGTTGTTGCTCCGAGATACAAAGGGAAGCGACTTGAAAGGAAATAAGCAAATGAATGCGTTGCCTCATTAGGCGGGCTTTATTTGACCGTAGCCAATTAGAGAGCATCTGTAATTTAAAACAGTCAACCTAAAAAAAGACTCACAACGAAGAAGAAGAACACATCTCCTCTCGTGGGACTTGAATCTTTTGCTTTATTTTCATTCAAATGATTATTTTCCAGTGACATTTTCTATTTGAACGAGTGTAAATAATACACCTTGTTCAGAAATATGTACCGTAGGCCCGCGGCAGGTTGAGTCGAGCAGAGCGGCATCTGAGGGGGGATTTCACCGAGGTCAAGGTTGCGCGACGGTTGCTGTGCCGACTTGTTTCTGCTGTTTCGCCTTCGTGATCGATATCTCTCCCTCCCGTCTCAATCAGTGACCCTGCTGAGGTATTTTCGGGGGCAGTTACCTTAATGACACAAAGGTGCACTTTAAAAAAAAAAAAAGCACAGCTCTGCAGTACCGGGGCGAGGAGACCGACAGCTGTTTAGCCATGAATCACACACACCTGATTGTAGATTAACGTGGCACTCCCTCACAAACAGAGACTGCACTGAAATATTGATAGTCGGGGAGGGCTGAGGCTTGTGCGATTGTGTGATCCGCATCAAAAGATAACCACCAAAACAAGATCTCCACTGCTTACTTTGCAGAGGGGAAGAGCCTCCTCGTGAAAAATAGTAACACCTGTATTGCTTATACTGGTTGTTAAGCATTGGAATAAAATTTTGTGCAATATGCATAACCAAATGCTGGAATAATGAGCCATCTGTATGTGTGGTCCCTTCCTTGGAGATGCCAAGAACGGCACCATCTGTGATGCAGCTACCAGCTGTTTTCCTTCTTATTACATGTTTATTAAAAGCTGAAGTTGTCCTCTTCAAGAAGAGTAAAAGAGAGCACGGGTGGCAATGTTGGTTATCTGATTGCCTCCATCTCCATTAGAAACAGACTTGAGCTCCGTTCCTGGTCCTATAAAAACACACTAACTGTTTCAACAGAACAGAGGGAGTGCTAATTAAATACTCCTTTCTTTTTCATCAGCGACTCGCAGGAAATTAAGAGAACAAACACGAGATTGACTGGCAGCAGAGCAACAAACATGAAAGGAGGAATGAATGAATCTAATCCAGCAGGACTGGATATAAATAAATAAATATGTGATGTCACTTACCCCACCTCCACTTAGCCCTTTGGGTTTGTATTTCAAAAAAACCCCACAGCAGGGTTTATGCATCTTTTCTATTTGCATTGTTTTCAATTTTCAAAACCTATTAGCAAGATATCGATCGACCACAATTGAGCATTTATGCACAGCAGGCAACCTACATCCCTCAAGTCAGAATCAGATCACATCTCCTGTAATTGAGGGTGGCATAACTGCAGACCACCCTCTGCAACTGTCAACAAATTTCAGGAGCTCAAACTAAGATACGTCAGGGATTGCATCCCGCACCGAGTGATAGACACCGAGAAGGAGAACTGGAAATGTCCATCAGCGTCCACTGCCATGCGCTGAACAAGACAGGTCAGGTCTGAATAGACACTGACAAACCCAGGGTGGACATACTGTCGACGTAGACTAAAGCAATACCAAAGGGACAAGTGACAGGCTGCTCTGATGCCTTACTTAACTGCAAGCACACACAGCGGGGGCAAAGATAGTGCGCGGCGGATCGGACGCACGCACGCGCTCATCCATATGGACGGACGGGCCTCGCATCCTTCAAGAGGAGATTAAACAAACTTCAGAGGCCTAATATGAGAAAAGTCAAAAACCGGCGGAGACGGAGCCGTACGTTAATGCGTGTGATGAGAATCACAAAGTGCAGAAAACAAAGCAAATTGATATTTCTGACAGTGCATCCATTTCTGAGGTTAGTGTGTTCACTCTGCTCAATGCTCAATAAAACAAACAAAATACCATCTATTTCTGTATAAACAATTACCTGCCATAGATTGTAACCTTATTGGATCGAGTGAAATGTTTGAAATAAATCATTAAAGCCGCTGACAGGGCATTTATCTTCACTCTTGCTTTAATGCTCTGTGCACAACACAGTGGATGAAGTCAGTCAAGGGTGTGTGTGAGGGTTTTTTTTTTTTTTTTTTTTGAATAAGCCAGGCCCCAGTGTGCCTCAGTGAGTGTGTGTGTGTGTGTACTTGTAAGAGCACCGTTGCGTGTGTCAATCCTCCTGTGGAGCCATGTTCTCAAAGCTCTTCATTTTGAAATCAAGCATGAATAATTAAGCCATTTCACAAGGCTGCTTTAACGATACATTACACGAGAGAGGAAATAGGTCAAGCAGCAATGTTAGAAAAGATTGTTTGCATGGGTGTTATTGGGTTAAAAAACGGTGAACAATACTACTCCACCCCCACCACCGCCTCCATTCATGCCCCACATACTGTACTTACTCCGCAGAGTGACTGGCAGCTCCGGCTTCAGACCCGTTTTACCGACAGATATGAGTTCAGGTTACATCTGGGTCATAGTGCAACTCCACCTGAGAAAATAAGACACACACACACACACACAAGCAAAACGGACGTTCACAGTATGTAACTGTGTTTTTTTGTAATCAAATATTACGTTATTGCAAATTAAATGGAAAAATAAAAGTTACTTTTGATGTCAAGCCGTCAGAAATATGAATACAAACTTATGTTTTTCAGTTTTTTTATGATTAGTCAGTTATATTACGAGAGCATCTAAGACATTTCTTACAGATTTTATGCAGTATGTTGCAGTGGAGGCGTCCCACCTCACCTGAAATAAAGAGCACCTCTGCTAATGTAGGAAGGAATTATTACATTCACCACCTCCACTAGCCAATTTCCTGGAGTAAACCCAGGGGGAGTCCTTTGTTTTAATTTGTACAGCACCTATGATTTATTGCACCAATACATAAATTAAATCGGATTTGTGTACACACAAAATAAATACGAGTGTATTTTGATATTAGTGAATCTATAATAATTATCCACTCTTGCTTTGATGAACATTTTACACTCGAGTGTCCAAAACTGTTAAACCTGTTTCACAAACAACAACACGACAGCGACCTGTTATCACCTTATGAAGTTGATATGTAGCTTATTTAAACATCTGGCAGACGTGGAACAATATTATGATTTGGAGTCGTGTTTGGTTCTGAAAGTCCAAAACTTAATCTGTTTTAGCTCTGTTTTGTTCTCCACCATCACTTTAGGGAAAAAACAGACTTGCTAAACAGTTGTTCACCAGCTAGTCGCTAACTTTGTCATTTGGTGCTAATCAGGTAGCGTACAGTCGGTTTAACAGAAACATTTCTCGAGAGCGGTGAGAGTGAAGCGAAAGAGGACGTAAAAACCAAAACAATGAGCTGAAAAACACTAAAACGCTTAAACAAAGTATATCGCCTTATAAAGTTGATACGGCAAACTGTAGCTTATTTAAACACCTGGCAGATGTGGAATGACGTTAAGATAAGTCGCGTTTGCGTCTAGCTGACAAATGAAAAATTGTCTTTTAGCTCCGTTTTGTTCTCCACCAACTCTTTTTTTTTAGCCGCCAAACACTGTGTTCACCAGCTAGTCACTAACGTTGTTTGGGCTTTCTCAGGTGAAAGTTGGAAATCGTGATAGGAACACGGTGAAATATTTGGTCATGAGCAGCCAAATTAGAGGTTTGGCAGCCGAATAAAGAAAAAACCCCAAATTCTCACAGTTTGATTGCTGCTACAACCCACATCTGCACACCAGTCAATGTGATTACTGTGCAGAATACACCGGCCCACATGTGCCGTTGTCGAATACAACGTTAAAAAAAATAAAACAGGCAAACAGTGTTGGCACTACGTCTCTGCTTGTATTTCTTTTTTTACATCATAAAACTCAACAGACCTTCATTGTACAGTCAGACACAGATTGTGATTTTATTAGACCAAACCCGCACAGCGTGACACGCAGTCAACCCGCGAGATTGTTGCTGTTGCAGGAGCCTTCACGCCCATAAGATACATACCAACTTTAGCCTTTAATTTCCATTTTGTGATCGCCAAAATAATGAAATATTAAGATACGTGTGAGGGTATTAACACCTGTCAAGAAGAGAGAACAACAAGTACCCTCTTGTCAGGTACTAGCATTAGGTACAAACAATGCAGCAATATCACAATAGTGTCTGTTTCTCTATAGTACACTTTAAAATTGTGGAAAAAGGAGTAAGTTGTGACTGATGTGAAGGGGAAAAAAAAAGCTCCAATGATCTCTGTCATCTGTTACATTCAGCCCTGAGGACAAACACGCTGAGTCCCACAAAGCTCCTTTAACTGTGCTTTCAACAACAACAACAACAACACTCACATCAGCTTGTACAACCTCGCCTACTTTCAACTAAACCGTGTTCTTCTTACACAGGATGGGACCACATGCTATTGTGTGTATAACCACGAGTAACCCTTTTGCTTCTTTGTGCCGTTGAGTGAAGAGTTACACGTCTTTTAAAAACACCTTATTTAGTCTGTTTCTGGAAACATTGTCAGGCCTGATTCCGAGACGTGCTAAATGATGTTTTTATGATCACAGATTACAAGCGTCCCGTTTCATGTGATGTGTTATTTCCCCATGCTTGAAACAAGTTCACATTTGCATCATTATACTGTCGTGCTATAGTCGTGCTCTGGGAAAATGTTTTATTTTTAACCCTGCTTGTCAATCACGCGACTGGAAACTTTTAATTTTTTTGAAGACGTCCTCTGAATTAGTAATAGCTCTTTGTGTTTTTTCAGCTTTGCTTGCGACTTCACAGACAGTACATGAATTACATCTTAAAATCAAGCAGCTGCTTTTGACTGTATGCATATGTTGTTGTTCCGCTTTGAAAATTATGAAACCAGACTTCAATCACAGGCTGTCCATTGTACATGAAATTTCATCTCTGGATTAAAGACAGGTTTAGATTTCCTAGACCGTCCTCCTTTTATCATGAGAGCATTATAATTAGACTCCCTATTGTCGAAAGACTGTGTAACTAAATAGTTCAACCGCACGATGTGAATGAGACCAGTGTTGTGATATTGGAAACAGTCTCAGGTTGAGTCCAGATTTCACTCAAATGGATAATTGACCGGCGTGGATCCTCAAAAAGCTTTTGTGCTTTTCAAACGGTTCGAGATTCAACAGAGAGCTTGTAAATCTCATAATATGAGCAGGTCTGTAGCGAGGCTGTCTTGTTTGTGTTCAATTTGAACTCACTCTGCTCCTGGACATCGCTATTTATCAGATGTTTGTTAGAGTCCATTGCCTGGTTGTGGAAATTTAAATGAGCTTGGAAGATTTACCATACCCACTTGAATAATGGCAACGCTATGTGTAGAGTCATTATTTGGACATTGTTTCTAGAATTACAGTTCTGACCTGGGAGAAAAAGTGCCCATAAATCTTATTTGAGAGTTAATGTTTACCAAAGCATGCAGGCGGAGCAGTCTTCTCAGAATTGTAGATTTCCTGCAAAGATACATTGAAAAGAAAGTCAGTTTTAAATGTTTGAACTGTGCGAGCTCAGATCCGACCAATTAGATAGGTTTGAAATGTTAGAGAGAGGGAGAAGACAGACATAAATGTCAGAGATGAGGAAAAAGAAATAAAACAGCTTAATTGCAGGATTGTCCTCTTTCTCATTGCGCTGTCTCAAACCAAAGAGTCCAAGCTCATTTTGTCTGAAGGCCATTTCACAGGACATAAGTAATAGAGAAATCTGACGGAGCACCGTCTGTTTTTAGGACTTTTTATCAACACAAAACTGGATGAAAAAAAACATAAACTGGACATTGGTTTACATCTTTTTACAAAAACAAACTTTTCTGGTCAATTGTAATTATTTAACAAATAATAGTTTTCATTTTTACTCAGGTCTTGCATACACGTCACACGATTCTTTAACCTGCATTGACAACAGAAGAAGCTGTAAACACAACATTTACATATCACCTTTAAAGAAGTTAAACAAGAAGTGTTTTCAGTCGTGTTTCTAGCTCTGCTTTGGTCTCCACCATTTCCTAAAGGAGATTTTCTGGCCCTTTGGCTGCTAGATGGTGCATATATTCACCAGCTAGTGCTGGGCATGTAGTGTACGTTTGTCTTTTTTGAGCTTTGCATTGCTGAAACAACTGCAGGCTGAGGAAAACACAGCAGTTACGAGGCACGTGACACCAAAACAGAAGCTGAAAGCAGCTAAAACGCTCCATGTGGCAGAGATCTGCATTCGTTTGTTTGTTACTATGAGCCACTTTAAGGTTTTACAAAGTAGTTTGATGATTTATCATAGCTTCATTTTATTCGCAGGAAAAGAGAAAATACATGTTTATTCAAGAAATCAGATTTCACGTGTGATTGCACAGGTTTTTGGACTTAATGCGAAATAAAATAGTCGGCTGTCTGATTTGTAAACTCGTGGTAAACCATAAAAAACTGATTAATTTTTTTGGATGAGAGGTAGCAGAAGTTTAGTCAGTGAGTTATGAGGCTCCAGAAATATTTTCAGTCATAGTATCATCATGCTTAAATCCTGATTATACTGATATTGTCCTTCAGTAGTCTGACTTTAAAGTATTACTTGAACTTCCAAGACAAAAACACAATAAATCTTTAAACCTATATCACCTATAGTGTACATTTCAGGTCCGACGTGTCTGTTTTGCCTGCACTTTTATCACGTTTGCCTTTATATGAGACACAACACCCAAGGTTAACCTGAATCTCCACTCCAAAAATAGTGTTTCTCCACCTCTGAACGGTCCAAAATTGACTGCGAAGATGAATCGAACCATCTCGAAAGCTAAAGCGATGAGAGGTCAGAACTCTGGCTGCCGTCAGAAAGACACTTTCTGGAGCCGCTTTGTTGACAATAAATAAAAGGCTGATTTTGTCGACACTCCAAAAGTGCCATGGGTGACTTCCAAGGAATGAGGGCACATTTTTTTTTTTTGTTTGTTTCAGAGCTGACTGGGAATCAAGCTTACATGGGTGTAAAAAGCTTGAACAAACATTCGAGGAATGTACAAACGGAGCGTCCAGTTCTTTGTCAGAGAAGCGGCTCCAGTTCTTGATGAGATCCGAGATAAAAGAATCACTCATCTGATTTCAAACATCTGCTTGTGTAACCGAGAAGAGTTTCTTCCTCTTCTTCTTCTTCAGGTTTATAAGCCCGTCATGGAACACGGCTCAAAGTTCACAGACATTAATTAAGTTTCGTTGTCGACTTTCTGCGTGTGAGCTGCATATTTGCTTCTTTAATCCAAAGAGAGCCACAGGTGTCTGTAAAGAAGAAAAAAAAAACGACTAACAAGACATATGTTTGTCACATTTTGTTACAGGCGAGGATCACACCTAAAGCGAAATCTGTCGAAGTTGTATCCCGGAAAATCTTCAAGCAGCCAGGTATGAGAACTGCAACCATGTGAGGGAGGGAAGAGCTCATCAAGACTCACGGGATGACAAATTCCACCATCTGCACGTGGATCCGCCATCGAACACTCATGCATGTAAGTGAAGTAAACAGAAAAAAAAAAAGTTTGCTGATCAGAAAGTTTTCCCACGACGCCGATGACGTTAAAGGAAGAGAACGGCGGCGGAGCGTGGCCATTCCGGGAGAGCTTAAGGTGAGTCGGTGATGGTTGGTCGCTGGCGTAACGCCTGTCACCTGCACACGCACACGCTTTGTGTACACACCGGGTGTTAAGAGCTGTCAGACAGGTATGGCTCAGGCTTGATCCAAGCCGTGATTGATCGCTCAGGTTCAGGTGGAGTTCACGGGAGGTCTCTGGTATCATTGGCAAAATGAGTGACAGACACAAAACAGGGTGATGGAATATTATCAGGAAGCCATTTGTAATCCGGGGTGAGCCTGGATCTCCAAGGGGTGTTGTCTCTCTGAAATGAAGTCATCCATCACCTCAACTTCATATTTGATTAGGTCATGAGTAGCTTTTTAAAGGGAAAGATGCTTTGGTATTGTGCTCACACAGAGGTTGGCGAGTAAAAAAAAAGAGGATTCAATTAAAAATCAAAATGATTTCAGAAACATAAAAGCATTTTACTACATTAAGATTTCAGCTCCAACAATTCATCACATCTGGTTTGAAAGTATTTTTTCACAGAAACATGGAAAAACCTGCAAGTAAAGATGTAAAATACTTTCAGGGAACACACATCCTTTGCAGAAAAAGCCAAATATTCTCAATTTTTCAGCTTTTTTTTTTGCTCCCTTTCTTTTCTGTTTTCTCCAACAGTAAACTGAATATTTTTAGGGTTTTTTTTGGAGCCGTGTTCAGGGAAAACATGCAATTAAACGACGCCACGTCGGCTGAGAACATTTGTTTCTTCACTGTTTTCTAACATTTCATCGACTTAACGGGAAGTCTGCGCTGAAAATAAATGTTGTTCGGTTCAGCTGATGCTTTTAATTTGTAACACGATCTAAAGAGGAAGTAATCAGTTACTACATATGAAGAGATACTCGTGTGATCAGCTGAACGTGAGTTGATGTGATTGATTTAAATTAATATATACACATCATGTTGGGCTTCACAGGAAGTCGATGATGAAAATAAACATTAGTTGCAGCTTCAGATGAAATAGTTGATGCTTTTAATTTGTAATCAGAAGAGGAAGTAATCGGTTACTAGAGATAAAGAGTTACTTGTGTGAATTATAAAGTCATATATCCTGCATATATAATATCCTGTGTTATAATTATGCAGCAAATTAGTTTATTTTTATTACAAATGTATTATTTTTATATAAACAGAGCTGGAAACTTACACACATGTAATCAGATTACACCTCTGAAATGATCTTTCAAGTCAATTTGAAGTAAAAAAAAAAAAAACTTTATGAAGTGTAAGTGTAAAATTATGAATGTACCTCGTTTTGTTTACCTTGCAATGAGATACTCCTGGATACAGCAGATCGATGAGGTGTGTGTGTGTGTGTGTGTGTGTGTGTGTGTGTGTGTGTGTGTTTAAAAGCAGACATGTTCAGATAAGCTTTCTTCTTCTTCTTCTTTCTCTGACATGCAGAGTATCACTCAGTCCTGATCTGATCTGTTGCAAATCTCACAAACTTTATTTATGCCTTTCTTTTCATTGAGGGAGCAAAAAAGAAAAAAGAAAAAGAAAAAGCGGAAGCTGCAGGAAAAAACAAAAAGATGTGAAAGGAGAGAAAGAGAGAGAAGCTGCATGAAGAGACAGAGTGATAGAAAGCAGCAGCAGCAGCAGGCTGAGCTGAGCTGCACTCTCTTTTCCCTGGCCTCTGTTCCTTTAATAAACTCATGGTTATCTAGTGTAACAAATGTCTCGCTGCCATCATCAAGTCCAGGCGAGGAGGGAGGAGTTTTTAATGTTCAGTTTGTTCTATGGATCGATGTCTGCTGGCATCGCCTCTCCCCCTCCGCTCTGCCTGCACCGTGCGTAATATTACCGTAACCATTTCTCCAAAACCGCTTTTTACGCGCATTTCCCTCCTTCTCTGCGCGTATTTATCCGCCGGACGAGGAGAAAGAAAAAAAGAAAAACAAGAAAGCTGCCTTTGCCGGGACTGACTTGACTGACTGACACACGTCGATCAACATATACGGTGTTGGTGGTGCAAAAAACTGTGATGGACAAAAACGGATGGTGAACGGAGACGATTCTTCGCCCCCCGTAGGAGGAGGAAGAAGAAGAAGAAGGTGAAAAAAAGAGAGAAGAGAGAAAACAAGCCCGATTTTTAAACATCTGTTTCCTCTCCCTGAACACGATCCCTAACTGGATTTCTCTTTTTTTAATTTTTTTAATATAGTGAGAGAGAGACTGAACTATACTCCGAGAGCCAAAATAAAGACACACACACTCCCTCTCTCTCTCTCTCTCTCCCTCTCTCTCTCTCTCTCTCCCTCTCTCTCTGTGTCTATGCATGGACTATCGTAGACCGCATTCAGATTTCACCTGGACACAGTAGTGAACTGCGACTCCAAAAAAAAAAGAAAAAAGAAAGAAATGCCACGGAGGAAACAGCAGGCGCCCAAACGGGCTGCGGGTAAGCGATTTATTTTATTCCTCTCCATGAAGAGTGTGATATTCTGTGTTATGATTCTGCGGGTAGCTCGCCTGTAACGCAGGCTTTCCCCTCCCTCCCCTCTCAAACTTTTATCATGTGGGACCCCCTTTGGATAGATTTTCTGTCCCAAGGAGCCACATCCTATTTTTTTTTTTATAGGATTTGAGAGTTATATAACTGTACGTGTGTGTGTGTGTGTGTTTGCTGTGGGTGAGTGGATATGTGCTTCTTGTGAGATTACAGGAAATGCAACTAATTCTTATTTCATCTGGGCTCCAACAGAGGGGCCTCGACCCCAGACTGGGCATCATACTGCTGTAAAAAAAAGTCAAATGTTAAAACAATAGAGGAGGTGGTGGTGGTGCGGGGTGGAGGTGGTTGCAGCATCACAAGCTGATTCTGCAGTTGTTAATAAGACCTAATAACACAAACACACACGCGTCAAAGAGTTTTTGTCCTGCAGTAATCTGATGACATGTCACCAGATATTTCCCCCCTGTTCATTGATCGTTGGAAAGTTTAGTTTTCACGCTCGCTGCTTGAAAAAAAAGAGGAAAAAAGAGAGAAAGATTTCACTTCTTCTTCTTCTTCTTCTGTGTTTGATTTGACCCCGCGTGAAGTGTGTAAAGAGACCGGGGCTTGAAAGATGTGGAGCCGCTGTATCCGTAGCAGATGAACTCTGTGTGAACTCTTCATAATCTTATGGACAAATGGAGAATGGGTTACACTCACTCACTGACACACACACACATAGAGACACACACAGATGCACTCCATCCATGCTGCTGTTAGGGAGAACACACACACACACACACACACACCTTCAAAACACTGATTTCACTTCAAAATGTGTGTGTGTGTGTGTGTGAAATTTGTTGAATTAATAGTCTCTTCTTAAAGGAGGCCCTCAGACAGTTTAGGCCCATGTGTTAGTTGTAAACCAGGTGTGTGTGTGTGAGATTTATTTATTTTGTTGCTCTTTTGTGTGACACTTTTGTGTGTTTTTTTTTTCCTTCTCTCCTCAAACTTCTCCTCCTTTAAGAACAATTTCCAAATTCCTACAAGGTCACAAAATCAAACGCTCCCCTTGATCTTTACCCTCTGCAGCCACTCTACTCACAGTTCACATGAATTACAATGTCCTCCTCCACCCATAATAAAAATGTACGAAAAAAAAAAAAAAGGCTGCCACATTATGATGTAGTCGGCGGATTAAAACTAGATTGATCAATGGTATTTCAGCGTATGAGGATGCAATTACTTGGCTGTGTGTGTGTTGAGAAGTTATCAGTCTTTATTATGGTTGCGGATGTAGCAACCAGATGGCGATTGTTCTCTGCCAATAATAGCGTCCCTTTATACCCGCTTAAGATACTGAGACCCTTATCTGCCCGGCACACTCTCGT
The DNA here is from genome assembly GCA_004119915.2 of Collichthys lucidus. Classification (NCBI taxonomy): domain Eukaryota; kingdom Metazoa; phylum Chordata; class Actinopteri; family Sciaenidae; genus Collichthys; species Collichthys lucidus. Next base: position 4,343,172 of record CM014087.1, read on the forward strand.
GTACATGTACGCACGCGCACGCATGTTGGCATACAAATATTTTTCCCACATTTCCAAAAAGCCTTTTTTTTTCTTAAAAACAAAGCCCCCATTTTTTTATTCAGAGAACTTTTGAGAAGATGCCTAAGTGATCCCTTTACACGCTCTCAGCTGCCTCGCCTGTACTCTGGTAAATGTGTCAGCCCTATAGAGAAATAAGCCTTCCAGAAGAGTTTCTTCATTGTTGAGGTAATTGTCTCCTCTTTGACAGGCACATTCATCAGTGGCTTAATGGTCAATCAAAAGTTGGCAGGCAGAGTGTTTTCATTCTTTCCTATCCACTACATTAGGAATACTTAATCAAAATGTCTCCCGGTAATGGCTGTGAAGAGTTCATGACTGACTGATCCGTTGTCTGTGCCGATAGAAAATTAACAGCTCGGCACTGGAGAGATGTGGGCCTGCAGATAAACAAATTGTGCATTAATATTTCATCTTCAAGACCTGGGATGTGCTATCAAGCGGTGGAATATTCCTGGGCTGTGTTGTCATTTTTCTCGCGTTCATTTTTTTTTTCCTCCTGTATTCTTGAAGGCTCTTTGCAGCTGTAACTCATTTCACTTGATGACTTTACTGGGGTTACAGAGAGTGACGACAAATTGATTACCTGGCAGAGCAAGAATGGAGCGAAGAGAGACGCAGGCTGACAGTCATGTTATAATAATATGTTTAATGATGTGTGGAGGGGGAACAAGGAGAGAGGAGTATTGAAATAAGAGCATGGAAGATGCAAAGGAATAGGTTTTTCTTTTTTCTTTTTTTTTGTAGGGCTCTTAAAGATGCAGTATCCTCTTGGTGGAAATAGTATTTGTAAAAAAAAAAAAAAAACACACACACACCATTCCCAGCTCAAGCATCAATTCAGAGGACATTCGGCATTCAGGGTGCTTGTAATGTCCTCTGGGAATTGTATTATTAATAGGCATATTTGTAAACGTGAGACCACAGACGCACTAGTAAAGGCCAGATGTATCTGATTTACTTCCTTTGCATACATGGTCTGTATGGTAATTTAAAATGCCAATTACTCACCGGTCCAGGATGGGGATGTGCACTAAACCTTTGCTTTATCACTGAGAAAGCATCACTAAGACAAGAGAGCTATCAGGCTACAGATTCCAGGATGAAATTTGTGCATCAGCTTTATATATGGTGTAAACCTAAAGCCCTATAAGTGCATGGGATGCATTTTTGAGTGAAGGCAGCCATATGTTATTTTGCGGGGCCGTGGGAGTATTCCCCTCTTACTGTTTTTTTTTTTTTTTTTTTTTTTAACAATAGCTCTGTGCCTCAAACCGTTAGCCCAATTTGCTGTTAACAAGATAAATTGGAGAACAGACAAAGGCATTAAGTGTTGCAGTGCCAGCTAGTGACTGACAGCAGCTTGTGGGAATTGGCTAGCAGAAATTTCTCCTAAGTGGTTTGTTCAGAAAACATCCTGCGAATCAAGGCAGATGTTGTTTATCCAGTTTAGGTTAAAAAAAGAAAACAAAGGAAAGTCCATTTGAAATGATAAAAGCTGGGTGGGAAATGGAGGCAAATTCAAGGGTGTCTTATTTAATTTTTTTTTTTGAATACCAGATTACCACCCTCCTGGGTTCTTTTCTGTCCTGTGTTACCACACTACTATTTTGTCTGCAGACATTATAACTACTTTTTTTTTCCCTTCCTGCGATTTGCTTAAATTTGTTATTATGAAAAGACATCAGAAAAAGAGAGAAAGTCTTGTGTGTGGCTTCATCAAGGCCACGTTTGATCCCTCATAACTACAACATATGGATGATGATGATTTTAATCTGTTTTTTTTTTTTTTTTTTTGTGCAATTCACGACCGGCTCATATTTTTCTCCGCATACGCACACGCACGATTTGATTAACCGCAGGGAAACGAGAGCTCCCATTGGCTGTGGCGTTGCTGGTTTTAGTATCTGAGTAATCAAGTTAATCAATTGAATTATGAAAATGACCAACGGAGCAATATTATAAAGAGAGATTACAGACGACTGCGTCACCTTTTCTCTCTCTCTCTCTCTCTCTCTCTCTCTCTCTTCTCCTCTCCTCGCTCCTTCTCTCTCTCTCTCTCTCTCTTTCGCTCTCGTCTCAGCTCCTCTCTCTCTCTCTCTCTCTCCTCTCTCTTTTTTTTAGATTTGTAAATGTACTTCGTGAGAGAGAGAGAGAGAGAGAGAGAGAGAGAGAGAGAGAGAGAGAGAGAGAGAGAGAGAGAGAGGGCCACACAATCTCTCCTGTTACTCCACAAAACAAAACATGAAAACAAGGAGGCGAAAGCTCCTTCCTGGCCTTGGAAATCACACGATCGCAGCCGTTCCGAATAGTTCAAATGTGCCATTTTAATCACTGTGATGGTTGAATTGTAATGTCGTAGGAATATGGGTTACTGCTGAAGCTCTCTCTCTCTCTCTCTCTCTCGAAATGGGAATGCGTGCATATTCAACGACTCCGAATCCGCACAGTGAAATGTTAAAAAAAAAAAAAAAGATACTGCAGCTTGTAAGAGTGCTGGGTCACTTTGTCAGCTTTTTTTTTTACCCTCGAATGAAGTGATATTATCATTAGAGGGCATTACGTTTGTGTTCTCCTCTGCACCGTATCGGCCTGGATTGGTGTCAGCAAAGGCAAAATGTTTTTGTTTTTTGATCAAATCCAGCCTTGAAATCTTCATTGGCTTATGAGCACACCAAACCACATACTTACACTTTGTTGCAATGCTTGCAATTTTCTAACTTGCAGGCGCTCCCCATAGAGATACCCTTTAATAACTTTCTCCTCATCAGCTACTTTTCATGCTGTATATTCGTACTAGAGAAAGAAGAGGAGGGAAGAAGAAAAAAAAACAGAGTAATATAAAGTCAGGTGGTTTTTTTAGTGTTATCTCATTGCATTTTCCCCCTGCATGCCAGTTAGGTGACAGGTGTAGATAGCTAATAGTTTGCGAAGGCTTTTGTTTGCGTGAGAGGCAGACAGGGTGGTGCACTGTCTAGGTGATAAGAACCAAGACTCCTGTGCCCTCCAGCACAGTGATCTCTCTCCTCCGCTCTGCGCTCTCTCCTGTGTGGAAAAAACAGCCTGTTATGATTGGTCTCAAAGCAAGTGCCTGTGCAGTGTTGCACCTCTCTACAGCAACTGCTCATTCACCTTGCCTTCCCTCTGAGACCTGCACTAGTTTCCAGGCAAATGACACAATTTGATATGCCGTTGGGGTGATTCATGTGGATAATGTTTCCATGTGATCATCGCTGCAGAAAAGAGACTATTTCTTGTTATGATTTTTTTTTTCTTTACTCATTAAGTCTGACAATAACTAGAATATTGGGAGAGTTTATTGCGAGCGGGCTAAAACTCATTATTTCTGCTAGACATCCAAAGTACAAAAGAAAATTATGTTATGGTATTTTGTCCAGGTCCCAACAGATATAATGATTTACAGAGGAAAATATGGGGAAGAGACTTTATAGCTCCGGTTGTTCATTTATGTGGATTTAGAGGATAAGAATGCAAGGCAAGCTTACAGTTAATACAGTAGCACCGTGGGCCTGGTATTGATTACACGGAGGAGGTATGGTAACGTTTTATATGGTTTATGGTCAAATGCACTGGCCCTCATGTGCTTTGTATTATTGTAATGATAGACATTCCCACCATAGTTTATATCTTTGTAATTTATATCATCTGCAGTTTTGTCTTTTCCCCCCTCCCCCCAGCCTCCTTCCATACACAGTCAAGAAGTTTTAAGTGAGGACATCCATCTTGTAGTTGTTGACCTACATGGATATTCAGTCAGAGGGCATGCATGTTGGCCAGATGGTTGGGAAGGGGAGGGCCCGGGCCTTTGAAAACAATCACAGACGGATCAGGTTAAACTAACCTGAGATACTTTTGACTGAAGTTTCTGTGTCATTGTTTTAAAAAAAAATAAAACGGGTCTTTTGCAGTTTTTAAAACATCACACGAGCGAGCGCCTCGGGTTGATAATTCAATGCATAGTTTGTGCAACTGTACAGAGAAACACAATTAGTTTCACATGTTACTGATGTAATACACAGCACAAAGATCCAAAACACCTCGAACGAATGTGACGTTTCCTCTCGATATGCGAGCAACAACAAAAAAAAACTGAGAAAGCATTAATCTTAAGTTATCCACGGTGTACCTGATTTGCTTCTTATCAAATCCTTAATGAGCTTCAATTAAGATTTATTATGCAAATTAACCCTCAGCTGCTACCGACTGCAGGAGCAGGAGCTATGACAATATTGTGCTAATGGTGTGATCTGTAACAATTACAAAGGTAAACTGCCTTCACACTGCACGCTCCGCGGCTCTCCGAGAGGTCAGTCTGCTAAATATGCGTTCAGGTGTTTGGGAGATTTGGAAATTTGTTTATTAAGTCTCTCTAACGATGTGTTTGTGATGATATCACTGATATAGGACTTATTCATCAGCACTGATGCTCCCTGTAGCTCCAGTTTTTATATATTAACAATAACTGAGCAACGCAGTGTCTCACTCTTTGGATCCATTTTGGCAAAGCTGACTGAGAAAATCTGAATTCCTGGCAAAACACAGAGTTCTTAAACACGTTAAATTTAATATAGGTGACACATATTATTACTAATCCTGAATTTTATTGACGAACTCATGTAAAAACTCACCTTCACTGATTACATAGAGAAAACATAGATGTAGCACCAGGTTCAGTTTCGCAATCACCACGGTAACCGCTCACGGTGAGGTTATGAACACAGAGGAAGTGCTCCCGGACGCTTTACTCGAGCACTGTATGAAGTTCTGAACCTTGCACCTTTTGTGACTTCATTTAGCACGAGGCTGATGGCTTCCTGACAGTTTTACAGCCTCCAGTGTTTTATGAGTCGTCATGCGGCGCAATTACATAGGGCCTAATTTGATGAATCAAGTCAATGTTTCACCGGCTCCGTTGACCTCGCCGCCCTGTGATCTTCTGTCTTTCTACGCAGGTCAAAAGAGGCGTTCGCACTTTGTACATTTCAGTCACACTCTAGTGGAAAAAATAAAATCAAACCAGTTATTACGGCCAATCAAGAATGGACTAATTTGTAATGGCTTTGGCAAACAGTCAGTCCAAACGAATCCAGTATTCAGCCAGTAAAAAACGTTTCTGATCTTTGTTTATATTTATTAAAATGTGTTATATCGTTTTGATGTCTGTAAATAAACCATAATTAGGTATTTTACAGTCGCCGCATCATAATTAACTCCAGCTAAACGTCTTTAATTCACCGCTGTGTTTGAGTGACACGGCCACAGAGGCAACATGCGAGGGCCACAAAGAGCAGGTCACATTCCAACACGCTGGGAAACAACAACTTAAAGCTGCAGCACGTATAAATAAACTCCCAATTAAACTGATCACAGCGAGGTAAATCTGTCGCAGTGCACCAAACTTTTTAAAAATCCGGTGTTTGTGGTGACATTTGGCACTGTGGAGGTGATGATTGGTTTGCCAAAGGTGGAGAGGAGCCATAGCAACAAGGAGTATGGTGTAAGCATGCGTCACACAACATGTGTCAACAGCGTTTGTTTAATCACTCTTTGCCAGAAGCGAAAAAAACAGAAAAGTAGTTAACCCTTATTAAATGTAAATGTTAGACTATCAGATGCTTTAACTACATTCAGCAACATTTTGTTTGTTTATTACTTTTAATTTAAATCCGACATGTTGCTCGAAAACCACCTTTAAAAAAAAGCTCAATCTTATAGTTAAGTAACCTTTTGAATTAGTACGATTGAATTGGAAACCAAGCAGCCGCTGTTAGCCGGCTAATTGTTCCATGTATTGTTAATGCTCTCGGTGTTGTTATCTAACAAACTCGTCTCTTCAATAGAAACACTGATTTGCAGGAGTAAAAAAAAAAAAAAAACTAATTAGCGAAGCTTTCAAATGCTGAATGGCTCATTTGATAATTTTTGTGAGCGGCAAACAAGTTTTAATGTCAAACTGGATGTAAAGCGACGAGAATAAAGAGTTTGTTTATTTCCTGGTGGCGGGTCCAGGGGATCACGCAGCCTATTAAACACGTTAACATTCGGTCTGTGACACCTCGAGGTGCAGTTCTGATTGTTTGAAATGTAGACGTGAGTGAAGGATGACGAGATGAGTGCAGATCTAATGTGTAACGTTGATATTTTCTTTTACTGGCTGCGATTTAAAGAAAAAAATTGAGACAATTCAATTACAAATCTATTTTTATTGCTTATAGAACCAATAAATGTAGGTGAAACTATTTCAATGATACATTTTGACTAAGCAGTACACATTAACTCTTTCTCCAACTGATCAAATATACTGCGGCACGAGCACATCAACGACAGCAACATTTGTTGTTCCCGACTGCCTTTAAAAAAAACAGAAGATGAAATTGTTCCCAAAAAAAAAATACAAAGCAGATTTCTGAGCGCTTAAAAAAGACGTTTAAAGTCTTCAAAAAAGGTCAGACGCAGGTCTGTATTCATGTAACACAAACTAAAAGGCTTCCTTTGATTGTCGTCTGAATATAAAATGCCAAACCTGTGCTTTGTTTCAAAGCCCTGATCCTGTACGTAAACCACCTCAGAGACTGTGCGGCGCGTTGTGTTCATCAGGGCTGTGCCTGCCTGTTTGTGTCTACAGTATGTGCTGAGCTAGTCTGTTGAAACAGCTTAATTGATACTCATTAAACAGCAGTGACAGCTTAGGTGTCCTTGATGAATGTAGAATAATTCGGTTGTACTTACAACTTGATTAAGGAGAAGCACACAAACATGTCAGTGTTGTAGCCTATGGCTTGGTCTGTACGCTGCGCTTACGAGCTACTTAAAATGATCAGTCTCTCTGCAAACCTCCCTTTGAGTCAATCTGTTGCAGCAGTGGCTGAAATGAACAACTTTTCAAACTCTAAATGAAAAAGTATTAAAACAAAAAAAGGAAAGAAGAAGAAGCTTATTTGACTTTGATTTTGATAACTTGGAGAGGGTAACACCTAAGAATATACTTCATCTAAAAATGTGAATTATGTTGACTTTTCTTTGTGTTTATTCAGCCACAGTCTGGCATTTCCAGACAATAATAAAGTCAATGGATGTCAGGCAGATGAAAAATGTGCATCTTGTATTATTTCAGTTAAAAATTAGAGGCAATTGGAATTGGTTCAAAATTGACTGTCTTTGTAACGAGCGCATGACGAATGGTATAATTTAGAGGAGAAAATGAATGCCGGGAAACCAAAAATATTATTCTGCGGCATTTTATATGCTATGATATTCCATGAAGATGAACTAATTTCGCTAAATACCCCCGCAAAATCTACTCATAATATTTCTCTGCATCGCCATAGAAACCCAGTTCTCACAAATAGGAGATGGGGTCATGGGGGCATGTGGCAGATCTTCGAGTTATCGTAAAGGTCCGACTTCTTTCGGAGGGTGGGGGGGGGGTTGTTACATTAAAATCCTTATCACCCGCACATCTCGAGGGCCCGTGTAGCTTCTCACTTTTGCTGACATCTGATTAAACAGCTGTAACAGGATCAAAAAAAGAAAGAGAGAAAGAAAGAAAGAAAAAGAGCCCTTCTCTCCATTTTGAGAATACATGAAAGAAGGGGAAATTTCCGCAGCGGATGGATTTACAACTTTATCCTCACATGATTAATATTACACAGGGAGGTCTTTGTACAGGAAGCAGCATGTCTAATTATGGTCCAACTGTGTCTGACTGAGAGCAAACATGATGCCAGAGACTTGCCAGTAGAAACTGTGCTGACACGTCACACACACATAAAAAAAAAAACGTGGTTCACGTGGGTGCGGGGTGATGTCATCGTCACCCAGATTTCATGATGCTAAGCCCCACAAGTGATTGAGCAACGGCAGGAGTCGGGCTTTTTCAATACAGCGCGTCCAGCTGGCAGCAACCTTCTAGAAACAGGCATATGGGATTTAGCTTCAATAAAAAAAGCCAACAGGGAAGTATAGTCAGTTTTTTTTCCTCCATGTTTTCAAGGCTACTCATGTCTACCAAACACATAATGATACCCATGACCTCACTGATGATATCTACAGTATGTTGTCCACATTCGCTGTACCGTTAAGAGCAGATGCAGATTCATCACCCCCCCTTTTTTTTTTTTTACAAGAATTTCAGGGACTCCATGTCCTCCCACGTTTGCCTGTTCATCATATATCTCAAGCCTAGACATTCAAGAGGTTGCTAGCCAGGCCAGCCATAAGTCATCCTGCCTATCAAGACGAGACTGTGCTGCTCGGCTTGATTTTCAGCTGTTACTTGTAAACCAGAACAGCATTCTTAAGATTAACTGAGTGACAGGGAGGCCTCTAAAAGCAAACTATAATAGTACGATATGTTACAGTCATATTTTATGGCCTTTTAGTGTGTGAGGCCAAGTATGTGTGTAGGTGGATCAGCTGAGGGATCTAATAGGCCTGCATTGCACCTCAGGGAGAGCAGAAAATAATGGTGCGGCGTTACTTCTGTTTTTCATTAGGCCGATGATAATATTAATACAGGTGTACGCGTCACAGGAAATCCAGACCCGGTCGGTCATCCTCGCGAGTTCACATCAGACGTGACAAGGTTATTCCTGAAAGGCTTGTTTTTAATACGTCGCGTCTGCCTTTTGAAGAATATGTTTTTGTCTTCAAGTGTGTGCGTGCACGCGTGCTTCTGTGTCTTCCCCACACGCACGCACGCAAAAAAAAAAAGTCATTGATATAGAACTAACTGTCAAAATAAGTCGTGTTCAATCCAAAACCGTTTAAGTTGTCAAGGACACATTTTCCTCCTTCCCCATATCCTGACAAACATTGAGTCAGCAATTGTCTGTTGTATTTTCAGTCCTGGTATCTCGTGCTCCCCCCCAGGCCATTTTAAAGTTGTAGAAAGTGGTCATTTTCTCTGTGTCAGTAGGAGGTCAGTGTTGTGGCAGTCAGCAAAGCTATTCAGGCTGGTGAAACAGAGTCTATTGGGAACCCTAAAGACATTTTGTCCGGCGTAGTTGCCTCTCGCTTGTCTGTCTTCGTGCCTGTCTCATTGTACTCGCGGCGCTCATAGAAACGTCTGAAAAAGCTCGAAACATTTGTTAGATTATTTCCAGATTTTCTAACTTTTATTCAGACCTGACACACCTGAGGCTACCCGGCTGTCAACCGACGGAAATTTGAAACTCGCCCATGAAATTGACACATAGGAACCCCCTATTGGTATATTTGCATTTGCTTCCCTTCTCGCTGTGTGGCCATTTGTCCTTCTGTCAAAACCGGTTCTTGTTATAACCGGCTTTTATTCCGTCTGAATATCTACCTGTCCCTCCAGCTCTGTGTCTCACCCACTCTGTTAGTGACTGACATGTCCTCTCTGTGCTGTGGTGTATCCCTGGTAACTGTCGCCTGGGGCCCACTCATCCCTAAAATGTAACAGAGGTCACACACAGATCATTGCTCTTGCCAAAGGCCCTGGCTTTAAGACGGAGTGACCTGCGCACGAGCAGCGGCCGTTCGGTGATTGATAATGGAAATAACACGACTATAATCTGCTCCGTCATCACTATCAAAGAGAGTCTGGTTTGGGTGTGGAAACTTGATTTGGAAGGAGAGATTGACAGATACATGAAAGAAGGGGAAGTGTGCGATGTTGCAGCCAGGGTTAACAGGAAGAGAGGCCTGGGATTGATAATACACACATTATATTAAACACATATACAGCTAGATGCATTTTAATAAGAGTTTAGGGGAAATTTTAATATCATTTGTATAAAAAAACGAAGCGTACTTCTCTGTTTTACACTGTCGCTTGTGTTGTTAGCAACATGACTGTGCTATTTACTTTATTTTTTTATTATTATCATGATTCACTTAGCGCTGACTGATATGTGGTTGTCTCCTTAACGACAAAATGATCAGTCACGTCTGACAAAGATGAAAACATCAAGACGTCATCCGAGCCGATCCCGCTGACAGCTCTCCGTCTGCACTTTAGCTGCCTGTGCTAACGCTGGCTAACGTTATAATTAATCAGAGTGACAGGACGAGCTGCTGCTCGCCTCCGAAAGGTCCGGTGTGTTAAGATTTAGGGGGATTCTATTAACGGAGTTTGTCAGAAATGGAACATAATATTCATAATTATGTTTTCCATTAGGGTATAATCAACTGAAAATAAGAATCGCCTAGCAACGGCACCGGTTTGGTGCGAATGTACTCGTGATATAAATGTTGTTACGTCTCATGAAAGCCCTGCCAACAGCTTTGATTCCGCCTGCCTCTTGATTTAATGGAGGACAGGTTGTATTGACGTGTTATTGTCATCACGGTGTGCCGCCAAATCATCTCTGCTCTCACTGTTTGGTCTCTAACAACAGGATAATGGAACGCCCGACCTTGTAGGGCGAAAACCTCATTAAATCAGCAAACAGTAACCGCGACCACGTAAAACAGTTACATCAGTTATCACAATCCACTTCACATGTCCCGATAAGCACTTCCGCCTTTTGGAATGCGGTTTGTTACTTTCCATTCAGAGCCCGCTGCTCCCTTTTTTTTTTTTTTTGCAGCCTTGAATGGCTTCCTTTGAAGCCCGCTATAATCCCTAACCAGAAATTCCTCACTTCCCTCAGTGAGTTAGTTGTTGATGTGGTGGATCCGTTGCACCCAACTTCCAAGGTAGGGGGTGAGTCTGACTCTCCGGCCTTCGCCGGATCATCCATGTGGGCCCGTTGGCTCGGCGTATCCAGCTTTTTAGCCTCGTCTGCCACATCCTCACATGCCACGGTGAAAGCAGGCAGCACCCGGTGGTGCCATAAGACGACTTGCAGAGTGTGATGACATTTTTTTTTTTTCCTCCGTTCTGAGACTTGTGACTGACTGACTGCTGGCTTAGTAGGGGTTGATTAAGTTTCCGTGCGGGCATGTCTGCGAGGATTCATAAGGGTTTTGCTTTTGATTGTCCTGTTGAAACATGAGAATTGAAGCCAGGTGCCACACGACCGCATTCCATTTTATCCGGTTTAGAAAATGTTCGCTTTGAGATGACTTTCATATAGGTCTAATTTCTATTTCCAGTCTCTGCCCTCCTACGTTCTCCTCACCTTTCTGTAAGTTAGGATGAAAAGGAGAGAGGAGGGGGTGTTGTAAGCCCTTCAGCTAATCAGTCTCCATGTGCACATGCTTGTGTGTGTTTATGTGCCCTTGTTGTTGTATGTTTGCATGTGTTTCCTACATGCTCCATGGCAGCCCCCCCCCCTCCCGCGCTCTGGCAGCGACCCAAGCTGGAAAAGTTCCGGTACTGTCCAGACGCATCCTTTAGGGACCTCATCAGCCCCTGAATTTCCTTCCCCTCACGCCTGAGGGCATCCATATTCATTTCCTCCACTGATTTTTGGGAAAATGATGAAAGGCTGGCTTTTTTCCCCCCCATCTCTTATTTCCTGCCAAGGTTGCCTGCATTTCAATGCAACGTAAATCTGCAAAGACCTGCAAACACGCTCCCACTTGGACACGACCAGTTCCATGTTGTTAGTATCATGCCATGGTCCGAAAGAAAAAAAGTAGAAGCTCGGGCTTGTTGTTGTTGTTGTGTGTCAGAATCTTTGTGGCGCAGTATATTAGTCCTAAAACCGTCTCTTTGTTGAATAAAGCTTCACTGTTGTCTGCGTTTACTTCACATGGTCTGCTTCTCATAAAATAAATATCTCAGCCACCATCAAGTTATGAGAGCTTGATGATATCATGGAGATAACTGCATTGGTTTGAAATAAACCTGTGATTAAACTGGTGGGTGGGTATTTACTCTTACCGGAGACGGGAAATTAATGTTAATGAAAATAACAGTCACATACAGTAATAACCCAACTCTGTAATTATTGGCATGCTTTGACGATGCCATATACTCCAACACACACACATGCGCCTACTTAAACCAAACCTCAGGTAGACTATTAGCTCCGCTAGCAGGATCCTGCCCTGTATGCTATGCACAACAAGCGCTCACAGGGCGGGGTGGCCCGGCCCAATGAAGGAGCCGGGCTTTTTTTTTTTTTTGTAGTTGCCCAGACAACCCTAAACACACATGTACACAAAAGGGGAAGGCCCCACTGTGAGAGCGAGGATCATCTCCACCTCTGGCTGGATAAAGAGCGGTGTCGCTGCACCCGCTGGAATGCACTCCTGCCCTACAGGCGTATAGAGCCGAGCATGTATACGGTTTACAAGCGTGTCGCGCTCGATCATTATTCATGACACACGATTCACTCGTGGAGGGGTTTCGTACTCCGCAGAGCCACAACCCAGAGAACACACTGTTCACGGGGAGAGCCGTGCACGTGTGCAGATATTACACACTAAAAAGTGAGATTCTTTGTTGCTAATAAAAGATTGCAGTTTGTTTTTTTAAGCCAAGCCTGAAAAATTCAGCTTGGTTGCAAAAATAGCAAATGACGTTAAAGTTATTAATCTGTCTGGAGGATTTCTCAGTCTGTTTTTCATTCCAAAATTGAAGGTTGACGTGTGAAAACACTCTGAAGTGGTGATCTGGACAACTTTATATCAGATACTCGCTCTGCTGTTTTGTCTCTTGTAGTCAGTGTGACGGCTCAGTCAAAAAAAAAAACACAAAAAAAATGGCACTTGATAGTTTTCACCAGTGGATTTATTGAGCTCAGAACTAAGTCGGTATTGTTGGGCTCCAAATCTGGGCCACATATGATAACAGAATTATCCTTCTGTACAGTAAGCGTTTGGATACTGTCTGCCATCTGAGGCCTGTAAGATGCAAAGTAGCTTGTGGCTGTGGGTGCCCGATAGACCTCAGCTTCTTCTTTTATTTTAATAGTGCATGCTTTAACTCTTTGGCTTTAAAAAGAGAGAGTACGTGGGCATGCATCACTCTGACCCACACACACTTTCCTGCTGCAAAGTAGTTTGTGTAAAGCAGCCAGCGCGTCTCTCAACACGAGGGCTGCTTGTGTTTTGGTGGACACGGTGTCACCTGTACATTTACATAATGCAATCTCCAACAGCCTGAAAATGAATACCGAGCTACGAGAGGCTTAGTAAGCCGCCCATCCTTCAGCTAAACCTTGTAGACCACTTCAAGTCCGGTAACTTTTTCCATGACTCTTTGTTTTAGAATTAATTAAATTCGTACTCCAGGTCGTGCAGGTTGAGTTGCATCAAGCTCATATAGCGCGTAAAGGAGCTTCGACGTTAGGCCATCTGGAAAATACAGATTTTTAAAGAGGGTGAGTAAAACTTAAGCACCGCTACGGGAAACAGTTGAGCTAATTGTAAACAGCTGCAGGTGATATCACCCCTCAGACTGTAGACAAAGCAGGGCCGAAAGGTCCCTGCTGAAAAAAAAAAAAGAAAAGCTGAGCACTTTTAAAGCAAACCGCTTCCAATCCAGTCTGACCTCCTCTACTCTTTTAACAATAAATGATACCGATAATTTAGTCTGTTCCAAATGACAAATGTATTTTTGTCAATAGTCGTGCATTTGCACTACAGGCAAAAACCCCCACTGAAAAGCCCATTACAATCAAATGAATGTCAAATTCTGCTAAGTGTTTGCACATGACAAACATCTAACATGGCTAATTGCAGATAAGTGTCAGGGTGAAATGTGTTTGGAGCCTAAGATGGACCAAAACAGCGTTGTGTGTTTTTTAGTACGGTGGTGATAAAAGACCGGGGTTCTAGGAAATGTGCTAAAAACAGAGAAATGTTTGTCAGCGCTGATTCACAGAGGTTGTTACAGAAAGACAGACGTCTGTATTTCATGTAAGACACGTGCTACACCGACCCTTTTAAAATCAGGATATCATGAATTAATCGATTCACTGACAGAAAATGAATCAATGGAGCAATTATTGGCTTTAAAATGTCAAAATTTCACATGTTCCTGTTTCTAAATGCAAAGATTTGATGCTTTTATTTGTCATACATGACGATTAACCTAATATTTCTTTTGTTTTTGGATTGCTGGTGACACATTTGAAGACATTAATGTGGAGAATTGCGGCTTTTTTCTGACTTTTAATTAACAAAACGATTAATGGTGTGAGTTGCAGACCATCAAAGCTCTTATGTTGTCATTTTTTTGTTGACTTTCTCCAGTATTTCACACTCTGTCCACTGTGTCTGGACTTGTGCAGCCTCCACTGTTGCCATGTAGTAGTAGTAGTAGTGTGACTGGGCACCATCTTGTGTCCTGAGCAATAGCAGCAGGCTGTTCCATGGCAGCACACCAGCTGCCTGTAAGTAGTAGAGGAGAGAGAGAGGAGAGGCGCTGGGCCCCGGCCTATCTCAGATTTGGGTCTGTGAGTTATTGACCCTCTTTGATAAACCCTTCTGAATGACACTGACATAATTCAGCCTAAAAGTTTGCACTGTCACCAGGATGAGCTAACTGTCTTCGCTGAATATATGGGTGCAATTTTCGAAATAGGTTTATAGCAATTCTTGGGAGAGGAGGGCGAGATAGTGATATTACTGACTTTATCACTGCAGCTGAGCAGCATCTAGCACCTCTCCCCTCTGTATCTCTCTATTCCTCCTCCTGTAGAGCAGCGAAGGATCACACAGCACATATATTGTAGGTATTACTAAAGAGAAAAGAGTCCAGCTCCTAATGGAGGACGGGGAAATGATATGTCATTATCACAAAAACGCCGTATTATCCGCTCTTATCATAATCTTCTCCCTCCTCGGTTGGATTTTTACATTAAGTTTAGTATCTTACCTCACTTGTTTGTCTTGAAACAGGATCTGGTGTGCAGTTTTCTTTTTTATCATGTTGTCTCAATTAACCGTTTCCCTTCTGGAGCGACACAATCTTTGACGTGTGATTTAAGGACATTATCAGAAATTTGCCAAAACTTTTTCCGCTCTGTCCCATCTGATTTTTTTCGCGACGATCATGCAGGCCGCTTGAAACGAGTGAAATGGAATCACAGCAAATGTAATTTCATTATAACGGCAGCCCGGTTAAGCAATAGGCAAAAAAAATAATGAGTCATCCTGTCTATAAACTGCACCTTTAATCCCACCTAATTTTTCTCAGTCGGGCTGCGTTCTTAATGTATTTTCGTCTGTGTGTAATATGAACAGCTCATTGTTGAAGTCTCACTCAGTCGTTTTTTTTTTCTTTCTTTCTTTCATGTGTCGAGACAGACTCTGAACCCGTAAGAATCTAATATACCGAGCCCAGTATAGTGCATCCTATAAATTGATTTTGACCCAGCCTTTGAACAAAAGGAACACTGTTGCATTGCCATCCACGGCTGATGCCACTCCCTCTTTGGCTCACGCTGAATACTCTCCTTTAATAGTGTGATGGGTGGTAGCTGGCTGACAAAAAAAAGAAAAAAGAAGTGCCTTATTTAGTTGGTTGCAGAGAGAGAGGTAGGCCCGAGCAGAGAGGATGGGGTTTCTGTGTGACTGGCACCGATCAATCACTCTGTGAGGGGAAGCTAATGAAGCAGGCTATGGTTTATTAAAGGGGTTAGCAGAGAAAAGATTACTGCAGGGCCTCGGCTTCCCAGAAGCTCAGCAAAAGGAGGATACAGTGCATCTCTAATAGGTTAGGGGGCTAGCCATAAAGCAATCAAGGTGTTTACTCTGAGCTGGCTCCTGTTATGCTGATCTTGGGTGTGAATTTAAAAATCGGTCTTTTTGGCAAAAGTGAGGGAGAAAATAAACACAATGCCACTGAAGAATGTCGACGTGCAGGAGGGGAAATAAATAGTACCCAACAGGTATACAGAGTGCACTTTTTCCTGACCACCTAGCTCCGTGTTTTGGCAAACGCAGTCCTGATTCTGGGGGCCTAATGTTGATCGGGATGAAGTCTGAAGTGAAATAACCTTATTCCGACCAAAAAAATATGAGCGCATTGAAACCAAGGCACTCTTCTGAGATAGTTTGAAAAGACAAATGAGTAGCAGGGGAGTGAAAAATGCAAAGCAGATGTTTTTCCCACCGTTTTTTAATGGCAGCGAGACATTACTGATGCCATTACAGAGACCTTTTATGGCTTCTTTTAATCCCGTGGTCCGCCTGAGGAAAGAAACCCCTTGTGGTGCAAAGTAGCCTCTTTTACTTCAGGAACGACAATTTGAACCCATTTCCAATTCACTTCCCTAATCTGCCACAGGGTTTTTACATGGCTTCCTCTGTAATTATTCTGCTCTGAAATCAAAGGTAAAGAGGCATTAAAATACACCTCTTAGGTAAACATATGCTGCTCATCACGTAGGGCTTTGACTCAAAGTGCCTTTTGTGCAAAAAAAAAATCTGCAGCTTGTGCTGTACTTCGGTTGTTTTTCGACCCTGCTGCAACTTATTTTGGTCGTTCGGTTTCACATTTCAAACAAAGCAATCACCGATAATGAGATCCAATAACTACCTTCTAACTCCAACAGCATCCATGCATTTTTTTTTTGCAAGTTGCAAAGATTTACATGCGCTGCAGTGTTCGCTGTCTGCTTCCTGCATCAGACCCAACCTGTAAAGCTCAGAGGAGCACTTACAGGGGTCTGGTTAGGGGCTAAAAATGAGGAGGAGATGAACTATATGGCTCCATCCCACAGTCCAGCCGACAGTATATCAGCTGAATCGCAGCAGCATGGGCGTGTGTGTGAACGCTCTGCTCATAAATATCCCCCACCACCACCGCCACCACCACCACCCCCTCACACCAACCCCAAAGGGGCCTCTCTCTGATGGTGATGGCGAAAGGATGTCGCTGTCTGGGTGATTGAGTGCTGCTGGTCCTGGCCCTGGGCACATCCCTGCGCTCTGAGCCCGAGTGGGGAGGCCTACCGCTGAGCGCCGGCCTGAAGGGACTAGCCTGAAGGCGAGCAGCCGCACAGCAGCAGGATGTGCCTCTCCTTCTGTCTTCCTGACACGGGAACACCAACTTAGCGCGGCTGCTTTTAGCCGAGGAGTATTAAATTAGCCGAATATATTCACGCTAATGTTTTACAACAACATTTCAAGGGTTCGCTTATATGTATGTTAAATCTTTGCGAACTAGCCTTATCTGAACTCGCACCCCATCTCTCTAAGTCTTTGTCATTCAGGCTCTCTCGGAAATCTGAAATAATCAAGGCGCAGTAATTAGCCTCACTTGCTGCATTGTAATTGGGGGCAGGAGGAGGTTGCTCATTCTATATTTTTCTCCCCCGTTTGATAATTGCAGACTTTAGCGTGCCCTCTGTTTCATTTTTTTTTGATCCTCCTAAGCTCGTTCCCATAGATGCTGCTGTTATTTTAATGCGGTGGCTCTTGCGCCTTTCATCAGAAGCTCCGGCGTCTTCTTTTTTTTTTTTTCTGAGAGAGAGAGAGAGAGGGGAGAGTTCATTTTGGAAACCCACTGTCTATTCCCTTTTTGGGTTTCAGCGCCGTCAGCCCTTCCTACTGCCTCCACCATGAGAGCCTTGACACTGTCCAGGTCCGTCCTACTTGGCAAGAGGGAGAGCTACAGAGAAAGGCAGAGTTTATTTCCTGTTCTTGTGAATCATATATCAGTACAATTCCCCTCTGTGCTGTTTGGCAACGGCGGAATGACGGGTGTCATTTATCATACGGACTGAAAGAGGCTGTGGGAAAAGGGATTTGAATTCTTCTGGAAGTGTGTGGACTCTCCTTAGTGGTGAATCATTAAACGGAGGAGTTTTTCAACAGGGATATGAGTAACTCCTCGCGCTGGTACTTTGTTCCCTCGTTTCAGTGGCTGGCTCAATCATTAAACGTCTCAAAAAAATAAGATTTACTAGTTTTATATAAATTGTGAAGGGACATGGCATTTAACTTGTAATTGGGGATTTTGTCCTGCTGAATCCATTAAGTCTCCCCTCAGTCTTTGGCTTGATGCGAGCTCCCTGGTCATGCTTTTCACGAATTATATTTAAGCTAATTTGAATTTACAAATTTGATTAGCACTGCATTTGTCAGCTTCTTGTTGTCCTGCTAAGTGATGACATTTTCATCTCCACCATACGCTTATTTTCCGCTCTCGCTTATGTTGACTGGTATTTAAGATTGTGCTTTATAAACATTTTGTGTTCCTTTTGGATTTTTTCTTCTTCTTCTTTTCACTTGTCAGGGACGGTTACTATTTCCCACACTTTGAGTCTGGTGATCAAAGAAAACGACTTTTGATAGGCTGTCACCGGCTCCTCAGCTGCACTGGCAGAAATAAACGTGTCAAGCTTTAACTTATCCTCACAAAAACATACTCCTAACCCCCGCTGCTCTAATTGAGTGTAACTCCCAGAAACCTGTGAACACACATGCAAAACTGAGTAGATCATAAATCAGGCTTCTATAGACAGCCGCTGCCCCCTTCCCTCCCAAAGCCTCCCCCAAAGGAACAGTTGGTTTCCATGAGCTGGCTGGAAATCAACCTTTTCTTTATGGTATTTTTGTACCCACCCTCTTTTCTCCTCTTCATTCATTTTGAAAGTTAGTTGGAGTCCTCATCAAATGCAAAGTGTCAATAAGCTATCGTATAGGGAAATGGGGCAGGGGGGGCTCGGTGTGTTTCAGCTGTCAGCAACTGTTAGCTGTCTCTCATGTGCAGATCACAAAGTTAAATGTGCTGTCAGCAAGTCCTCAGCTAGAAATAGACGTGTTGAGGTTAGCCTAAGAAGCACCGCCACCCCCTGCTGCCCAGTCGAATGTGGATCCATCAAGAAAATGTGAACACATATCAAATCTGAGCCTGGGAGGTGTAATGAAGCACATTTTCAGGTTTCAAGGTGTTGGAATCTGCTGTGAAACAGAGTAATCCACAGCTACCTTTAGTCTGTCTTTATCTGCAAGGCTGCATTAATAAGACATCTGATGTTGATGTTATTTGGTAGCGTCTTAGCTGCGAGGCTGCAATGCAGAGAGGTCCGCGCCGCCTTTCCTCTCTCTCTCACAGAGAGTTATATCTTGATGTTTTCTTGAACCTAAGCTCCGAGTGCGTGACCTCTCCCAGAGGCCCCAGAGTCCCGGGCCAGTATCTTGACATGTTAGCCTGCCACCGCCTGCTAAAGAAGAGTGTAGATGCCCCTGAGGTAAATGAAAACATTTGGTTCTTGCCAGACCTGTTCACATCTCAGCTGGGCCACATGAGCTGGCAGGTGACGCGTGTACAGAGGAGAATCGGAGACCGCGGCGGTGGCCTACTTCTTTTCTTCCACATAGGCCACGCAGGCCACAACCCAGAAACATAGATGAATATGTTCTTGGCTCAGAAAACACCCCGGTGAAAGTGACAAAGACTGACCTCCATCCAGGTGAAATTCAGGCTGTATCTTAGCCACGTTATGCTCGAGGATCTGTTACATTCACTACATGTGATAGCATAAAGCTAGTTTATAAAAAAATCACCCCCTCGTTCATTCAGCGGCTGCGCGTTTCCTCATTTTTGTCCTGTAATTTTTCAGAAATAGACTTGACACCGTCTCACCATCTCATATCAACATCTGCAATTACCAGACAATCCACATCCAGGTCCCATGGGGAAGTATGATTGCAATTAAAAGCACGGGGCAAATGTTAATTAAGTAAACTACTTGAAACTGGAAACAGCGAATGTTTTAAATGTTTTTACTTTTAACCTTGCCTCTCTTCTTTTTTTTTTTTTTCCTCCCACTTCCATTTATATTGGCAGCCTGGTGCAAATTACAGCACAATTTTAGAGACGCAATCAACTCTTTAGTTAAGCGCTGAGATATTTTAAAACATCTACAATTGATTTAATACATCATGATTTTTTTTAAAAAAAAGCATTTTTTGACGACTCTGAGTCGCGGTGCTGCTGGATAACGCCGCAGTTCATCGGGTTATTAAATCAGAGGGAATAACAGGCCAACTTCTGGCCATTCTCGTGATTGATGAGCCAAGCTTTATTTGCTGAGGCGGTGTGTTTGTTCCTGTGTAATTGTCTACCAGATGGCTAAGCTAACTGTTC
Source organism: Collichthys lucidus (assembly GCA_004119915.2). Lineage (NCBI taxonomy): Eukaryota > Metazoa > Chordata > Actinopteri > Sciaenidae > Collichthys > Collichthys lucidus. The sequence continues at coordinate 4,363,216 of CM014087.1, forward strand.
TTAAATGCCTTCAGACCTGCAGGGGTCCTGGGTCTTAACATTTTCCCCCGCTAATGACATTATGCCTGCAAACATCTCATAGTTAGTTCTGTTTTTTCTTGAACTTTTCTGATCTCTAATGTTCAGGGATCAAAACTGGCTTTGCAAGGGCATTTAGCTCAAACTATTTTCTTCCGTACGTTGCTGTTTTTAATTTGTACAAAGTGGAGGTTTTGAAGTCGCTCTGTTGGTAAACTCCTTTGCGAAAATGAGCCCACTTGAATTTGAAAGAAGATGAGAGAGAGAAAGAAAGGAGGTAGGAGAGGAGAGGAGAGGAGAGGAGAGGAGGAGGAGGAGGGGTTGGGAAGAGAGAAGCAGGACTCCACTCTACCTGTGAGGAGTCAGATTGGAGGAGAAAATGGATCTAGGTGGCAGTGCGAGTCATCAATCACAGCCCCTCAAGGGGAGCTGCAGCTAAAGCTGCTCTGAAGTGCTATCTGTCAGCTGCTCCGATCCAGCCGGGGGACCAGAGAAGGGGCCATATCGCCACCCATCAGCTCATACCCAGCACACAACTGCCATGTAAACATGTGCAGGTGCTACTGTCAAAATAACCTCCGTCTCAGTCCGCGAGGTTGCGCATATTTTCCACAGACGGTCACTCCTTGGCCCTTCCTCGTCGTGAGGACGCATCCTCCTCCTCCTCCTCCTCCTCCGTGTTTGTTTAAGAAAATATCTCCGGATGCTGCTGCAGTTCCCCCTGTAATAGCTTTTTGATTGTTAACAGTGTTGGGTGGTTTATTGTAATTTAAAAGTGAGCGCACTGTTTCTCCTGCTTCCCCTCCTGCGTCCCTCCCATCCCAGCCCCGAATAAAGCCACCAAGTGCTTCTCCGCCGAATGTCGAGCCGCGTCTGTCGATACCTCTCAAGATGGATAGTTGTTCTGCATGCTTATTGATTCGGCACAGGCCAGAGATATAAGTATCATTTGTCATTTCTGGAATTATTTGGAGTCCTAGTTAAAACCCAGAGTGGTGGGGGAGATGGCCGTGCCTTGGGGGGGTTGGTAGTTGGTGGGGGAGTAGCGAGTTGTCTGGGCTTTGATGAATGACTGCACGGGTTTTTGGTTTTTACTGCGAGCGCCGGGGCCCTTTAGCTGCTATTTGCTTTCACCATGGTCCAAGAAAAACAATGCGATGGGTCCAAGGACTGAGCAGCATCGTCCTGTCATGTAGCGTAACACAGCGAGCAGGGTGGTCCAGGCAGAAGAGTCAGGAGGAGGGTGGGCCTTGGACACTACATGCTGCTTTTTTCCAAAAGACCCAGTTGGTTGTAAGCCGTCCTGCTGCTCTGTGGTCCCAGCTGACGGGCCCCGAAACACATGCTATGAATTTGAATATTCCGCATTGAGAATCTAGAGTGTAACAACAAACAGATTTCTCGTTTTTTAAATTTTAACAGAGGATACACCGGGCGAGGGGAGGGATTGTAGTTTGGTAACAATAGCTCCAGCAGACGCCCCGTGACTTTGATTATGTCCCGCTTTGGGCATCAGGCCAGCAGCAGAGCCGGCTTCATTACTGTATGGATCATCTTTTAAGACCATTTAAGATCAACGAGAGCCATTGTCCGCTAATGACAGAGACTCCGAGAAGTTCATTACACTCAAACTCTTTGATTCATTCAGCTGAGCCAGTCAATTTCTTTTTTTTTTTTTTTGAATCAATTTTTTGTTTTTAAGCTCTACTTGAAAGTTGAGGCAGAGCGATTTTTTTTGGAGTTCGGAGAGGGAAAAGTGTTTAACGGAGGAGCATGTTTAACAGCAACAAAAGAGGAGAGAAGAGAAACCTCCGACACGTGAATGACAAGTAATTATTTCCCTTGTCCGTCAAACTGTGTTTTGATGCGAGGATGCGATCAAACATGATATTAACAACTTGGAGCCTTCAAATGAAAATGATTCTCGAATCGCGTGAAGCGCGAGTGTGAGCTTTTTGTGTTGCATGAATCATTCATAAACATGCACACACACACACACACACACACACACTAACACATTGGGTAGGGCAGCTTTATGCCTGACCAATATTATTGCCACAGCTTTTCAATGCTCGATGACCATTGTGTATTCATTTCCATTTTAGAGTGCCAAAACGTCTTCTCACAGCAGGAGAGGGATGGAAAGAGAGCGAGAGCGACAGCTCTGTGTGTCTTTTCAGTTTGTTTTTTTTCGGGCGTTGAATATCCCCCCTCGTACGCAGCGAGCGGGCTGACCGACTCGCAAACCAGAAACAGAAACAGGGACAGGGATGGTGCACCAGCCCTGCTACATTTTCATCACTTGTACCCTTCTTCTGCTGTCACGAGGCCTCACGAGGGAGAGAGAGAGGAACACCGGATCTACGACTTTCACGTCCAAAAGAATCGCGGTGCTGAGATCCTTCACAAACCGGGTTATGAAACAAATAATAATAAAAAGTTTGAGTAATTCAAAACAATCGCGCTGATGTATTGTAGTTTTAAGTATTCATTTAAACACACGCTCGCTACAGTGTGTCATGAAAGAGGGTATTTGCATTAGTAGGGCAGTCTTCTCCATTTTGTTTGCCAGAGCAGTGAGAGGACAGACAACAGAGGCCCGGCTTAATCCCTTTGGAGAACTAGTGCATGAATTGATATATCCTCCTCTCTCCTCCTCCTCTTTCTCCCTCTTTCTCCCTCTCTCCTCCTCTTGCTAATGTCTTTCCTAGAACTTGAACAAACAGCCCCGTGCGTGTAGGACACATAAGACAGATGTTTAGGATTACTTTCACCTCATTGCTCTATTGTGTGCACTTTAAGGGAGCTCAGCTGATGTGGAATGCCACTCATTCAGGCTCCGTGCTCCTGCAGGGCTCCTCCTGTTTATCAAAGTGCCATCTGCACTCGAGACAGAACAACACGATTTTTAAAGGTGGGAAGAATAATTCAGCGGCGTGGTGTTAAATAAATCGGATACTCTCCTCTCGTGCTGAAATTCGAACGCTGGCGGTTTAGTCGTGTGTTCGTAACCCTACAATCCCTATTTCCCCTTTTAGAGAAATGCTGCAGCTGTCTTTGTGTGTGTGTGTGTGTGTGTGTGTTTACAAATGTAGAAACAAATAGGCCAGACCCACATTGATATTGTTGAGGGGTGACATTATCTTTTAGCAGAGCACTTATCTAATCTGGCTGCTGTGGGAAGCTTGGAGGAAGTGGCTATGGGACAGGGGCCGGGGATGCTGCATCTTTAATTACCATTGATATCGCAATAGAGAGGAGAGGGGATGGAGGAGCGTAGCCGACAGGGTGGGGGATAGGAGGAGGAGGAGGAGGTGGTGGAGGAGGTGGTGGGGGTGAGTTGAGAGAGGGAGAAGACCCGTGTTCACTTTTTAATTAAGGCTCCGTAGTGTAACTCGTCAATGTACATTATTGGAAGAATGAACGTCAATGCCATTGCTTTTTCTCCCCCTCCTTTATCTCTGTCAATGATTCAAAGACATGATTTATGGTTCGTCTCCGTCTTTCAGGATCATCCATCAAGCGCCGGCTCTGCCGCAGCGCCACCCGTTGTAAATCATTCTGAAAGCCTGTCACTCATTTCCATTAACCGTTCCTCTGTCGCTCTGGTCTCCGCCTCCCTCAACCTCCTTTTTTCTCCCCCCCCCTCACCCCTCTCTCCTCTCCTCTTCACTCCTCTCCTCTCCTCTCCTCCCCCTCGGTGCACAACCTACAGCCACGCAGGGTATCAGTTCCGTTCCGCTGCCTCGTCCGCCTACCTTCTTTTCAATAAATTAACCACTTTCTCCCATGCAATGAATAAAAAAAAAAAAAGAAAGGCTCCGCACTCGTCTTGCAGTCGGCACCTACTCCTCCTCCATTACAGCTGAACACCTTACAAATGTCACGCCGCTGACTCGTAGGCTAAATGAGGATATAGCGCAGAGGAAATATTTTTGTTGCGCTGACTTTTCCAGTGGAAATATTTGAACAGCTTTGATATGTTTGCAGTGTGGTATTAATGAACATATATCCCACACGTACGCACGGCGGCTGCGTCTGATTTTATTAGATTTCTTTTTTATTGTAGGTGACTCGAAGATAATTTGCCCAAAAAAAAATAAAAAACTGAACACACACACATGCACAATAAATGTTTCCTCGTTTTGGACAGTGTTTCTTTTGTTCTCAGATTTCTCTTAACAGTTAATAGGAAACAATATTATGTCTGTAATTATTCCATGTGGCAAAAGCAACACTAAGTGGGCAGTGCTGCCTTTAAATGCTGTCGGTGTTCTGTAAATCCTACCAGTAGTTTAATTCAGACGCTCTAACAATGACTGTAGTCTTTAACCAGTTTTTATAGAAACAGGTCTTATGAACAGAAATAATTGGCTCAATGGAGTGACTGTCAATCTCCTACAATGGTTGATGTGCCTGCTCTGGGGAGCCCAATTCACTGGCTTCTTTTTTCATTCTAATCAACATCTAGATATCAACACAGCAGAATACCCACAAACAGCAGAAAGCCTGTTTTGAGGGGAAACTTTCAACTATTGGGTGCCAACACATTTCACTATTTGGGCAGCCATTGTTCTCAGAATGGGCTGTCAAAGTGACAATGCGCACCAGGCAAATCCAGAAGTTTGCACTTTTCAGAAAACAGCGGGCCCTAATCATTTCGCCGAGGACACTTGACAACAAATTTGCCATTAAAATGAATCTGAATAGGAGGAGGGGAGCAGGGGCTGTTTTTGAAGCATTTCTGCCTCTCTCTTACTGTTGCTCGTCTTGTCCCACAGAGCTCCAGGTTTTGGCGGGCTCGCCTCTCTCCCTTTATGCTTGCCATGAAGCAGCCTTTGGTCCCACTAGAAACTGACAGTACCACGCTTCAGCTGCAAATTCACTCTGTAGCCTCATTGTATTTAATGAAGGGGAAAAAGTGGCAATCTACTATTAATGAACTTGGAATGTAAAAAAAAAAAAAAAAAAAAATGCCTCCCTTTGCTGAAAACTGCATAAAACTGCTTGTACAAGGAAAGCTCCGGCTGGAGCCCGTCCAGAATCTAATGAAAGATCCATACAGGAGGGGGGGCACAGAGCAGGCGGGAAGAGTTAGTGAAATGCAGATTGTTTTAATAGAATACACACAGTCTCTTCCAGCTGCACTATCAGATTCATCAAGGTCTGACCTTGATGGAAGGCTGTTGTTGTTTGGGAGGGCCAGTGTTTAGGGTTCATGCAAAGTTTATGATGCAAGGACTGTATGTACTGTATATGCTGTCTGCTGATCTCAGGGGAAGCCTAAATGGAACACGGTCCGTGGAGCGAAGAGTGAAGGAGACTTGCAGCTGGCTGCTTTCTTTTTTCTTTTTTTTTTTGGAGTGTGTGTGTGTGGGGGGGTGTGTACTTTAATATTAAATCACACGAGATCACAAGGAGGTAATTTAATATTACAAATAATTAATTACCCCTCAAATGCAAAAGTCACACCGGTGTTTACAAAACCTGATGATTGAATCGGAATTGAAAAGCTCTTTATTTATCCCGGTTAGTGGCATGAAAAACAAACAGCACGTCAGCACGAGCGTGGGCCATCATACCTTTCACTCAGTATCTCATAAAACTAGAACAAAGGTCTTATGTGTGCGAGGCAGTGGTCCTTTAAACGATGGCCCACTTTCCTCCCCGCTGCCACGCAAACATTCCTGACTGACATTCAATCAGGGAAATTTGAACCAAAGCAAGATGGTCTTTTATTAGTACCGCCCTGTTTGCTCGACTGGTCAGCTCCAATATGCGGAGCGGTTTGAGTGGCACGCTGTAAGATGATGGGTTCACTCTCTGATAAGGGTGAATGAGGGGTAAACTGCTATTCTGCAGAAAGGAACCATCAGACCTCATCATGTCGCTCCTGGAGAGTCGTGTCACGGGCTCTTCAGAAACCAAGTGACAGAGCGGCGCGAGGCTGCTCCCCTTTTCCTGCCATATACTGTAGTGGAAAATACACTGGAGCCGAAGCCGCCCCTGCTTCTGCTCCGCCAACTGGAACCTTGTATCAGTCGGGGCAGAAAAGATCATCTATAATCTGACAAATATACACTGAGTCTTTTAAGCCTCTTCAGTTGTAACGTTATCCCGCACTCTCGCCAAATTGTTTGTGTTTACCTTTTGCTTGTTAGCAGAAGAGGCCATAAAGTAGCACAATGCAGCTTATTCAGCGGCCGGTAATTTAAAGAGTTTGTTCAACCGGAATTACAAAAATAAAAACATTCTTCATTTTCAAACTCGTCTCTGGTGGCATCCAGGATTTATTTGCCCTGGTTTTAATATGTCTGCAGTAGAGTGGAGTTTAGTTTAGGAAGTACTCAGCCTATTTACTTATGTACTCCTCTATAAAAATAAATACTTCAAGAAAAGTAAAAGAACTGAACGCAAAGCTGCCAAAGGGGCGTTTTATTTTGTGTTGATTCTAGCGACCCCTGTGGACAGAAGCCTCGTTTCGGTATCCGACTGAATCTGATCCGATGAATCATTAAGAATAACTGTATAAAAATAGACAATCTTCTCGCTGGTGGTCTTATTTGTTATTGTAGTAAATATAGAGGCAGCATCAATTTAGATCACAACCAGTTAAAAACTAGCGTTGCTATGTTGGTTGAGGACGTTTAAGTGAATCATACTCCTAAAATAATGCGTCATATTCCATCAGCTGATTACATGTTTTTATACGTGACCTTAATGCGAAAAGTAATTTGACGCTGCGGCTCTCAAATAATGAATTTAAGTACTCGAGTAAATGGAAAACTCCCGCCTCAGTGATAAACATATAGAACATCATTATCTGTGTACAAGTACAATTCATGGCTGGGCTGTTGTATTGGATTGCATCAGATTGTCTTGTCTGTGCAATAGCCATGTCTTTGTATTGTCATATTGTCTTTCTTGTGTGGAAAATCTATAATAAAATCTAAATGGGAAAGATTGCATCAGATTTTACATGTCTACCTAATAAACTGGCTTTTTTTTGTAATTTGTGCGAACAAGCCCTTTAAAAAAAAAGTAACGTTCTGTCCTTGTATATAAAAATATGTCGTGCTCAAATAGCAAATATTCGTCTGGCTTTGTGTCGCCGCTCTGCTGAGGCTCTATGAGACAGGGTGGGAATGTTGTGTGTATAGTTTTTATTTTTTTCCCTGCCGGTGCTGATAGGGGACCCTTTGGTGAGATGCAACACCAGGCAACTGCATGTGATGCGGCGGCTGTGGCACGTTCAAAGTGATGACTTAGGTGCTGGAGTGCAGATTGCAATGCTCTCCCACCGCTCACTTCCAATTAGGCAGCAGGCCGACTGATGCGTCTCGGAGCAGAAGCTTCTAGTAGGCATCAAAAGGAGCAGCGGTGACATCACGGAGAGGAAAGGGGGCTCCTGGAGCTTCAGGCAGGGCGAGCTGATGTAGCACAGTAAACGTAGTGATTAGCATCTGTGCATCATGCAAGCACAGACTTTTTATATTCCCACGTTTGTAGCGTTACATAAAAGAAACGACCCCGTAAGTCAAATTAAACGTCCTCAAAGCCTCGACTTGTGTCCGACTGCCTCTCGGATATCTTTTCCCCTGCGTTCTGTGTTGATTGTGAAAGTTCTCTGTGTTTTTAGTTAACAGAATGTTGGTTGTGAAAACATTTTTGATTAATTGCCATAATTATTGTGATCATTTTTGCCCAAATGAACAGCCAGATGGCAGGATATGGTGTCATATTTGCGATCCTATCATATTAATCTGGCTCTGGGTCCATCTGAACACATTGTGCCGTTTGCTGTGTTCACAATCTGTCCTCGAGTTGTCCATGTCTCTTTTTTTTTTTTTTTGGAGCTGCAAGTTTTTATTTGATTATATTGGACTATTAAATATTAAAGTCGAGGGTGTATGAAAGCAAGGCATTTATCTGCATGAATAGCTTTGTGTTTAGTGAAGGAAGTAATGCGCTTTAAGTAACATCTCCTTCATGCATACAAAAATTAACATGAGTGTTTCCGTCTTGTGGTTTTTCGAAGCCTCAGAAAGATCCAACAAAAACCACTTTGTGGCAGATTCATGTCTGCTTTTAAACCCCAACTTTTCATCGCCTGTTCTACGGATTGTCCTTTTTATTTGTGCACCACAATATTAATGCTCGACACACAACACGATAGAGACTCGGTTACTCGGTTTTGCGACAACGTTGGAATCATTTGAAAGCGACGAGATGAAATAATGGGTTAGATGGGAACTAATGACACATTTAAAAAAGCAAGTCGAAAACCATTTAATTCCGTGATATCAATTAACCTCCAGATAAAATTTGTCAAAAAAAGGAGCAGGCAGAATGTGATTGTTCTCTCTTTACTCTGCAGTGTCCTTGGGCTCGGGGAGACTGTTTCCTGACAGGGAACAATGAAGAGAGAGGTGTTTACAGATCTTTACAGATGGCTCCGGGGCTCCGAATTAGCTCTTCGCCATTTCTCATGTGATTCGGCTCAGACTACTAACTTCAGATGTGTCATCAAGACTATCATCGGGATGTCTGACAATGTATCCGTTTGATCTTGACGTGCACCGCTCACCAACTTAGTCAGATATCACTGTCAAATATTAAACCCTGTGACATGTGTGTGTCTCAGTCTAATGATAGCTCACTGAAGAAAGTGACTTTTATAAACATCGCAGGCACAAAAAGAGCTTCACAACTTTTGGAATTGTGTTTTTTTTATTTTGTACGCCGAGTACTTTCTGACTGACATTTCACACCTATTTATAACAACAGATGAGCACGGAGACTAAGTGTTTTTTTAAATGTACAGACACAATTAATTGGGCACATTTCTGCGTGCATGTGAGTGAAAACAGGAAGAAGGAGATGATAGTTACTGAGACAGCCTGGAGATTGTTCCGTGATCCTGACCTGCGTTGTTAGCGTGTTCTCTGCAGGCCTCCTCCTCCCTCTTCTTTTTTTTTTTCTCCTCCTTTCTTTTTTTTTTTTTTTTTTTCTACATGGCATAAATCCGGGAGATGAAAATGTCATGGAGCAGGTTCATTTTGCAAAGAGGTTTTGATTGCCATGCGCGTGTAATTGATTGTTCCAAGGACAGGGGGAAATCTAGAAATGTCATAACAGTCCTGCTTAGGTTGGTCCCACCACTAGGCAATCAATGAGAAGTAAAAAGAGATATTGATTTGCGAGCAGCAAAAACTGTAGCTTGAGACAACCGGAGAGCGCTGGGGAAAGTGGCACAGACGTGCAGACCTGTCACTGGCACCTATGAATTACCCAATCTTCTCTGAAGATAGTGTTACCTCGGATACTCGCAAAACTCACCGCGCTGGGGTATTGCAGCTGTCCATTAGCTAAGCTCCTCAGGCTGCTAACTCTCTGTGGCTTGTCAGATTAATGAAGGAAATGTTGACCTTCCGAGGGATAAATGTTGATGTTCTCAAATTCACAAAAGTTTCTGCTGGCATGTTAACACTGGAAACAGAATGCCCTTTTACAGCTGCCGCGCATATTTCTGAAAATGATTGACACGTTTCGAATAGACTCACTCGCAGGACGGACGAAGGGAGGGAGGGAGAGACGGAGGGAGAGAGGGAGGGATTGTACTCTATGAAGATACTAATGCTCAGAGTTGAGTTGTAAATATATTGTCATATAAGCCTTTAGCCGCAATCCAGTTGGACAGCGTGTTGCCATGAATGTAGCAGTAAATGTAATCTACTGTTTCCTACACAGTTTGCTGGTTTCTCTAGATGTAGAGAGAGAAAAGAAAAGAAAAGAGAAGAAAAGAAAAAAGCCTTTTGGCTCAGGAAAGACGCTGCTGCTGCTTCTGTAAATCCAGGCCCTGCTATGCCAAGAGTCTGCTCTAACGGATAAAGGTTATAAACACTTCAACTGCCTGATTTATGATGGACACCTCAGGTTTTTTGACCTTTGCATATCTCTGTCTGAAGATATAAATTTGTAGTGACACAGATTGGAGGCTTTACAGCAGTTTATGACATGCTAAATCTCAGGCGAGGCATGCCAGCCTCTTGTTTTGTAAGGCTAGTTAGGCTGGGAGTTGCCTCGCTCGGCCTCGGAGACAACATCAGGAGCACGCGGAGGCATTTCTGATTCTTCTCCCCTCAATGACGATGTTTTACGGTTGCAGTTTGTTTTGCAGTCTTGACCGACTTGTTCGACATAGTGTAATGACCTTTCGTCTGGTGCTGTGGGATTGTCCTTGAATCTGATCTTGCATCGTGGAGTAATGCAGCTCGGCGTGGCGGCACTTAACCGAGGTAGACCAGGAGAAGAGCTCGGCAGAGCGCCGTTACAAATGGCGTAAGAAGCCGAGTTAGACATGTGGGTATCTTGGAGTGATCCCTGCCAGAAGGTTAATTGGTGCCTCTGGATGTCTGCTACTTAGGGCATCTGATAGAAAGGCGTGGAACAGCAGGAAGGGCAGCTGTTAATCTCTGTCAATCCCATCCTCAAACACCACGATAAGACACAAACATTCCCATTAAAACTGATATAACTACATGTAAGTGGTTATTTCCAGGAAAACAGTACTTAGCTCTCCTTTGTGAAAGGCACATTTATCTCACAATTACAGTAGGTGAAAGTAGACTGCGTGTATGGAGAGGGGGGCGTTTTAAGTTACATAAAATATGTAGGAAATAGCTTTTACACGACAAGGATTGAGCCTTTTCTATCAAACCATCAGTGGACTGGAAAAATGCTCATCTCGCCCCACTTTGGTGCACGTTCTCACCAGTCCTTCAGTTTCAGTGATGACTTTGAGGAGAGAGGACATCAACTGGGAGCTTGTCATAGCCATTGGTGTTCTCCCTCTCACTGTGAATACTATATATAAGACTATAAATAAAACATACCTCTGTGCTCTTGACAACTCTCTCCCTTAGCATCAAGGGTGTTTTGGAGGCCATCACAGATCTCGGCTGGCCAATCAAAACATCTCTCTCGCGGTGGATCAAGGTCACAGCACATTGGTTGCTCTTGGGTGTGTGTGTGTGTGTGTGCAGGCTCTTGTTCACGAGGCCCCATTCTCCATGTTTGTTTTGAAAGTCCGAATCCCCATCTCCATCTCCGTCCATTAGCTGGCAGGCAATTCACCTCCAGGGTTTCTCTTGAGGCACTTGTGAAATATTGATAAAAAAAGAAAGGCAAAAGAAGGGAAGACGTTCTATGGGCCGCCCGGTGTGGGGCTCCTCTGAGTGCTCGGCTTCAGCTGTCCCCACATGGAGTGCCCTCTATTCAGCCAAAGAAATATTAACCATGTGAAATGCAAAGTGCCTGGACAGGGCTGTTATGTCCTATTCATATTTAACTCGGAGCACATCTGCCACGTCTCTCCCCAAAATGCACATTTCTCCAGCCACGACTTACGAGGCGGAAAATATCTCAAGATATGTGACATCGCTGACAAACTGCATTTACTGCAGGGCGCTCTTCAAAAAAAAAAAGATATTCAAACATCGGGGTTGTGATATCGTCGGGGTGGGGGTTTAGATTTTAAATAATCGGAAACAAGTTAACGCCAGAAAAGGACGCTTTAATCCTCTGCAGACCCTGCAGCCACGTGGAAAACCCTCCTCTATGCTGAGTCAAGAGTTTCCCACTAATTGGATGATGGGAAATATGTCAATTAGAAATACTGTTGTTTAATTATCTGTTAATTGAAGCAATAATGTGTGTGCTCTATGAGTTGGGAGAATGAACAGGTGAATAATGAAAGAAGTAATTGCTGTTTATGAGACTGTCAGGGAAAATATAATGATGTGACAGATTGCCGGTAATTTTTTTATTTATTTATTTTTTTGAAATCGTCTAGTTTTAACACTGATAATTGAATCAGCTTTTTCCACCGGCGTGATCAACATCTTCATCAGGATTCACATTTGCAACAGATTTTTATTTAGCCTAATGTTTGTGACGTCAAGCCTTTTTTTATTCATCGATAGTGCGATGCGGGACATTAAAACGTCTCGAGTTTGTGTTGAGCCGTTCCTCACACGTGGCTTGAGGGAAGCCGAGGTTTAAGAACAGAAGGCTTTCCGTTTTCATTGCAGTTTTGAGGCATCCATAATCACTATGGAATAGGTCATTTACAATAACACTTACCAGGCCTGCAGAGGAATCAATTTCCTTTTGTCACTCAGTGGCCCAATGATTGTTGTAAACATCTCAACTTGAGGCCAGGAAAACCTCGGACACAGCACTAAGTCAATGGCCTGTCGTGAATCACATGGTGCCGTTACACCAGCAGCAGTCTGTTAGTAAAGACATTATGTCCGGCTATACTCTCCGAACCTCCCAAGGCACAAACTAGATGTCATTATGTTGCCTTAAATGGCTTCTGTGACTTCTCACGGAAAAATTATACTCGATGCACCTTTGAGAAATGTAATAAATATCATTAATTGTCATTAATTTCCGTGTCTTTATCTTTTCTAGTGTACATGCCTGATGAAGACCCCGCTCTTCAGGACGCCGTCGCCGAGGAAGACGGCGAGAACGACGCCCAGACCGAAGAGGAATGCTCCGAGAAGACCAGCCCCAAAGTGTCCGAGGACAGAGAGCTGGACAACAAGAGCACCAACACTTATAGCAACCAGAACTCTCCCATTAGTGTCCTTTCCAATCAAGAGGCAGAGCTGGAGTCACGCCTTAGCGACAGCAGTGACAGACTCTCGGACTTCAAAACCTCCTCGCCGCCCGAGAGCCAGCGGGATGAGGAAAGTCGAAGCTCTAAACATAAAGAGGAAACAGGAGGCAGCTTGGAAAAGATGAGGGCAGCTTATGCAAACTTTCTCTCCGATTCCTACTGGACGGGGATAGGGATGGACTTGAAAATAGGCAAAAACACCAGCAAAGCCAACTGTGACAGCACCAATGGAAGTACCAAGAGCGAGTTCGACTGGCACCAGGACGCGCTCTCTAAGACCTTGCAGCAGACACTCTCCCCAAAGCCCGCATCCAAACCTAACCTCTTTAGCTCCGTCCACCTGTACAGGCAAACCACCAAACCCTGCGGCTCGGTGTTCACGGGAGCCAGTCGATTTCGCTGTAAGGATTGTAGCGCTGCTTATGACACTCTGGTGGAGCTGACGGTCCACATGAACAAGAGCGGACACTACCAGGACAACAACCACAGCAAGCAGAGCAATTCCTCTGCGTCGTCCTCGAAATCCAGGAAACGAAATTTGCACGACATGGAAGGAAAAGAGGACGCGCAGAAAGTTTTAAAGTGCATGTTCTGCGGCCACTCGTTCGACTCGCTGCAGGATTTGAGCGTCCATATGATTAAAACTAAGCATTACCAAAAAGTGCCTTTAAAAGAGCCGATTCCAGTAATCACACCCAAACTGTTGCCACCAGCAAAGAAGCGGGCCTTCGACTCGGTGAGGCCGTGCTCCCCTGACTCTACGACCGGTGTGTCCGGCTACACCGAGGCACAACGGGCCGCCACCATTTCAAACGCTAACAACAATCGCTACGGCTACCAGAACGGAGCGAGTTACACCTGGCAGTTCGAGACGTGCAAGTCTCAGATTCTTAAATGCATGGAGTGCGGGAGCTCCCATGACACCCTCCAGCAACTCACCACACATATGATGGTCACTGGACACTTCATCAAGGTCACAAACTCGGCCTCTAAAAAGGGTAAACAGTTAGCGCTCGACCCCTTGGCCATAGAGAAGATCCAGGGTTTAGCTGAGCCCGCTGCCAGCGACACAGAGGGAGAAAAGGTGTCTCCAAAAAATCTGTCCCCCGGGAGCAGCGAGAAGGATAGCCAGGGGGAAGGCACGTCAGACAAAATGGAAGAAACTGAAGCTAAGGATGACAAGCAGGAGACTGAGGATCAAAAGGCGGCCAATGGGACTTTCAAGTACCCTTATCTCCGTGAGGAGGACCTTGAACAGGACTCAGGAGGAGGAGGGGACATACTCAAATCTTTAGCCAACACAGTGGCTTCTGCCATCAATAAAGCTCAAACAGGGACACCGAGCTGGAGCGCCTATCCGAGCATTCACGCCGCCTATCAGCTCTCCGGCATCATCAAAAGCGCCCCGCTCTCCGCATCTCCCCCTGCTCAGCTGAAGCAGACATTTAACCACAAGCTGAGGCCGATCGCCCCAAAGGGGAAGTTATACCACAGTGCTGCGGGAGCCGAGGCTCCCCAGGGACAGCATCAAAATGTGGACATCAAAAAAGAAAAGGTTGGCATTAGCGATGGTAAAGAAAGTCAGAATATTAAGTTTGATCTGGTGGAGAATGATGACAGCGATTGTCAGGATGATTCCTCTTCCTCTTCAAAGCTTGACGCAGACTGTGTGAATGAAGGGAGTGAAGCGATCAAAGGAAAGTTGAGCCCAGATTTCTCTGACAGAGGCAAGACACCGAGCCCCTCTGCCAGCAATGGACGCAGCGCTACTTCAGAGCCTCTCAGTGACACTCCGGCTATACTCGGGATAAACCCTCTTAGTGCACTGCAGTCAGTTCTCAACAATCATCTGGGCAAAGCAAATAAGCCCAATAACTCAAGAGTAGATAAACTATCTGCTCACAGCAAGTCTATTTTTGCTGACATTAACCGGAGCAGTGAGAAACCAGCTTTAATGCTCGGAAACGCTGTAAGAAATAGGCCAGATAACAACTTCCTGTTTGTTAACGATGACCAACCGATAGACCTGACGAAATCTAAACACAGCAAGCAAGCTTCCTCGCTACTACACCCTTCCGCCCCTATGCCGCAGAAATACGCTCTGTCCGACATCGCGGATATGGTTAAAGTTCTTCCGAAAGCCACGACGCCGAAACCCTCCATGCCGTCGAGGATCCCGACCATGAAACTGGAATCAGACGTCAGGCGCTTTGAGGACGTGTCGGCCGAGGTGTACTCGGTCCACAAGCGTAAAGGCTAGACAGTCAAACTGGAATCCTCGCCACCTTCCTCATCCTGCAAGCTCAGTTTGCCTCCAGCCTCTTCCAGACCTCCGAGGGTAAGTACTTACTCTCGGATCTCGGCCCTCAGGAAAGGATGCACATCTCCAAGTTCACTGGATTGTCCATGACCACCGATTAGCCATTGGTTAGCAAATGTAAAATACCAGCTGAGGAAAACCGGAGGGACCAAATTTCTGAAGAACATGGACACGGGCCACCCGGTCTTCTACTGCAATGACTGCGCTTCCCAGTTTAGGTCGCCGGCCGCGTTCATTTCCCATCTGGAATCCCACCTCGGGTTCCAAATCAAAGACATGTGCAAAATGCCGGTGGAGCACCAGACGAAGGTGGAGGAGCCAGAACTGTCGAAGGCGCTCAGCGTCAGAGCCACAGAGTCTCTAGTCACGGAGGAGGACATTGACGCAAAGTTCAAATGTAAGCTCTGCTGTCGGACATTTGCGAGTAATCACGCAGTCAAACTCCATTTGAGTAAAACTCACAGCAAATCCCCCGACAACCATTCACAATATGTGGAAATGGACAAGGAGTAGTTTTTCATATTAATGTCACTTTTTGTTTTGTTTTGTTTTTTTATTTTTTATTTTAATACACGGGTCAGATATTTCAACCATTTTTCAATTAGCGTTGTGTAGTGTGCATCATTATGACGTTTAAAAACCATTTCATGGAGTACAGCAAAGACACACTGGTTAGAAATTGTATAAGGAAAACACTAAGAGATACTTTTGCACCCTGCTCAAATGCATCACCAGTAATGAAATGTATTACTGCTTGAAGAAACATAATTGCTGATGTTTGCATGCAATAGCCCTGGCTATGACTACTATTTATTTGTATGATATGTCAAGTTTCAATTGTATTTCAAAGACAAAAATAATGAACTAATTGTACTTTCTGCGATACAGTACACCTGCGTCGAACGTGCAGCTGTTAAAACAGGTAGCCCGACACGCGATAACACACACACACACATGCAGACCTGTACAGTGTATTGCTATGTAAAGATGTTTTGTGTTGCAATGATAGAAGAAGAAGAAGAGAAAAGAAAAAAAAAGCACTTTAATAAATGTTTAATCACCAGTTTAGACTCGGATTCTGTACATGACTCAAAAACAAATTAGGATAATTTCACATGTAAATATATTTTAGACAACAACAAAAAAAAAACAACAAGTGTGTTTCATGCAACAAGGATAACAGCAAGACAGATGATACCTGTGATACCTGCACCTTTTTTTACTTATTCAAATAAAGAGTTAACATTTGATAACAGCTTGTATTATTTTTTATTTTATTTTCCTCTTGAATTGTTTTGCAGCTCGAAGATTTTCCTGCTTATCTCTGACCGACTGATGAAATGATGGAGAATAAATATGTGTATTTATTCTACCACCAACAAATTATACCCAATATGAAGTCTTTATGTGCTACATGCTATTAAATTTAAAGTTATTGCCAGGTAAATATTAGAACAATTAAAAAATATTAAAATTAATTTCAGGTGAAACATAAAGAGCTTTTTTATTCCAGCTTGAACATGCAAAAAAACACATAATTCAATATATACTGAGCATAAAGTCATCACCAATCGGTTATTTAACTGTTTAAATTTAAAAAAAAAAGACATTTTCCTTATAATTAATAAAGAATCATGTCGTTCTTTCCAGCAAACATCTGAGTGAATTATCAGGAAAATATAAAAGTATAAAATCCATGTCGTCCTTTTCTGTTACAGTCAGTGGAAGAAGCTCAGTGTGACAAAGGACAGCATCCTCACACTGTACAGTACACTGCATCCTCTCCTCTTCATCTTTTTCCTTTTTTACCTTATGACTTTTAGATACACCTCACAGATACATCTTCTTGTCAGACTTTATTGCTTTCCCGCGAAACGCGGCTGCTGTTGCTGCAAGATGGTATCATAACAATTAAACATATTTCCTCCAGCTCTATTATTTCAAGGCTATTAAAAATAATTGCCTTCTAAATTCATAAACATTTTATGCAATTCATCTCTTTTTTCGAGCAATCAAGTCCCTCAATTACCTCCACCCATCAAATCTCTGGTTTTATAACGGCCGACTGACATTTGATGGTAAATGGGAAAAAAGCACATGGGCACTGTGGTGATTTGAATGCTGTGACACTAACTTGCCCCCTATTGTTGGAAATGAGCAGGCAATCACGTTGTTCATCAGATGACTCCTAATGCAGTTAAAGTATTCAGCTATAATTTCTCCCTGCATTTATAATTACTGTCAAAGACCACACACCTCAGTGAGCAGATTAAAGCTATAAATTATTTAGTGCCTTTCTCTCTCTCTCTCTCTCTTTCTCTCGCCGATGGATCTCTGATTTGTCTGTAGGGCCATTATGTTTCAGAGCGGCGACTTATTCTAAAAATGAAGCGGGCATTGTCCTTTAAAGATGCAGCAGGAAAAACAAAACAAACATTATTAATTGGAAATTTAAAGTGAGGTTTGACAAAAGGCAAAATTCTTAATTTTTATTAAAAAAAAAACATTTTATTTTAGCAGTTCCCTCCCGTGTGTGTGTGTGTGTGTGTGTGTGTGTGTGTGTGTGTGTGTGTGTGTGTGTGTGTGTGTGTGTGTGTGTGTGTGTGTGTGGATACAAATCATTATTCAGTGTAGGCTACAAGTACATTTTGAGGATTCAGCACAACCTCAGTAGAGAGTCACCTAAAGGCTAAGAAGAAGAAAAAATGCAACGATCAGTGCAATCACACGCGGAAATTAGTCGTCTTTGACCATAATTTGCTCTAATAAGTCAAAGTCAACGTGGGATTTATTGTTAGTACACACACACACATAAATAAATAAATAAATAAATGCTCCGTATGGCTGTAATGTTAATTAAAGCAAACTTTAAAGCGACTCTCACTGGCGCGATCGTTTGAAGGTGCATAAAGCGCACCGGGCGGGAAATCAAAATACATTTTCAAACGTAAACGTAAGCTCTCTCCCTCTAATCGGAGTTATTAAACACTGATGTACTTCAGGTGGCACATCACAGGTAATTAAGTGAAATAAACCCGTAATTCTTCTGATGCTTTTTATATTAATTCATGTTGGATGTTTGCATATTAACACGGTTAATCGCAGCGTATATCCAACGTGTCACGGCTAATTACAGAACACAGTCAGCTTTCACACACATGCACACAATCTTGATTTTTTTTAAAACTGATTGATTATGATAGATATTAAGCACTGCGACTTGCTCATACATGGACACACACGGTTTACTCAAAGTAAAGTCAACATATATTTTTGTTGTTGTTGTTTGCGGATGACAGTGATGAAGCTCGGCTGTGTTTGTCCCTCAGATAAAAAATCATAAGAGAAGACGTGGCAGGTCACGTCTCAGACCTTTTCCCTCTCGAAGAAATCACTCTAACCTAGCGAAGCCAGTCCAAAATCTGCAGCCTACACATATATAATTTATAATTTTTATTAGTATTATTGATTTCTACCAAAGTCGAAATGTCTCAGAGCTTCGGAAATGTCTCAGTGTCTGACTCGAAAGCATCAAAGCTCCTCCAGCTTTGGAGTTACTTTCCTAAAACAGTTCTAATAGCGTAGTTGAAAAAAAATCAAATTATGCACATAAGTACACTTGCATTGCAGACGCACTGAAACCCGACCTTAGCGAAATTGATGCCAGCTCGCATTTGCAAATCCTTTGTCAATCTGTCATTAAACATGCTATCAAATAATGATAAGTGTACGCTCCTTGCTCGCACTGGCGTGCGTCTCGCTGATGCTGATGTGCCGTAATAGGGCAAATGTGCATCAGGATTTCGCCTGCTTGGGTACACACAAAACATTTACACTGTGCCTGACTTTGCTTCACCCCCTGTGCCAGACAAGCATGGATTCTCTGCATCATCTGGCCTGTAAACCCGAGGAGGAGGAGGAGGAAGGGGAGGGAAGCAGGGTTCAAAATGTTCATCACACAGCAGCAGGGTAATGACTAGCTCATGTGTTTAATGAAGGGCTTTAGAACTTATAGCTATAATGACCCACATCCTAACTCCCCTTTCTCCCATTTATTCTCCCCAAAGTCCTCAGGTTATTACGTCCCTCTGAGAAATAGCCCAGAAAGAGCGTTTTATATATATATATATATACGTCTCTCCATTTCTTTTCACAGAGATATCAGAACATTTTACCTGCATTGTACTGTTGCAGACAAACCTGACGTGATATTATATCTAAAAAATGTGGAGGAGCAAACACTTGGAACATAAAGACAGTGAAAAATGATGCATCTAAATGCTTTTTTTGGGGTGGTGGGGGGGTAAATAATAAGCTGTAAAATATGCTTCATAATGAATTCTGTCTCCTGAGAACGTGAGCTCCACGAGACAAAGAGAAATGCATGTATGTCTGCTCTCCTACATATATCATATCTTCCAAATAGCCCATAGTCCTTCCACTGTTAATGGTGTTGCTTCAGATATGCTAATTAAGCAAAAATAAGTGATGAATGGAATACATTTGATCAATCAAGTAGGCCTAAGCCCCTGGTGCTGCATATTCATTGTACATCATGAATATGAAACCAAAGTCATTTATCAAATATCAGTTGCACATTTGTATCTTATTAATCATACATGCTGAAACTTCTGTCTTGTCAAAAAAGCTGAAGGTTGATGAAGCACTTGCAGAAAGGATTAAACTCAGGGAACTCGTTTGGTAGCGCTTCAGTTATAATGCATGAGGTATTTTCAAACTTCCAGAATCTTAAACAGTCGATCCTCGCCCCCTCGATAACGTTCGGATGATCCTAACCGCTTCCCCACAGTTTTAATTATTTCTCTGTCTTCACTCGTAATGACTGCTTAATAATTACAAAATATTCAGGACCGCCTCGCTTTGCCAAAAAAAAAAAATGGGTTATTGGTTTCATTTTTACAACTTTTGAGGTTTTATCAGCGAGTCTGGCTTCGGCTACATATTTAAAAGTCGCTGCGTCAAAATTGACCCAAATTGGATCCATGTAGCACCGATGCTAACTTTGCTACTCAGCACCCGTCCAACCACCAACCAACCAAGGCAAAGGCCTGTTGTGACCCAGTGTTAGCGTTACTGCTGGGTTATTTATAGAAACTAGAGCATGGTATGGTTGCAAATGCTTAAAATCTGAACTCTTAAACATACATGAAAACATTTTATACAACTAACAAAACATTTGTGAATCTGTGTAAAGGCAAATTCTTTCAAAATACATTAAATATGTTGGAACATAAGTTGCTGAAAACATGTGAAAAGACTTTAAAGTGAAAGGGTTGAAACAGTTTTTCACCAGTTTTCAGTCTCAGGATTTTGGGGGCGGTCCTTAAAGGGTGGCTCGATGACACGCTGAGGCCACCCTGAGCAGAGAGATAGAGATGAATTCAGAGTGTTTTAAAGTTTCTGAACTCATCCGACACGTTTCAGTCGCTTCAAAACAAGGGGGCGTGGCTTCAGCGCCTTTAGAGGACACGCCCCCACAATCCTGGAGCTTAGCTGCTCATTTTGACACCTAATTTCATAAACTTATCGATATTTTTAATCATCCAAATTCAGGCTGGAGGGTTAACAGCACTTTCTTCTTTGGTCTGACTGAGCCTACTTAACGTCTTAGCGGCCGATTTAAAGGATAGTGTCCACTACAGAAGCTTTATTTGATAGTAGCAGCTCAGGAGTGACAGGAAAGTGTGGACAGAGAAAGAAGGGGGAAGGACTGGGCCTTTGTACATGGGGAACACTCATTTGTGACACTTTTAATGTAAAACTTGAGCTTGTCGCGTCTGACGCTGGGTCAAAATAACCATATTTCAGTAAGTAAATAACACTGACACTGGGTTACAATACTCTAGTGTCGCATCTGCGCTATATTAACCCAAACTACAGTTTCCAGCTTTGTTCATTCAAATCAATAGTTCCTGAAAAGACATTTATCGTGACCGTTCAAGTTCTTTTGTCGTACGCACAATCACAGAGGAGCATTCGGGTTCGGCGCTGCGTCATATTTTTCAGAAGGAACATTTAGCAGAAACATAAATGAATAATTGATTCATAACAAGTGAACAAAAGATGAATAAATAAATAAAATTGTCTTATTTTTTGTGAGGGGGGGGGCTGATTTATGATATTATATTAGAAAAAAAATGGATAGCATTAGCTGTGGCCAAACCTCTGTGTAACAATGTGTGGAGGTTTTCATTGCCCGTCATATAGTGGATGAGAGAACTAACAGTTGATTGCCAGCAGTTCATCAGTGCATCCTTCATATTTGTCACCCGGCCTGCCTCAAGGCAGCGTGCTAGCTCAAATTGAAGCTGACATCTTCCAAATATGAAAGCAACAAATCACACATTTTTATTGGGCTTAATCTCCAGCCTAGCCCCTTGCAGACGTCAGCACAATCATGGACGCTGCTCTAATTCTTGCCGACTGGCTGCTTGTGCCTCCCAAGCATCTCTGAACTCGCAGAGCAAACGCAAACGGCCAGGCACCAGAGACAGGGGTGACACCTACGCTTATTAGGAGGATCGTGTAACGTGACTGCGCTCTGATAATCCACGGACGAGCTGCGTGTAGAGATTATATCTTGGAAAACATTGCGTGAACGTATTGGATCTCGTAACAGATGAAGAGCGGACGTCTGTTTGACTCGCTGGATTCATTCATTCATATTTTTACATTTGACCTTGCAGCAGGGAGAAACACTGCGACCAAAGATGGAACCGAAGAAGAAGTTCAAATTAATATCAATACAAACAAAAAATTCTGGGAGAAAAATAGTGAAGTTAATTAGCTCCAAAGCAGTTTTTATGTTATTCTGTGTGGTGGTTTTCAGTTGTAATTCCTTCATTAACTCCACCTCGTTAATAATTAACACCAGGGTCCAGGGCGGCCGGCTGACCATTTTCTATAATTCACAATGAAAATAAGTTTATTTATTGGTTTGTTTACACCAATTAGTCCATTTTAATTCGTGTTTCTTTGCTTTTTTTACTTAGAAAGTTGCATCTGCGATCCGTGCAAACTGTGAAACTTTCTACCTGCTGTGCTTTTTGGCAAAGAGTTCAAAAGTTTTACAATAAAAACAAGAAATTTAATGAAATATTGGCAGATAAATTGGCCTTTACGGTGGCCGGGAACCCTCAGCGCTGCAAATAAAAGAAACACTGCAAACAAAAAGAAACAGCGCTGCAAATATTTGCAGCAGCGTTTCTTTTATTTGTGGCATTGAGGGTTCCCGGCCACTGTAGGCCTTAATTGGCATAAGTGAAAAGCAAGCAAGTTGATTCACGCCACGTAAATATTAATATGTAAATGCAGTTCTCTCTTTAAATTGGAAATTTTGCACATCAAAGTCTGTTTTTAACTGGATTGTCTGTGATTGAGGTGCATTCTGGGTAATGTAGTGCGCCAGGTTTTTGACAAGGATGTGAAGAATGTGTGAAACAAAGAAGACGATATCTCTTGTTCTGTCCATCATGAGTTCATCAATCTTACAGGAGTACAGTTCCAAGTCAATGGAGTGCTCTTCTGGGATCATTCAGATCACAGCATAAAGTAATTATATAGATATGGCTAGAAAGTATATATAACTATACAGCGTGGATGTGTGTGGTCCAGAAAATGTGTAACTGAGCTTCCTCACTCTTAAGATGTGTGGACAACAGAGTCACACAGCTCTCAAGAACAAAATGTATCCTAGCGGGGCCCATAAAGACTTATAGCTGGGAGCGAAAAAAAGAAACCCAGTCACTTTGTGTCTGAGTCCAGCCAACAGAAACCCATTTTTTTCGTGAGGCTCTGATACCAGAGAATGCCAGCGTGTGTGACAAGGGGGCTTTAAATGTTCTTCAAAGATAAACTGAACTCAACAGCCGGTGCCAAAAGAAACAAGATAGCAATTGACTACAGCTTTCTGTAGGACCGGGCACCCGCTGGATGTACTGTTGGTGTAATTTCCAGCTTGACATTGGCCGCGGTGAAAATGAGGCTTGTTTGCCCGCTCGTGCTTCAAGACGGGAAGCAAATATATCTGATAATGTTCGGTACATTCCGGATGAGGTCAGGAGAAACCTGCAGTAATTGATGTTATGGCTTTAAACACAAAGACACTTTAACATTCAGAGTTATGTTTCCAGACATCACAAGTATCCACTAGGGGCTGCATGACTTCAGATTTTTTTAAGTCGACACTAATATGATGAAAGTCGACTAGTGACGTCATTGATATTTCTTTCAGTAATTAAAAAAAGATCACAGGGAGGGAATGCTTTACAATAATCTGTATTCACTGACAATGGACAGCTGTTACACAGCAAGCGTCAAGTATCAACAACAAGCAGCAACTGTTAAATTTGATGTAACATACCTACACGTTATGTTCGGCTACATCTCCCATATAGGCGAAGTGAAAAACAAAATACAGTGGTCCCTCGTTTATCACGGGGGATACGTTCTAAAAATAACCCGCAATAAACGAAATCCGCAAAGTGAGTTTTACAATTATTATACATGTTTGAAGGCCGTAAAACCCCTAACCACACACTTTATACACTTTTTTACACGCATTTTGTACAGTACTCCCTTAGCCAATCAGGACGCAGAACACAATGCGCTTTTATACTGTACAGCATGCTGTAAAAGAAAATGCATGCAAAATTACCCTAAAAAAAACGGCGAAACAGCAAGTCCGCGAAAAGTGAACCACGATATAGCGAGGGACGACTGTACAAACAATTTGTGAGGAAAACAACAACACACAGACGAGAGTCATCGTCACAGTTTCCGTTTTTCGATCCTGGCTTGCGTGCAAGAACACAAGCGCATCTACATGGTAAAGGCTTGTCCGCTGTCGCGTGATGTTATTTCCAGTAAGTGAAAAAATCCTCTTGCAGCCAGGTCACATTTGCACACGGGGAAATCTATGTTTCGTCGCTCTGGGCCCACCAGTGCAGTGGGTTCTGCATGGTCAAGCTCTAAACGTCATTGTGGAGTAGTAAAATCAGCTCATCGACTAGTCAACTAGTCTGTACAACCCCTAGTATCCACACGCCTTTTAGCTCTGTTTTGGTCTCCACCACCTTCTAAGAGATGCCCAAAACAACTTGCTTAAAGACGCTAATAAGCTCCGTAGAGCTGAGGGACGTTTGACAGGTGTCTGAATAAGAGCAGCTTTAATAAATAAAGGTAACTCTCAGGATTAACAGAAGACTCTTCTCGGCCTGTTAGAGGAACTCCACAGTTTTGTACTTGTTGGATTCTGTCGAAAAACTTGTATAAAATGATAAAACTCACAGCTGTGTGTGTTTTTTTTTTTAGAATTACACAGATGAGCCCAAGGACGAGCCGTGCGACATCTGTTTGCTCATTTACGTGTCAAACACAAAACATCAGAGATGACTGATCTCACTTTGACAAAACTTGGAGAATGATGCATCTCGCCGCCGCTGTGTGGCATTTAGAAATTACGCTGATTGGTCCGAGGGGAAATTACATTTCAGAATAAAGTGACACATTTGTTGCTGATTGGCCCAGATGGGGACATTTTGGGGACAACATGATTACTATTACTTTGTCTCACCCGTATAAATTTGCAGAGGGTTGGATTTCTTTCTCTCACAGACATTATAGAAAATGGAAGCTTTGAATCATTTAGTTTCACGGACGTTCAGCTGCAAACATTTTAATATTCTTTTAATACGAGATGCAGGAAACGTAAAACCCGTGGAAAGAGCCTGGAAAGAATTTGACTGTCAGCACTGTGCAAGGCCGTCCTCGCTGTAAACTAACAACCAGAATTGGATCGGATTGGATTTGGACCCCTCCGATACTGTCAGGAGAATTCAGGGTTTGTTGGCTGCGCTGTAGCCGGCAGTCGACAAGGGCACACGAACGCTTTCTCGTTCTTTCTTCGTTTTCCTTCGCTCTGCACTGTTCACACCTTCCTATTATTAGATCACTTCCTGACTTCCAGCCGTGTCGACCCTGAAGCCAGAAGGGCTCGTTTTTTATCCGGCCAGAGCGTAATCACCCTCCGCTACTACCACGTAACAAACAAATGAGCTCCTTTTTTGATCGACAAGTTGTTTTACAATCTGCTGTTTTGCACGTTTACTGTAGCAAATATCATTTTAATCTAATCCGAACCACATGCAACACACTTATGGTAGCAGTTAGAAGTGAAACACTCGATCTGTAACATGTGGCATAATATCTGACAGAGCTGTATTATTTTAACAACTGAATGTTCTCATTTCCCCTTGTCTATCAGTCAGCCTGAGTGGATGGTGGCCAGGAGGGGGATGGGGTTGATGGATGGATGGATGGAGGGATGGAGGGGGGTTGAGTACAGAGCTCTCCACCTCTTGCCCTCTTCTGCTGTCATCTGTTGCCCCACAGCAGGCCAGAGGTTGTTGGCGTTTTGCTCGCTTGTAATCCGTCTCACTGTCTGGCTGCCGGCTCTCGGGTCACCTGTCACTCAATTTGACGTGAATCAGCATTGACGCCAGCAGATTTAAGCTATTTCTCTCAGTCTGTAAACACAGCCCGGGTCCACGGGCCTCTAGCAAAATAAAAAACAACCGAAAACCCCCAAACTACTGAACGCCGTCTAATGACCCATAGGAGCTTGAATATGGGGAGACATGTTTTGTTTTTTTATGATATAACTCCAATTAAATGTGGGATGGTAATCGGGTTGCGTTAATGTGACATGACATGCTGTTGCAACTCACTTTTCCAGCCCCGGATGAGGACACAGTCTCAGACTTGAGAAAACAGAGTCCTGGCAGTAAATATCCCGTCAATCTGACACGCAATGTTTTGATGACACGAGGCAGAACTACCACGGCGGTCCGTGTAATATCAGAAAAAAAAAATCTTGAAATATACACTATCCTCGAGATACAGCCTGAGACGTTCAGACCACAGCGAGAGAAAAAAGTCAGCTGAGCTACAGTTGGTGCCGCTCCAGCAGGACTTGCTGTCATTTTTTATCACTTGATTGGTGATTTAAAGCCAAAAATCATGTTTTTCCAGTTTTCTTGCGGATATCATGGACGTGAAATTAAAGGTGCCCCGTGGAGTTTTCTCGTAAACAAACAAAATGGATGTTTATATTCGGTATTTCTCACCAAAACACACGTCGAGCATGTCAAATAAAATAATGTCAAAATACGTTCATTGTATTTCCTCCCTCACAAAAAACATTCTGCCGTGTTTGCGTTCTATGAGTAGCAGTGGTCAAAACCTCTATAGGGTGACCTTTAACCTTTTAGATGTGACGCAACCATAAATTTGGTTTTGTTGTTTTGGATCCTGGGTCGTCTGCGAACCCTTAAAATCTTAAAATATGTCTGAAAATACACATGAACATGAATCCAACATATTGTTATATATTATATATTCATAGAAAATAATAATTCACACAACATTGATGATCGGTCATGTGATCTAGCATTATAGGACGCTTGCTCGTTTTTCTTCAGTCCCTGTTATGCAACATTATTTTATTAATTTATGTAATAGGAGGTCTCTCCTCTGTTCCTTCATCTGAAAAATATTGAAGTTACCTGCATAATTACTGTAAATATTTGGTACATCAGTATCAGTACAATACTTACTGGCTGTCGTACCTGAGGAGATAAACAAGTTACAAATTTCACTGTAGAAACTTTACCCGGTTACAGTGGCAGAATGTAACTGAGTATATTTACCTAAGCACGGTAAGATCTTTATTTTCAAAGTAAAGCATACATGAACTATGATTTCATGCATGAATAATCACCTGAAAATAAGAATCTTTTTGTTTTTCTTTATTAAAAATTGGTCCGTTATATCGTCAGTGGGAACAGGTCACCGTGTTTTTACAGTAGCCCAGGACAGACAAACTAAACACTGACTCCAGACAGAGACTCTCAAGTGTTTGTTTCTTTTTCAAAGTGATGTGAGGAGACTGCAATGCAGCGATCACACCACTAGATGCAACTGAATACTACATGCTGGACCTTTAAGTACAGATTTGAGGTACTTCTTAGTGATTTAGTTTCATTTCATACCCCGTATACTGTACTTTAAATATATAAGAGTAACCTTTTTTAAGTTTTACATAAAAACATGAGATCTAATCTAATGCATCAGAAGTGTTTGAGTTTATTAGTTCATTTTGATTAATTTAAAGATCATTAAATGGTCACAACCATAGTTTTTCCATGCATGTATATGTTTGTTATATGTCCATGGACCTCTTCCTCTTCATTTCCATAAAGGCCACTTTGAAGCCTATTGATGACATCTGCAAATGTTAACACGAAGTCAGACCCGCATGTCGTCTTACCTCATCCGTTAACTTCACCGAAACGAACGAGCCGTTTTTGAGAATGCTCTCAATCCTCGTGCTCGTTTGAAATATGCCTCGTGTGTGAACTAATGCCACGAATTCATAACACTTCCCGAATCTATGAAAAAGCGACGTCGCCGTGCGTGAACAGCAGCTCCCCGTGATCAGGCAGAAAACAAAATCACACCGGTGAAACTGGATGTAAGTCCTGCACGCTGAGCACGCTGCAACAAATACAAAACACTGCAGGTGTCTGCAGCTAAATAATGTTTAAACCGTTTAAAAAAACAGATTTTCTAATTTGTTTTTTATGCAAAACATGCATTGCATGTCAGAAAAAACTGCATCGATCCACATGATGTGAATGTAAGTAACCCTGCTGCACAGACAGTTGTCACTGTGGTCAAGATTCAGACGTGGACATGTGCAGTGTTAAAAAACCCAGCCGCTGTGCAGACAGCGAAATCAATACAGCATTTTGTTATCTATCTCTATCTTACAACTTAAAAGAGAAGGATTATATGTCATAGAGTGAGCCCAGGCAGACTTAGGCGTAGATCTATCATTGTAGAGAGTCACAGGCCTTTTCCTGTGTAAATCATGTGTCACATGGGCAGCAAGTTCATTCTCCGGCCATGGAATACATTTAGGCCTTGGACACAGACTTCCATTTTTCACTTTTGATGGAGTGCTTCCCTGCAGTGCTGGACCTGTAAGTAGATTATTTTCTAACATGACGCCTTCATTGTTCGTTTTGTTATTGCCGCCCGTATCAGATCAAAACGCAGGAAAAACGTCTCGGTGCGTGCTCCTACAAAAAAAACACACAAAAAAAACGAATGATTGATACATTTTAATTACTCCACTTCTCTTAGGAGTGCAGCTGTCACATCTGCTGAGGCATTAATGTGACAAACGCTTGACAGAGAAACAAGAAAGCCAAATGACACACCTGTGGCAAAGTTGTGAAGGATACTGAATTTCTCCCATCTGAGCAGTCAGTCCTGCACATGTCAGCGTGCAAACCGCAGGATCAACCCCCCTCCACCCTCCACCACCACCACCTTCATAAACCAAAACCTCAAATGGTAGCGGAGACAGTGAATGATCCGACTTCGTCTCTTACAGGACCCTCATCCTTGTGGATGTTTCTGAACCATCTCTCATGTGGAACGTAATGCTGACCGTGCGAGGTGGATAAAGTGAAAAGTAGCCACAGAAAATATGAACTGTCACGCGCTGTAATACATCCTTTCAGGGCAGAGATAAAAAGGGGGCTCTCTGTAGGAGAAGATGCTGTGTGTGTTAAAAAAAAAAAGAAAGAAAAGAGGAAATCCTGTTATTAAAATACAATATCCAAGCTGTGATTGATTTTACATTAATGGCCATTATACAGCCATCCATAAATATATAAAGAAATTGATTCCCGGCGTCAGCCTCACCTCCTTAACCCTCTTGTGGTCGGCACAGGAAGGCAATCTTGTGGTGTAGCTACCGACATAGGGGCTCTCTTATTCTACAGGTACTGTATATTCTAAGTTATGGGTACAAAGACACACCAGCAGGTAGTCACTCATTCAAGACATCTATATTACATCTGTGAGATGGGGTCTTCCAGAGACAATCATTCCTACGATTCACTTTCAGCACACAGGAATCATCTTATGTCATGAAAGTATGTGAGCGCTGAAATTGTCAGACAGCTCCCACTCCGAGCTTTCATCATCTCTTCCCAAAGCATTTCGATTTAATTTAAGTGTGCCGGGAAAGTGCTTTCATTTTGTTTTAATGAAGTTTTAAAAAAGTTGGCTGATCCGTAATGTAAGCTGCTGCCGCCGCCGCGCTCCAACTTTCACTTACCTTATCATCTGTTCTCTCCGTGCGATCGCCACAGAATACGATGTGATGACCTGTCAGGCTTTACACCGCGTGGGGGAGATTCCCGAGTTCACTCAGAAGTTAATCACTGGCGCAGTGAAATAAGTCTGTCCTGCACTTTCTCTACTGCGATGATGAAGAGCCACATGGAGCCGTAAGTATCTATCTATCTATCTATCTATCTATCTATCTATCTATCTATCTATCTATCTATCTATCTATCTATCTATCTATCTATCTATCTATCTATCTATCTATCTATCTATCTATCTATCTATCTATCTATCTATCTATCTATCTGAGCATTATAACTCTCCACAGTTGCTGTCAACATCATCTGCATCAACACAAAGGCTGGATGCTGAATATTCTGGATCTGAGCAAACACAGTGTGAGGTTTTGCCTCTTCAAAGTCTCGGCATTGCCGAGAAATCGACCCCGAAGATTACGTGAAACAAAGACGCAGTAAATGCCGTCCATCCGCGCAAAGACAATGAGATGTTACGTCCAGTGTCGTGGCATTACGACGGAGGATTTAAACAAAGAGTTGAACCGTAGACAATATCTGCTTGGGAAATGGAGACGGGTCTTAGCTGCCACATCAAAACGGAGAAAAAAGGCATAGCATTTGAAAAGCCTAAAGGCTTAAACTAATACAAAAAGTCTAATCAGACTAGCAATCCCTGATGTTAATGAAGGTGTCACACATCGCACAAAGAAAGTTGTGCCTGGCAATCTTCCATTTTTCGGCTGCCTACACCAGTGACATTTCATCTCACATTCAAAGAGCGCCGAGGCCCCTTAATGAAATGCATAATTAACATATTCTAATTGTGCTGAGCACAGTGATGGTTTTGACAGAGCTCACTTTCCATGTCTAATTCAATGCTAATTTAATCTGTTCTTTTCCCGCCGACATGACCTTTCTTGATTGAGTTTCACCGCAAAGAATTTTTTGATGGATTGATTTATCAACCTCTTGGAATGCAACAAAAGTGCCAGTTTTAGACAGACGAGGAGAGAGAGAGGAAGAGAGAGAGAGAGAGGGAGAGAGAGAGAGAGAGAGAGAGAGAGAGAGAGAGAGAGAGAGAGAGAGAGAGACGGCAACAGACGAAATCAGGTGACTGCGGACGGGGGAAAAAAACAATTTGATATTTTAAAAATTAAATGAAGCCAGGCGAGCTGTATAGAATTACATCTGATGATGCATTGTTGGTATTAAAACACAGTGTCTTGAAAAAGCCGCGGGTCTTAATGGCATCATTTCTCAGTCACAAGCAGAACATTGGTTAAGCCATTCTGAGGGTTTGGTGCACCTTTAACACTGGAGGATTAAGAGGAATCTAAAGGCGTCTTTATGACAGAAAGAGCAAAAAAAGATAGCGGCGCTATTCATGGATCTTCTTAATCTGAGTATTTACCAAAGGTTGATGCTGAGTAGGCAGCTAAGAGTATCTCTCAGCCCACTCAGCTGTTGAAATTCCCATTCTTTTATAATGGGAAAGAGGAAATGATATTCAGGAGAGGACGCAGCCTATAGGAGACGTTGTTCAGCTTTGAGCTTTGGAAATTTGTTGTAAGCAATAATTTACTTTCTGAATACACTTTCCTTTAGATGTCACATGATACTTTTTTTTTTTTTCTAAATGAAAATGACAGAAATTCCCTCCAATGTCCCAAAAAACAAAAAGCTAGGTGGTGAAATTAAGGGAGAAAGCTGGGGATGAGGAGGAATGTGGAGCTGTCAGTCAGTCAGTCAGTGGGAAAGGGGATTATGCAGAGCTCAGAGCGGTAATTGAACACCGTCGGGCCCGCCCTCATTTACATCTCTCCCTTCTGCCGGCTTTGATTGGCAGCTGTACATGAAATGCCACATCAGTTGAAAGTATGTTGTGAGCTGGCACTAACAATCCTGTGGCTCCGGGGAGACCTGCCATATTGTAATTTGGTTATCAGGCATGAAGGAAATAATTCTAAGTGCCAGGAAATGTGAGGCAGAATAAATGCTTCATTGCTGCGAGTTGCCCAGGGTGACAGTTCTTATTTAATGTACAAGAGCGTCCCGTTGCCTGTAGATTTGGGGGGGAGCGTGGAGGAGAAGGGGGGAGATGTAAACGAGGAGGTGGATGAGGATTTTCACAAAGACCAAACCTGCAGAGAACAAAAACACAGATAATCAATACAGGGGGGAAAAATCATTACGCATAATTTCGAGGTCAAGTTTGTAAAAGCAACAATAAACGTGTAACGGAATATATTTGTATTCGACCTCCTATTTTTAGGCCCAAACATGGAACATCCAGACAAAAGGCTCGAGCACAGGAGTAATGCAGATCCGTGCGTGCTGTTGCATCATTTGCTTGACGCTCAGTGAAAATGGGTCCTGAACGCAGCCACTTCTCTTAAGTGGCTCGGGCCTTATTTGTTTTGATGCACTGTTTTTTTTTTTTTTGCATGGGGGAGTCTTTTCTCTTGAGATGGAGCTGTCACTATGTAAAAAAAAAAAAACAGAGAGAGAGAGAGAAGCCCCTGATGCTGGCAGCAGCCCCCGGGCAAAATGAAAACAAGTAAGTGGCATAGATAAATCATGCCAGCCAACGTCTTGTTGATGAATCAGATCAGACCAGAGCATCTCAGGAACTCTGGGCTTAATGCAGGTCCCAGTGGCAGCTGTGGGTGGTTTCTAATGACTGAGGAGAGTTTCTTTGTTTACTCGCTATTATAACACAGAGATAGATAGATAGATAGATAGATAGATATAGACACACACACATAGAGACAGACAGACAAACAGACAGACACACACAGACAGACACACACAGACAGACACACACACACACACACAGACAGACACACACACACAGACACAGACAGACAGACAGACAGACACACACAGACACAGACAGACACACAGACACACACACAGACACAGACAGACACACAGACACACACACAGACACAGACAGACACACACACAGACACAGACAGACACACAGACACAGACAGACACACAGACAGACACACAGACACAGACAGACACACAGACAGACAGACAGACAGACACACACACAGACAGACACACAGACACAGACACACACACAGACAGACACACACACAGACAGACAGACACACACACAGACACACAGACACAGACAGACACACAGACAGACACACACACAGACAGACAGACAGACAGACAGACAGACAGACACACACACAGACAGACAGACAGACAGACAGACAGACACACACAGACAGACACACACAGACAGACACACACAGACAGACAGACACACACGTACACAGACACAGACAGACAGACAGACAGACAGACACACAGACAGACAGACAGACACACACAGACACACACACAGACAGACAGACACACACGTACACAGACACAGACAGACAGACAGACAGACAGACAGACAGACAGACAGACAGACAGACACACACAGACAGACACACACAGACAGACAGACACACACGTACACAGACACAGACAGACAGACAGACAGACAGACAGACACACAGACAGACAGACAGACACACACAGACAGACACACACAGACAGACAGACACACACACACACACACACACACACACACAGACAGACACACACACAGACAGACACACACACACACACACACACACACACACACTTGTTCTTCGGTATCAAACTAATCCAGCCGGTTATTTCCAACATTTGTTAACAGGAAGTGTTTGTAGTCAAATCATTGTGACTTTGCATATTTGCAAAATGTAAACAGATGGGTCAATAGGCCACACACACACACACACACACACACACACACACACACACACAGAGGTGCTGATGGATCTAAGTTTCACGTTCTCACTTTTCATCAGGGTTGTTGTGCAGTCAGGATATCAGGGCCTGACTGATGTTGCACAGCTGTTATTTTTACCTCCTGATCCCCGGCTGGAGCCGGCTGACAGTGACAGTGAGAATGAAGAGGTGAAGCTAGGGGGCGTCTCCAAAGGGCATGTCCAAAGACTCTCCTTTTTTTTTTGTATATGACGCGTTTACTGATATGTTTTCCTGGACATGTAATTGCCGTCTGGGTTATATTCAGAGGCATGTGCTTTATTTCTGGGCCACACAGAAGGAGCTGGTCTGGTCTGGTCTGGTCTGGTCTGGTCTGGCTCACTAAATGAAGGACTTTGACTGACTGATTCCTACGTCTTAAGCTCTTTGGTTTAGGTTGCATCATGCCGATAGTTGGTACTGCAGAGCGTGACCGTGCTCTAACACTTGTAGCTCAGCGATCACATTAATTAACAACATTTGCTGTTGCAGATTAGTTGTGTGTATAAATGTGAGTCAGGGTTGGATCTTTGTTTAATACACGCCGTCTTAACCCCCAGAGCTGTTTCTGTTTTTTATTTAACCTTTATTAAAACAGGAAACCTGGTGAAGACAGACAGTCAATTAAAACAGACACGAAACAGAGCAGACAACACATGGCAAATAAAAGTGCGGCATGGAAAGTACGATTCAAATCAACTTTGAAAACTGATTTAATGTTTGGAAAATGTTAAAAAGCAACCCGGACTACCGACACTTACACAGCTTGTACTTTGGCTCCTTTTAGATTTCTTATTTTTATGAAGGTGAAGGTTGAAATTCAAAGATTTGTAATAAATCATGTCGGTTAATGGATAAAATATGACGTTATTTCAGCAGGTAAACATGCAAGTATTTAATAGATAGATAGATAGATAGATAGATAGATAGATAGATAGATAGATAGATAGATAGATAGATAGATAGATAGATAGATAGATAGATAGATAGATAGACCATTAATAATGCTCGTCCTATGTGTTCCTACAGAGCTAATTATTCATAAACCGATGGGGTTGAGAGAAAGTGGCCTCTGCCATCATCTCGCATGTGAACAGGCTGACTGAGAGACGTGATGGCTGACATTCGCTGGCACAGTGCGGATCATTTGTCCGCAGGAACAGGGGCAGCTCAGTTCCAAATGCCATGGTGTGGGGTGCCCAGACAATGGGCTCAATGCTGGGCTATTATCCCCTGTGTCAGCAGGGATTGGCCTCCCATTTGAAGAGGTCCACTCGTCTGCATCCATGCCACTTTGAGGAGCATCATTAGGTGGGCCTGTCAATTTCCAACCTAGTGTTATCTGGATGCTATAAATACTGTGCATCATTCCTGCTTATATTTGCCTTCATACCATCCATCCAGCTGCCTGCAGCTCTGAGTAGATGGTCTGCTCTGTGCCAAATGATCTCTGCTTATTTGTTTTTAATCAAAACGGATAAAATAACCTAACGACGGCGCGCTCGCGTTGTTTTCCCTAACGCGTGGAATCCGGCACGAGCGTGCGTCTTTGTTTACAGACGCTCTTTCCCGACTCTCGCCTCTCTTAATTTCAGCGTAGGTAGAGTGACAGGTGACAGGTTGACAAGCTGATGTTTAAATAACACGCATGTTGATCGTCTGCCAAACTCGCGATGGGATTCAAGCGAGTAAATACTGCTGAATGTATAGTGAACTTCATGTCACACTGGATTTCTACTGTACCTGATCAAACAGGCCTGTGAGGGGCCAAGACAGGCTTAGACCATCATTAGTCCATAGTGAGGTTGCAGACTACTAGTAGCTTCCTCAGCTCATGGCCAAATTGGCTGGATGTCAGTCTGTCTGTGTCTTGTGAGGTGTTAAGAAGCCTAATGATGTCTGGTCTTGGCTGCTCCATTGTTTGGATGTTGATCTACCTCTGCAGGTGAGGTAGGCGGCTGAATGTTACTGAACTGTAATCCAACATAGGGTGAATATCAGTGATGAGCTTTCTTTTTATTCATGTTATACGACGCGGTTTGTTTTTTAAGTTTAACGGCGAAGCATCAAAAATCTCCATCAGTGTTTTTTTTGATTTTATGTTTTGTTTGCACAGATTTTTAAATATACGCCGTCGTTTTCTGACACGCTCGTCTTTAAACTTCCCTTATAAGTTATGTGGTTTGCCTGTGAAGACGTGATATGTTGGAAGCACTCAGACTTGGCCCCCAGAGGATTGGCCTGTAAACCATCATTAGCGAGCGCAGAAGTAGAAGTCTTTAAAATGTTAGATCCAGCTGACGTGCCGCGTAACCCTCCTTTTATTCCCGGTGACAAACCCAACCATCTAAAATCGTGTTTAATTAAGGCGAGGCAAATCCAATTTACCCGCAAGGTTTTCTAAATAAATAGATTCACAGCAAAAGAATATCTCTGGATCACAATTTAATTGATTACTCGATTTGTTTGGATGCGATTCAGCCCCAATAGAAGCAAAAAGTATCTTTAACCGTCTTTCTGATCTTATGGACTTTTAAAAACCAAATAAATAAATAAATAAATGCCCTGACTTTTGATGCAGTCATGCAGGCGAGACAGAATTTCATATTTAGCTTTGACATCTTTGACAATCGGGGTTGAGAGAGAAAGAGAGAAAGAGGTGGCAACCTTCACAACTTTCAAGCGCACATAAAACTTAGATCAGCTGTATTTTTAAAGGTGCGAGGGGGGAAGTCACCACACTCCGAAAAACCGAAAATCAACATTTCAAAGTCTTCACGGAAGCCCTTGACTTTTGTGGCAGATCACAGAGGAGGAAGTGGATTGGCAAGACTCATTTACATTGTTCAGGGGGGAAAAAGAAAAAAAAATAGCTGGCTGGTCGAACTTGAAAAGAAAGATTCCTCCTTTTTTTCATGAGGCTTATATATATATATATATATATATATATATATATATATATATATATATATATATATATATATATATATATATATATTTATATTTATATTTATATATTTGTGTTACGCTCACGC
Organism: Collichthys lucidus; assembly: GCA_004119915.2. Classification (NCBI taxonomy): domain Eukaryota; kingdom Metazoa; phylum Chordata; class Actinopteri; family Sciaenidae; genus Collichthys; species Collichthys lucidus. Next base: position 4,399,336 of record CM014087.1, read on the forward strand.
AAAGGGAAAAATGCTCAAAAATAAATAAAGATAAATAAAGGCTGGAGTTACATGGATGCATGCAACTAAAAACAAGAACAGGACAGATGGATGTACAAATCTTTCATCATATTATTGTTTCTTAAAAGTGTTTTGATGGAGAAAGAAGTTTGAGTGACTCCTTCAGCGAGCCAGATCTGTGGACCTGTCAGTTGATTAGTCCTCTTGATTACCATTTATAAGAGGCCCCGGCGCTCTATTATTTGCATTCCTATTTAGCCATGATTTTGCAGAGGGCACACCGTGATTAAACTTGTCAAGAGGCCTGATTGACAGGGTCAGATCTTCACAATCCGTCCTGCTGAAATGAGAAAGAAAGAAAAAAAAGAGAGAGAGAGAGAGAGAGAGAAAGTAAAATAGACACTGGATGTGTCAGCTTCCTTTTCCTTTTCCTCTCCCGCTGAACTCAAGCTCAGCAAACTCCCCCCTCCTTCTTCCCTCTCTCTCTCTCTCTCTCTCTCTCTCTCTCTCTCTCTCTCTCTCGTTCCCTCTTACAATCTCGGTCAGGAATGTTTTAATTTTAGGGATAGATTCTGCCTGTCAAAGCGAAAGCTGGATGGCCTGTAGTTCAGACGATGAGATGTGTGATGGGTGTAAAACAATAAAATAAAAAAAAGAGAGAGAAGAAGAAAGAAAGGAGTAGGAGACGAGGAGAGAACAAAGAGGAAAAGAGCTCACTTTATTGGACAGATTTAATTACACTGAATAGAGATTAAGGCAGGCGATCCACTGAGGTGTGAAATTAACCCTTGATTACTGATGAAGCTCTGAACAGAGGCTGAGAACAACAGTAAAAAAAAAAAAAAAGATTGACCAGTTGGAAGTGGTAATTATTTCAGATATCACTTCTTTTTTTTTCTTCTTCTGGATAGGTAATGTTGGCATGCATAAATGAACGAGCATCGGTAACTACATTATTAACCAGGCTGGAAACGCTAACACAGAAGGACTTGACATGATTTGAAATCTAGCAGCTTGCTTGCATCAGAGATTACTAACCTTTCTGTGAGACTGGGCTCTTTCCCTGGAGGCGAGTGAAGCCATGAAGAAGAAGAAGAAGAAGAAGAACAATTAAAAATGCAGAAATTAGTTGATGCAAGCTGCTCTTTCTAAATGATGTTGTGGACTTATTCTCATGAAATCTCGCTGTACGGACTTTATTTAAGGCTGCAGAGCATCTTCACAATAAACAATATCACATATTCGGAAATAATTTCACCTTATTTGGTGCGATAATGATCATTAATTCAAAATAGATCAAAATAAAACTTGTATTGTGCAAGAAACAGGGTTCCCACGGGTGCTTGAATTCCTTGAAAATGCTTGAATTTCAATTCAGTGTTTTCAAGGTTGTGAAAACGCTTGAATTTTTTGTGAAGTGCTTGAAAATGCTTGAAATTTCACAATTAGTTAAAAATCAAAACAGTCAATCTACCACCATATGAAATAATGCTAATTAGACCCATATTATTATGCCATACAGTGGCACCGCTGCGCTTCCCATGACCATCATGGCAAACACAACTAGTAGGCTACCTATTTAAAGGTGCTGGAAAAATGGAAAAACTGGTGCTTGAAGGTGCTTGAAAAGTGCTTGAATTTGTTCATGGAAAAGGTGTGGGAACCCTGAAGAAAACTACAAAATAAAAGCATCATCAGTTAAGACGTGTGATGTTTATTCATCTTACCGTCGTAGCACGTTATCATCCAGCAGGGGAAATGGGACATCCAGCTCGTTCAGACCTGATGTTCACAAATCGCAGACAGCCGAATGCCCCGACAAGGCTAGCTGTTCGTATAATTAGCAGTAATTAATGAACAGAAAGCGAAGACTCGTTTGTATTTTAAATTATCTTAAATGATCCCATTAGCACTTGTCATAGTCCTGTACACTAAACAGCGTGAGTTCAATTAGATTTTTGTCATATTAAAGTGGTTTCACGATGCCACATTTGAAGTCTTCCAGTTGTGCTTTTTTTTTTTCTCTTCCCCTCCAAATTATCTGCAAGATGGCTTCGACAAATCATCGCCGTGAGCTCCCAGGCCTCTGAGATCACAGCTATCCTCGTGTATCTATATTTTGTGAGTGTTTTTTCCTCTGCAACACTTTCTCTCATAAAAAAAAACTCAGTGAAGTGTATTATATTGGGTAAGCTAGGCTAAACCACCACTGCCTACCTCTTATCCCTAACTGTGCGTGCATGACAGCATGCATACAATAAAATATGTACCCTGTCTTGTACATTTCATTCCCCGGTGCTGAACGGACAAGGGAGGAGGACAGAGAGGAGAAATAAAGTGCCATAATGAATCTAAAGGGCATAATTCATTCTGATCAAACGGACTCAGGGATGAGTCATGCTCCGGTGAACCCTCCTGACCACCGATGGGTCCGCGGCAGAGAGGCGGGATTGACGAGCGCACATAAATTCTAATTATTCCCGATGTATGCGATCCTGCAAATGGCCGTCCTCACAGTGGTGGCCGACGACGGTTTTCTCTGACAAAACCGCCGCCACCCTCCTCTCCCCCTTCTCAAAATGTCCCCTCAGACTTTTTATGAAGCGCTCTGGCTGTAAACCTGGGACAGGAGCTATAGAGCAGAAGGAATGAAAGCAGCGGGTCGTGTATAGTCGGGTACAGAAGGGAGAGAGGGAAAAAAAACACACCGGCTCCGGCTCTGGTGCTGGGGAAAAGAAAGGTACGATGATCAATTAATCCAGGCAGTAATTGGATGAGTGTGTATGTAAAGCGGTAATGCTGTAATGAAAGTCATCCATTGTGCACATTCTCTCCCTGGCCGGTGAACCATCCCCCTCATCATCCTCTGGATCTCAGGTGCTTAGCCATGCAAATCTGTCTGACAGCCCAGTACATCTCTGTCTGCCTAATTGGACAGTATAGAGTTGTTTATGGATATTGCAGACATTTAGGACTCAGTTGGGGGCTGCTCAAAAATCATTAGCAAACGGCCCCTGTTACCGGACTGTCAGCTTCACTTCACCGACGTCAAAGCGCTGCGATAAAAAAAAATGTTTATCTCTGTCAACAACGTGGGGGAAAAGGCTCTTTTTAAATGGAGCAGTATACTTGCTGAACATTCAAACATGTTATGAAATGAGAGTCTCCGGATTCAAGCAGCTTGTTATACCACTCCCGCCGCTAGTTTTTGATGTGTAAGCGAGGTGGTGTTTTTGTTAATTAGAAAAACACTCCATCTGTAGAATTTGCAGCGGTGGATATTTACACATACCGCAGATGAAAGGTGCAAGAATACATCCTCAGACTGACTTCCAAATATTTAGTTTTACCGCCTCGCGCTCTCTTGTAATCCACGTGTTTGTTATTTGGAAGATTTGAAAGCTGCCATAATCAATATTTTTATATCAACAGTGGCTCAAATGACCGAGTGTGTGGAGGCGCTTCACTTCCCTGCGGTTTCTGCAGCTTTGAGATCGTTGTTTTTGGTTTTCTGGCCCATTTTGGTTCAGCAGACAAAGCGAGCAGCTTCGCTGGTGAATATACTGAAGTGTAAAGAAGCAGCTAGTAGGTGGAGACCAAAGATAGAGCTAAAAGAGAGTGAGTTTAGGGCTAGGTGGACACGAACATGAGTCCAAATGTTGCTGCGTGTCTGCCGGGTGTGTAAATATGGCTCTATTAGTGAACACAGTTCATCATTTCAAGTGAAATCTTGATGTGTTGTGTTTGCAGCTTCTTTCCATCGTCCCAAAGTGCCAAAAAAACAAAATCAGTTATCTGAAGAATCCGTCTCCTCCACTTCATTCACATCTCTCCGAGACACATTAAAGAAAGGGTGTTCAGGATCGGCGCCGCACAGGCCGAGATATCCTGACTTTTATTCTCTAGCATGAGTCAAGCTTCAGAAATGCTGGATCAATTCCCATAATGCAACACAGTTGCTTCTTTTCATTATGATTTATCTGCCCGTTAACTGGCCTCATTTTTCAGACTCCGTACTCTGAGTTCGGTGCCGCAGGTTTTCCGTCAAATAGCTGAGGTTTCAGACCTCGAAATAACCCTGATGACATAATCAGGGTTCATTCCTCAGACTTCACAAAGCTTCCCTCAGAGCCGCGGAAGACAGTACATGCTTGTTTTCACAGGCTCCGACGCAATCTCCGCGATGTGTAAACCGATGCCTTTAATAACAATTTTCATAATCGGTAAATAGTTTCAGTCGTTTATCAGCCACAAGTGACAAACATTTGCTTTACAGCATCTAAAATGTGGAAGATTTGCTGCATCTTTCTGTTTGATAAGATTGTAAATGAAAAACATTTAAATATGTCACCGCAGACTCACTATGTTGTGGTTTGTGGACTAAACAAATCAATTAGTAATGATTAAACATAATTGGTTTGTCCCACTTTACCAAAGAATGAAATGTTTCTGAAAGAATTTAAGATTTAAGAATCTCCATTGCCAGAAAATGAATGTAATATGCATAATTATAATTCATTAGTGTATAATCACCTAAAAATAAGAGTTGTATTTTTGTGATAATAAAGCTACAAACAACTTGACTTGTGGCTGTAACATTAAATAGTTGTTGAGTTGTTAAATGTCCCAAACTTTTATTTCAGACTCGAGATCCAGATAAAAGACAAGAAATTAAATCACCAGTTGTTGTTCTTTAATATTTAAAAGTTGTTTTAACAGTTTTTTGCCACTTGGAGGCAGCAAAAACAAGCTGTGAAGACAATACTTACATATTACCTTTCAAGATTATAGTTACCGGAGAAATATTAGCATTCCGAGGTTTAAACTCTGTTTTTGATCTCTACCAACTCCTCAAACAAATATCTGTCTCTAATAATTGCATTTTTGTTATAATAAAGCTACAAACAATTTGACTTGTGGCTGTAACATTTTTAATAGTTGTTGAGTTGTTGAATGTTCCAAACTTTTATTTCAGACTCAGGATCCAGGTAAAACCACAAGAAATTAAATCAATTAAATTAGATATTAAAGTTTTTAAGGGTGGCAACAACTGGAAGAATAAATTATCCATCTGGTTTTTCTTTTCTTCTTCTTTTTGCCACTTGGGGGCAGCAAAAACAAGCTGTGAAGACAATACTGACATATTACCTTTCAAGATGATAGTTACAGAAGCAATATTAGCATTTCGAGGTCGAGTACTCTGTTATTTTAAGCTCTGTTTTTGGTCTCCACCAACTCCTTAAGCAAATATCTGTCTCTACGAATTATGTTTTTGTTACTTTAAAATAAATCTTTTATATCTACAGGCAGTGCGGGTCGTCTTCCATGGAGTCGACAGGGTTACAGTCAGCAACTACGCCGCTAGATGTCACTGAATCGTTTAAGTAAAACCACAAACCGCATTCGATTCGACGCAGCACATACCTCCTTCTCTACCTTTTCATCCTTTTACACGAGGCGGCTGCCCCCTCCGCCGAGCTTTTCCGCCGCCTCCAAGCACAGGCTGCAGGTTTTCGGCTTATGAATGTTCAAATTGAAGGCGCTCTGATTTGCATGGCTGAACACGGTGAGGCAGGGGGAACAGGTCAGAGGGACTCCAGACACAAGCTTTTAGAGGGATGAGGCTGTGCCAAGCGGCACGGAGGCGATGCGCTCATTGCACTGACGTGACCTCGCACACAGCGTGAACAAAAGAGGAGCTAGAGGGCTGCACCAGGATCACACACCTAACAACAGATAGCTGCATGCACGCTACTGTAAACATTACAGAACGCTCGGCGACGACGACTGAGATTTATCATCAGAGTTATTTATTAACGTTCATTAACGCAAAGCCGTTTCAAAGACAAACCTTCAGCCAGCGGTAATGGCCGTGTCATCAAGCGCTCTTCCATTTTTGCAGAGGAACTGTTTTATCATTGCACTTATCTCTGTCAGGATGCAAATGTACCGGACGATTGATCGGCGTGACCACGCAGGAAGACTTCACGAAAAACTGGTGACAAGACAAGGGTAAACTCAGAAGGTGGTGCTCTTCTTTCTCTCTCTCCGGCTCTTTAAGCCATTCCAGCTTTATAGCTGAGCCAATCAATGGCAAACCAGTGTCTATTGTCTGCTCTGTGCTCAGGCCGCTGCCCTCCTCCAGCACCCCCCATTACAGAAATGTTTCTTCCCATCAGTGCCTTTACTTATCACTTCCCGGGTGACATTGAACTTCCTATGCCCCGGCCGCCGAGACACATCTCTGAACTCACACAATTACTCTTCATCCCCACTAACAATTTAGTAATGAAGTATTGATTTCCAGATTCCTCTCTTATGGATGATATTAGATTTTGTTTGATAAACTGTGCCTGGGCCTCTAATCTGCACTGTCCCTTTTCCCACTGTCTGTAAAACAAAGTGCCACTGGAGAGATAATGACCAGGGAACATCGATGAACTCATTTCATCAATTTGTAACACTTGACAATGAAAAAGGGCAGGCATTTTTCAAGCAGCAATGTCAAAGTTTATTGCTCTGGGTACGGTCTTATTGGAAGCCAGACATCTTGAGCAGCGTTCAGCTCTAATTTATGGGCCCCAATGTGCCAGTTACTTTTAAAGGAAATGTTTGGATACTGGGAGGATATTAGTGTTGCACCTGGGTTGTCTGATTTCCAGGGCCACCGGGGATTCATGTGTCATGTTCGAAAATACAAAAGCAGGAGAGGAGAGGCTGAGACTCTCGGTTATTTGCGATGCAAGAAAGAAAAAAAAATGCTGTTTAGGACATGAATCATGCTGAGATGTTACGTGCAAGTCACACATGCACAGATGCAAGAGCCGCATAAATGCCTGAATCCTAATGCTCCCTGGCTAAACACTGTTCTCTCAGCATTAAATGCACCATTACTAACAAAGCACACGTAGGTGAGGGCTAGAATTTAATCTCTGTTTCGTCCCTTAAAGAAAAAAAAACAAATACATTGCATGTATAAATACATCTCGTTTGCAGCTGTGGTCTTTACTAATTGCAAATTGGAATAATTGGACTCGAAGCATGTTTTCCTCGCCAACTGTTGCATTGTGAACATGAGCCAATTTGCAGTACAGGTCAAATGTATCACATTTTGTCACATTATCTGCGCAGCGCATGAGCTTTTAAATGCACCGCAGTTCAAATAAAGCTACAAACAACTTGACCCGTGGCTGTAGTATGAAATTATGTAACGTTTCGGTATATATTTATATTTGTTTTCTCTGTAAATGTCAAGAAACAGACACAGAAATTCAATTCAGACTCTTTTATTTCAAATAAATGAAAATAAATGAGATATAAAGGTTTTAATAGGTATTTTTGCCTTGCAGAGGCTGTTATTTGTACAACTGGAAGAATAATTTATCTGGCTGGCTTCCTCTTAGTTATTTTTTAGCCTGCACAAACACTTTATTGCCACTTGGGGGCAGCAAAAACAAGCTGAGAATCCAGCTAACATATCACCTTTTAGGTTTTTGCATCCAGCAGACACAGACGTCCATGTCCAGTATTCTTTTACTTGTTTTTGGTCTCTACCGACTCCTCAAGCATTTGTCTCTTTAACAGCTTGATGCTCATTTAGCTATTTTTGCCGTCTGCGGCCACAATGATGCTACGAGAGCAGCGAGAGTGAATCACCACCTCCTCTCACATCAGTAGTCATGTGATCCATTATTAATATAAAAAATGTTCATTACTTCCTACGCTTTAACGTCAGGCTGCATCTTATACATTTCATATGTCATTTTCAGCACTTAATGGTACAAAATGATACACACACACACACACACACACACTCGTGCTGCACGATTACAGCGTCAGACATACTGACCTGAAACTGACCCAGTTCAGTGGAGTAGAAGTCATCTCCACTTCTGTCAGAGTCTGAGCTCACCGCTGGTCCACAGCATGTTTGCTTCGTTTAACGTTAGTTAATTATTTTAATCTTCATGTCATGTGTTTCACACACGTTGTGTTCCTGCTCTGTGGGGTTAGGAGCGTTGCAGTTTTTGGTCTTTGCGTGTCTGTTTTCTCTATCATTCATTATTTGTATAACGAATGACCAGTTTTTGAGTCACGCTGGCAGCATGACTATGACTATTACTGGATGGTCTGCCATGAAATTCTGTTACATTCTCCTCGGGATGAATTGTAACAGTGATCTCTTAAAGGACCAGTGAGGATTGGGAGCTGACAACAAAGATATGTAGTGGTAGCAGCTTTCCTATCGTGGAAGAGAAACTATGGAAACACGCAAACACTAGACCTGCTCAACATCAACATGTTAGCAACTACCAGACTTCAGCCTCACGGTGCCGCTGGCGTGACTCTAAACCTGGTTAAACCAGACTTGAATTAGTTTGAGTTTATGAAACAGATTAATCCTGGTTCTGTTTGTTAAGCTTAATTCAAGTCAGACTTTTCTTTTCTGAGCCACCTATCTGTTGTCTAATAAAGGTGTTGGTAGTTTATTACATTTTTACCGGCTGATGTTTAAGCCGCTCGTGAAGTTGGGAAGTTTCGCCCCGTGGTTGGATGATGGGAGAAGAAACACTGCAGCATTTCCGCCTCTAGATCAGTTTATCTCCTTAAATATGACCGAGACAACTTTACATGAAGCATCCGACTACTTCAGACTTGTATTTTTTGCATTAAACATATATATAGATATATAGATATACGGTGCATTGCCGTATGCTCAATAACCCCGGCAGTGTTTTTCTTTATGTGTGCTCCCTTGCAGACAATTTATCTGGTGCAAAGTCAAATCATTTATTTCCCCTCATTCATCCTGATAGAATGAGAGACCCGAGGAACAACAGCCAATTTAGACTGAAAATCCCAGTTCAGCTCGGGGTAATCTGATTTCTCTGCTCCCCAGAAATCTACATGTATAGTGCTTATCAACTGGATTACTGGCAGGTAGGAAGAATAACCCAATTTGAGGTTACTTGTTTCTCTGTGTGTAGTATTCAGTGTCACATCGCATTAGAAGAGGAGGGCTATTGCTTTGTGGGATGGATGCGTAACTTCCTCGCTCCTCCTTACCCCGATCTATCCGCTCATTCATTCGCATGTTGTTGGAGTTTGTTTTTTTGTTTCTTCTTCTGTTTTTGCATTACACCACACGTAGGATAACAAAGTAATCGAATGTAAATGTTCTGCAATCAGATAATGGCTTTAAGAGATGGATTTAAAAGGCAGATTCGGGCCTGTGCATTTTAAATGGACATTGTTTGTCTTCCTTCTTGGGGTGGAAGTGACAGATCTGAGATGGCGGCCACAGCCAGGAGGAGCAGGAGGAGGAGGAGGAGAGCTACTACCAGTGGTGGTCCCGCTCTGATCCCAATATGGGCTATATAAGGAGACCTCCTTTCAGACTCCCCCATCTGGGGATATTATCCAGGGTCGAGTGTGGGTTGTGGTAACGGATGACCACCATCCACGTAACCTCATCACCGCAGAGGTCAGTCTCCCTCGAACAGGAGCAGAACTCCCTCCAAGGTGATTATTGATAAAGGATGACACGCCAATGTAGACACAGGGAGAAATTACACTCCGGGGCCAATCACTGCTCCTCTCTTGTTTCTGCAGAGGGAGACCTTGCTTAATGTATAAATACTGTGGTGGGACACTATTCCCATACCTATTGAGTGACTATAAAAGAAACGGAGTGGAAACCATCAGGGATGCAGGGAGCCATGTCAGTTTCCTTTAGACACAGTCCTCCTAATATCTTTTAAAGGAAACAATCATCTTTCCTGATGAACCAAAATGTCCTATAGCAGCCAAGGTCAAGTACGCCACGAGCAGAGACACAGATACACAGCGAATGCATCATGTGTTCAACTGTGCATTATGTCCTCTGGTCTCCTTTAGTCCACTACAGGGTACGCTTCGATCTCAGGGTGCTGAAAGGCAGATGGTTCACACAAAAGCGGTGTCTTAAAATAACACATTAACAACGCCGAACACAGCCCACAGGCACTTCTGCTCAAACCTGGAACTCCACTGTTTGTCTTTGTAATCACATCTATGGACCTGGAGAGTGAATGAACTGCCCCCGTTTCAAATTTATTGGTTGTATACACACACACACTGTGATGTAAACAAATGTTAATTAATGCGTTTGTTCTTTGCCGTAACTCATTTTATGGTTCGTAAGTGGTCGACGGTTTGATAACAGCACATGGTCGTAATCATATCCAGCTTTAAAAGATGTTACAACACAATGTATAATCATAATGAATCAGTATATAAATATTGTTATTGCTTCGTTTTAAGGCTGGAAAATACAAAATGTTTACGTGACATTAAGTATTAAAGCTCCAGTGTAAGTGGAGTGTAAGATTTAAGAGGCTCTGTATCTGCTGTAATATGACATATGTTTTTATTAGTGTCCATCAGGTTTAACCAGCACATTTCTACGGTAGCCCAGAACAGACAAACTCAACACTGGCTCTAGATGAAGCGAGCGGGTTGCAATCCTAAACTACACCCATTAAACAGTGCGTCTTTAACTTGTAACATAATAACATGTAAATGTTTCCATCGTAATGCACAGAGTTCTGTGTGTAAGATGCACGTTGTTGCTCAGCGTGAGAGAATGCCATCATGGGAATAAACTTAACTTAATGAATCACTTGTCATATTGTATTTATTAGCACGGATCACGTTTTAGGACTGAGCTGGATAATTCGGTCTAATCGTGTCCACGACGTGTCTTTCTGCATGAGAACATGTTCGAGTCTTTTTCAGATTTTACTCAGCAAAATTATCCAAATAACTTCTTGGAACGGGCAGCAGATTCTAACACACAGTTATGATCAGTGGGAACTGTTTCAGTATTTATCTTTTCTAAATAATCAGGATTTGTATTGTTCCTAAATCTTAAATAGCTTGATGTGACTTAATATTATTAAACATTATAAAAGTTAACATTTAAAATGATTTATATTGTCTTATTAGTTTTAAATTTCCGTAAATTCATGAATAGTGATTATAAGATATCTTACAGCATTTAAACTGTACAGATGTATATAAAGCTGATTCCAACAAATACATTGTGCAAATATAAACATATCATATCTTCCTGAGATTTATTGATTGTTAATATGTTTCTTATGTAGGCTGAGCAGATATACACAGATATAGACATTCAGACAGAATCGTAGGTTGTTTAATTAGAAGAAAAAACACGGCTTATAAATATTCTAATGGATAATGAATATGTCTTGCAAAGCATCTCACCATACGTAATAAATATACCGTGTTCCGCATGCGATCCAAGCTGCGGAGAAAAGCGAGCAGTTAATTAGGTGACATCGTAGGAATATTTACTGCACTGTAGCTTGTTGATGAGAACTGTAAGACGGGAAAACTCAGGGAAAACAGTTGCTTAGGAGGTGCCATGTCCTACCAATCACTCTCCCCTTCTAAAGGGGCTCCAATGGCACCTGAGGGGGAATCTCATGGCTGTCATCCCAGAAAGCCTGCCGCACTGATGCCTGCTTACCATCTGCTCCCCATATGAGCAAAAACAGGCAATTGTCTCAGAGAAAGCACCTCAATCACACTGTCAATGAACTAATACACTCCAACATGTTTCTCAGGTTGGTTTGGACAATATCTTGGTGGGAATCTGCAAAGCTGGAAACCCCTACTTGGCTCAAAGAGATAACAGTTAAATGATCGTGTGTGCATGCAGTGTAGGTCGAGTGGGTTTGAAATGTATATCATAGCCCTGCCCTGTCTCAGCATGGACTTGGCATCTGACGGTGAAAAAAGCAGAACAGTGGGACCCTGTCAGTGTTACACTTCCTGTAAATAACCCCGCCATGCCTTTGGTTTTATCATTCCCTGCAAATGATTCCAGGCCCCTCCAGAGTCGACAAGAAATAGCATTATTTTATGGCATGGAAAAAAGAGGAGATAAAAAGAAGGAGCCGGGGAGAGAGAAAAAAGGGAGATGGGGCTAAAAAAGGTCCTTCAGGGAACATGGTGTAAATGAAGTTCCAGGAATGACACAGGCGAGCAATGAGGCGTGGATGGAAAATATACGCTGCACATCATCGGATAGAGATGCCAGTGAAAATGGCTTCATTGAAGTGTCAGCCCTCATCCATCAATCAATCATCCGCAAGAAACAATAACGCTGCAGCGATGGGGCAGCTTTTATGGGGCTTACTCATGGGTATCGGAAACAGCACTTAAGTGTAGTTCTGACACTGGGAGAAAAACAGAGGTGAGGTGCTCGGCTTATTCCACATGCAGGTAGAGCAGATAGGAGGCGGGGAGGGGACTAAGTATACAGAGCCCCCCTCCTCTCTTTGACTGGAGAGCTTTGGACGGAGGAGTTTTTATCTCTGCAACAGCAGCGGATTGTAACATCCGCTTTGTCCTGAAGGCCTGATATTGATATTTTAGATTTACAATATGTTACTGTATGATTTTTTACTTCTATTGAAAATGAAAACAAACTAACGCGCTTATATGAAATGTTCATCTTTGATTTACTGATGCTATGGATGAGGTTCTAAAAATAATTTTTAAATCAATTAAATCATTTTTTTGGATGAATATTTTGCATTAATTTATTTTGTGAGTAGCCGTGTAATAATCAAGATAATGCACAGTGAGTGTTGTCTGTGGTTTATTTTGCAATAACGACCAGCTCCATGTACATTATCCCTTTCTAACATTTATTAATTAGCACTGAACACAACAGCTGAGCCTGGTGTAGTTTACAGTCCTAAACCAAAGTAGAAAACTCATTAAATTTATAAAAATACACAGAGGAGAAGTCGTGTTTTTATCCTCTGGGGACCGTGAATGTTTGTGCAAACTCTCTTCCATCCACTATCTGTTGAGATATTTGTGTCCGGGTTTGTAGACAAACAGACGTTACAGTGAGTTATCTTCGTATCTGTTTTGTGTCTTTGTTCAGGAGGTTGTTACGCCGTTAAAAGCCGCGTGCTATGATATATGTTAGCCTAACAGCCGACCAGAATCATCGTGAGTTTACTCGCAAATAACCTCATCAGACCAAAGGCGCTGGAAATAGAACACATCCTTCAAAGCTGTATCGATGCTCGGCGCTCTCCCAACATAAAAATAAACAGAAAACATGCTAAATGGTCCAACAGTCGCTTTTGCTGTATGTGAGCCTTTTGATTTCCCCAAACCGAGTCTCTTGATGGCTTCTCAGCAACATGAAACATGACACGTCATCTATTATTCTGTACATGTGCCTTGCTATCTCAGCCCGCTCCATATGGCCCCTGTTGTCTCCAGACACCCAAATCCCTTTTCCTAAGGCCAGGGGCTGTTTTTGTGGGAACCATTACATTGCTCCTCTTCCTCAGAGGAATGGGGTGACGATGATGAGCAATCACAGCCAGAGCAGACTCTCTGCCTCAAATCCTGACAAGGATATTCAACAATTGACCGTATCCGCTTTGTTTGGCCCAATTGCTAATTCATGCAAGTTGACAATCTGGAGGCAACAATTATGAGTGATGAAAGGACTGAAAATAAAGAGGAGAGAGCACTTAAGGGGAAAGCATGAAGTTTACTTTGCAGGGAGGGAGGGAGGAGATTTGATAGTCATACTACTGGAGAGAAAGAGGCTGGAATTGCTTAACACATCCTCAGTCACAGATGAATGTATCCACAAACACTAAACATAACCTCCTCTGAAACCAAACACTGAACAGATGAACGGATGGCAATGCAAGCAGAAAATGCCATTTGTGTAGCGAATTGTGCAAACGGCTGCTGCGTGAATCCGTATCACACGGAAAAAAAGCTAATGTGCGATGAAAGAAACTCGATAAGGAGCCGCGAAAACCTCAGGTGTTTTTTTTATTTATACGCCAAAGCATTTTGACAAAACAAAAAAATATTAAATCCCCAAGTGAATTTGCATGAAACATATGAGATTTCTTGGATTGTCGTGTGTAAGTCGCTGCATAATTGGCAAAGGAATGCATCATGTACGGATAAAAATATCAAATAGATAAAGTTCTAATCAATGAAAGGAAATACCTGAGAGGTGCACCATGTGAAGATCTTTTCTTCCACTACATCACTGTGTCAAATTATTATTATTTAAGGCTTTCAAAGCCCAGCAATGAGTGTGGTGTAATGAAAAAGGAAGGCCTGCGGTGCCATTCTTCTGGCGTAGGTAAAGGTCAGGACGGATTCTGGTGGAAATGCACAAATTTTCACTTTTCTCAGGGTCCAAAAAAAAAACATACCCGACAGGAAGTGAGCAGAGAGAAAATATCAAAAGTGTATCTTTGACTTTTGACACGGAAACCCCCCTCGCAGCGGTCTGGACACGGGGATGAAGAGTAACAGCACGCATGTCATGAGCGGTTGTCAACTTGCGTTCTCTGCCATGCGTTTGCACTAAGTTTGCCATAGTGTGTGTGTGTGTGTGTGTGGAGGGTGGGTGTGGGGGAATATGAGGGTGATGCTAAGTGAAATGCTCATTTTGCGTTTGTGATTACCAAGGCCCATGGGCGATATGCACTAATGTGAGCTAATGCAATAGATTACACAGTGCTGGCCCAGGGGAACAGACAGCAAACAGATGTGGTCTACTCAGAAAGGAAAGGAAAGAAGAGGAGGGAGGGGGGAAATCAAAGTTTAAAGTGTTCAATGTGCTGAAGATTGTCCCTTGCAATTTGTTGTTTACAGAATGTAGCTGCCGTGATCGCTTTTGTCAGTCATCTGAGTTTAGAGATATGGGAGAATTCAACACGAGCGTCCTGATGTCGTGCAGATGTGGAGGCCGTCAACCGAACTTCTCTCTGGAAATGCTTTTTAGGAAACTCGTAGAATCACAAAGCAAAGTTTGAATACTTTCAAAACCACGCCGCCGTCAGTGTGTGTTGTTGTCTTTGACAGCAGGATAGGCAACACCTGTGTGACACGGCCGATGAGGGTGTGACCACAACACAGCACGGCCATGTTCACTGCTGGAAGTTTGAAAGCAAAGAGAGAAGAGCAAGAAAACTTTAATATTATACTTTCAGCATCAAGACTAATAGATGATGCATTTTACTCTATAATTCTGTATTTTCTATATTAACCTGGAAACAATGCACAGATTCATCATGACTGACTCCACATGTCGGCCTGCTGCTCAGACTTGAAGCCTTTCAAAGAATCCGGCACAGCTCTGATCTAGACTTTGTAAATACTGCCATCTAGTGTTCAACCTGAGACATTGACGCCACATGTTCTTCACTCCTGATGTAAGTGACAATAATACAATTTAAAACATGCTTTATTGTGCAGAGGAGTCTCGTACATGCAGCCTGTGTCGTTTAGTCGTATCAGAGGATGCGTGTTACTGTGCACCGATCATAAACAATCAGTACTCAATTTATCCAAATTAATGATTTTCATTCATGTCCGCAACCTGCAATTAAAGTCGTCACTGCCGGCTGACCTTAAGTTATTAAAGTTAACATCTTTCTGGTTTCTGTGTGTTTCCTTCTCGTTTTAAAACATTTTAATTCTTTCATTTTTTTTTTCTTTAACAACTATTTAACGCGTCGCTCTCGTTCCCATGTATATTTATGTGTGCTAATGAACCCCAGGAAGACTTAACAAGCACAGAAGAGGAAGAAGAAGCCAATTAGGATCCTCATAACGTTAAACAGCTTGAAGAGAAAAGAAAGAAAGTCACATCATGCATCAGATTTACAGGAGGTGGAATAAAACGTCTGTTTTCTATACCTGAAAAATGAAAGTCCGGTTTGTCCTCCTGCGTGTGTCGTGGGTGAACTTAACGAAAAGATGCCACAGAGTTTTTCGCCTCTCACTTTATTACTGAAATGTGTCAATACAATTCTCAAACAATATTTTCATTTTTACATAAGTACATGTTATGTGAATACCAAACAACAACAACGAAAAAGAAATAACTTAACCCGAGCCTTTCAAAGTGGCAAAAAAAACAAAACAGCTTGTACACATGAGTTAACCTGAGACTTCTTGTTCACAGTGTGTCGTTAAATCGAGCCATAGATCAACATAGATGCTTTCGTGTTTATTTATTTTATCCACACTTCAAGACCGGCCGGGACTGAAATACAAGAACACTTTCAAGACTCTGCATAGTAGAAAACAAACTCCTGAACAGTGACAAAGAACGCGCAGCTCGAATAATCCAAGTTATCACTCAAAACACAACTCGTGAAATTTGGTACATCTTTTTTTACAGCTTATGGATCTGAGGCACCGCTAAAGCAGATGATAGCCATTTCAAAAAACAAAAAAAAGGGCCAGATAATAAACCACAAAGTCTGTTCTGTGTTTAAAACTGGGCTTGTAAATACCCAACGTATCAAAGAAAATCCACAGCCCATATCGTGTTACAGTTATGTCATGTGCCATAAGGTCGCCGCGGCCTCGGCGGTAGTTGTTCTGTCACCAGATGAGTTTGTGTTTCCTGCGGGCGCCTAACAAACATGTCCGTCTAGTTACAGCTCCAGCTCCAAACATCTGTCCCCGCTTTGATGGACGGCCGGGTATAGAGGCTCAGCTGACATAATGGCTACAGCAGCTTTACAAAAATAACAGTGTCTAGAGCACAAAATGAGGTAGACCATTTCAATATACACAGGGGCTTGTTACTGTGGCCTGTTTGTAAACCACCGGGCCGAAGCCGTCAAGTTATTCCACAGAAAAATCCACACACACCCTTCAGTGCCTCGGAAAAAAAATATAATAGTGCCTAATTACTGCCTGGGCGTCAACACGGCAGCAATGTCTCACACAAATTATACGACTGAAGTTTTTAGATAATACAAATGTTATGCACTGAAAACTTAAGATTTATGTTATCCCACGTACACTCTGTGCCGTTATGTCATAGACACTTACAGGTATCTGAACATTAGAGATATGGATTTAGCAACTGTTCTGAGTGTGGGGAGAGAAAAAGAAACGATCACAGTGCACACCAGTGGAATATCTCGAAAGACAAACTAATGTAGACTAGAGGCCCCAGCCCTGAAATGTCTGTCATATAATTTTCCTCTATTGAAAAAACAAAATATATTAACTTAGAGGAACTTTCCGAGCACGAGTCATCTCTCTCAAACCTGAATATTAAACAAATTTCTGCAGGTTTTTCCCAAAAAATAAGGTAGCAGCACAGAAAAAAGGGGGAAAATACTTTTTCAAACACGACCTGATTCGTTTCTATAAAGCACCAGGTGAAACCTCACAAAGAAGTCAGGGTTTGAAAATCAAAAAAAAATGTACCACTCAATATTTTTCAACCTTTTTGTTTTTTACCTCGGTGCCACTTTAGGTACTTTTGTCAGTGGTCCCATAGCGTTGGTTAGGATAAAGGCCTGAGGGGTCTCTCCTCTGCAGGTTGGGCAGAGTGGGTAAGTGTTGGTACAGCACAGTTCTGCCCCCTGAGAAAAAATTCTATTATTATAAACTTCACAAACTGCTTGAATGTTGAGATGTTTGGTAGTTTGGCAACCTCTCCTGGATACAGATGACCTAATACGTACCTGCCCTCGGGTTGGTCAGTGCTCCGTGACTGGGGTTGGCTGGTGTGCTGTGGTAGAAAGACGCCAGGTCGCTGGGTGTGTAGGAGCGCAGAAGGTTCATCATGCCCCACTCGGTGTCCAAACTTCCTCCAATAGCTGCTGATGTGGTCTTCAGAGGAGCCAGGTTCTCAGAAATGGAGGATGGACCCGACCCCTGTGATGTGGTCTTCACACTTCTCTCCGAGATGAGCAGCCTGCTGGATCCATCCCGTGCCGGTCCTCTAAAGCCGGGCTTGTCACTGGGGTCGGCCTCTCTGTTTGTGGGTACTCCATACTTTAACCTCTTGCTGGAAGGTTCACCGAAGTCCATCTGGGGGAGGCTCGCGAATCGACTCGACAGGCACAACCTGGCGGCGTCCGAGTGCCAAATGACACCACTCCTCGCTGGGTAACTCCTCTCACCTATTCCCACTCTGTCCGGGGGGCCCGGTCGGTCCAAAACATACTTGCTTCCCATGTTGGATTTCCTCATGAGCTCTGTAAACTTGGACGATTCCTGGCTGGGGTGTGCGTCAGCGCTTTGCCTCTGACGCTGGGTGTCGACATCAGGTTGGGGTGCATGTACAGGGGACTGTTTAGGACCAGGAGGTGGGTTAGCAGGTGTCTTCTCTTGTGGTTTTGCTGGTTGAGGAGGCGGGGACTTGGTCCGACGAGGGTGGCGTCGGTCAATCATCGGCAGTGGGGTGACGTCTTTCCCGTCAAGCGCTGGGGGGCAACCTGTAAAACGTTTTTGCCTCGAACCGCCTGCGAATCCATTCCTCTTTGTACCGTCCGACTTGTCTTTATGGGTCAGCTTTTTGTGCATCATCAGAACCTCTGGGTACATGGTTTTATATGCACAGAACGAACAGGCGATTGGAATTAATGCATTTCTTGGTTCTGCACCGGCGGGGATGGAGAGAGACACTTTTAAGGACAGATTTAATGGGGCCTCAGAGTTCTCGTCTTTTATCTCCTCCCTTTCAATCTTCGGGTTAACAGGTACTGGACACTTTACGACATCATCAATCGGGGAGTAAGCAGACTTAGCGATTAATTTCTCATACTCGGCTTTCATCTGGACGAGCGGTTTGCTAGACTTGCTATCTGTGCCGTCAAATCTGTCCTCCGGTTTCCCGCTGGTGGACGATTTTGATCCGGGAACCCAAAGCTTGGATCTAGTCGGAGCAGGGTTTTCGTGGTCGTTTTCATGTTTTCCATTATTAGGGGAAGGCACCAGAGGCACGGGTCTGCTGGGAATCTCCACATACGGTTTGTCCTTGTGGCGCCGGTCCAGGTGGTACTTCAGTGAAGTCTTCTGGGCCGCGGCGTAGTCGCAGTAAGCGCACTTGAACGGCTTCTCACCTGGAAACAAACAGTTTGAAAATTTAGAGCCGTGTGTGATGAACAGATGCCGTCTCATTAACTCATCACGTGTTGAATATACCTGTGTGAGTCCTCAGGTGAACCGTCAGGTAATAGCTCGATCGGAATGATTTGCCACAGTAGCTGCATTCTTTTGATCTGACTTTTGATCGATCGAAACCATCTTCACCTTCGGGAAGAAAACACAGAAGCATGAGGAGCACAGAAAATAATTTAGACGTGTAATTATCCCTCCCAGCAGCAGAGGGGGCACTTGGTGACATACTTCTTTGTGTAAAACAATCCCTAAATCACAGTTTAGACAGCATGAGTGCAGCCTGAGGATGTAATGAACTCCTAAACTTACCTGGACCCAGGTTTTCTGTCAGGGCGGCCTCCTCGAAGCCCTCCTCGGAGCCTTCCTCTGCGTGCTCGACTGAGCCTGCTCTGGATAACTTCCCGTCGACAGAAGTCGGACTCTCCTCGCCGCCTCTCTCACGCTTGTGGACCCTGGAGTGAAGGACTAACTGATGGTAGGTCCTGAAGGTTCTCTGACAGTCCTCACAAGTGGTTGGCCTTTCTTTATCTTTCTGCATGAGAGACCTCCGCTGGGGTCCTGGGTGTTCGGCTGCACTCTGCTGCTGAGACCGGAGCTCTCTCCCGAGGACCTCTTTTGTCGCTTTGTCTCCCTCAGACCAAATATTATTCAACTCCTCCTTATCAGAGCCGCATTCTTCGTTGTCCGTGCTTGCTTCCTGGCCGATATCTTTAGTAGTATTCGGACCGACTGCTAACTTGCCTTTTGTAGCCAGTTGCCAGGCCTGATATGTGTTGAAGGGATCCAGCTGGGGAATCCATTTTGATGATTTCTCATGCTGCACGCTGTTTCCTGTGGAGCGAGGCATTAGTCTCAGACCGTGGAGAAATGTTTCCTGTTTGACAGGGGATTCAGTAGTGCCATCCTTGCTCTCCTTGTCTTTATCTACCTCTCGGTTATGTACTTTACTATGTTCAACCAAGCTGTCGTGGTCGGGAAAGAAAAACCCACAAACCATGCACATTTTGTAAACTGTGACTACGGGTTTGGGAGGTTGATCTTGGACGATGCCGTTGACTGTGACGGGGGTCTCCAGGTCTTGCTGGGCCTTGCTCTTTGCTCCTGGCTTCACGTGCATCTTCATGTGATTCTTCAGGAACCACGGCTCTCTAAACCGCCGTCCACAGACGTTGCAGCAGTACGTAAAGTAGTCCTTGTGCTTCCTCATGTGGGTTTCCAACTCACCGGCGTCTTGTGAAACCTGGCCGCACACGATACAGCTGTGCACCTCCTCTTTTTCAACAGGTAGGCTGCTGGATTTGACCCGGGCTCTCTCCCCCGGGATCCTGAATTCTGCTTCGACTCGCAGCACGGCCGGTTCGTAGAAGGTGGTGGGGTGCTGCGTCAACACGTGGGGTCCCAGCTCATCCTGATGGGTGAAGGTCTGATCACAGAACATACAAGATAACGGCACGCTTCCTCCGGATTGCAACACCGCCTTTTCCGAGTAGGTAGTGTGCGGCGTCATGCTCGAGCCGGACCCTGGGATACTCGCATTGTTGCTAATAAGAATATCTTGGGCGAGTCCATCTGGGCTCTCCACACACGGGAGCAAAGAATGAGTCGGCATTGTCCTCTAGTCTCGATCAGGAACCTGTAAATAATAGAAAAAGTCTCTTTAGGCGGCATCACAACAGAATCAGGTACTACTACAAAAAATAAACCACACAGAGAATTGTCTTCCCTTTTACTGAAACAGGAAATGTATCTTTTTTAGCAATCAACTGCACAGACAACTCATTTCCTCTGGCCACTGATAAAATATGTGTACACACACACACACACACACACACACACACACCACAGTGTGTGTGCTTGGTTTGTTTCTGGCACACTAACTCAGTTTAATGTATGGATTCATTCCAGGTCACAGGTCACAAACGTCTCAATCATTTTGCAACCGTTTCCTGATCACGCCCAAATTTCTTGAGAGATGTTACGTGGACCAAACTTGGCCTTGTTGACTCACACATTGTACTTTTATAATGGCATGCACTCCTCCTCCTCCTCCTCCTCCAGGTGTAGGTTTTGTTTTCTTTTTTTGCGACCATGGGGACCTCCCCCCTCTCTTTATATCTCTCTCTCCTCCACCCTTACACCTCCACCTTTCTTTTCTGTGTGTGTCATAGCAGCTCTTTCGGTACGTCTAATGAACTGCTTATACATAAAGAGAGAGAGAAATTCAAATCACACACTCTTAGTTTGATTAACACAGGAGGAGTGGAGTGACTGGACCAACAAGTTCAAGACAAAAAAAAAAGCCACTATGACAAACAACATATGGCAGCCTGCACCTATTTAATTTAACCTAATACTAGTTATTCTGCACCTAAATCCAGTTGTAATTAACTTTGAGTTAAATCCAGGTGAGGCAACTGTCGATAATGAGCCAGTGTGTTTTCTTTAAAGCACACACACACACACACACACACATGCTGTGTGAGTGTGTGTGTGTGTGTGTGTTAAAGGTTTAGTGGTGAGGAGATGATGCAGATTAAAAATCATGAACCAAACTTCACCTCGAGACAAAAACAACAAGTCGCTATTACATTAGTATAGTCGCTTAACAATAAGAGTCAGGACACGAGGTTTCCTCGCACAGAACAAACTAACAAACAAACAAACAAACAAACGTTTGCTCGGCTGCACAAACTTTAAATCTTTGTCTTTACTTACGTCCGCTGCACTTTGCTCTGTGTGTGTGTTTGAGGTTTTTTTTTAAAGCATCCTAACCATTCGCCATTTGTCGTCAAAGTTATGCTGGAGTCGTGAACTCGACAACTCGCAGCAAACAAACAAAAAACCAAAAAAAAAAAAAACGTTAAGCGTTAAGAATAAAAAGATTTTCAAAATAAAAGCTCAAGCTACAACAACACCTCGACTCCAAACTGTAAGAAAGAAACTCACCAAACAATACCCACCAAAGAGTTTCCGGATTAATAATGACACAGATAAACACTCACACACTTACACACACTGAACTCAGCTGTGTGTGTCTGTGTGTGTGTGTGTGTGCGCGTCTTCATGTCACAACGGCAGTTATTGTTGTTTTATAAAAAGTTAGCCGGAGGACAGCTCACCTATTCAATTGTTTGAAATCATATTTGCTCTACTTGGCGACTCCTCGTCCTCCTCCTCCTCCTCCTCCGTCACCTCCTCCTCCTCCTCCTTACTGTGTGCAGCTGTTGAGCTCCGAGGCGCGCGTGCGTGCGTCCTCCCAACGACTCTCCAGATCGTGAAGCGCGTGCACGACAAAACCTTAGAAAAGGGGTTGGTCACGTGGTCACGAATAACAGAAAGAAACTGCATTATATATATATTTATATACATATATAAATACCTGTAAGCTTCCCTTATATATACATATTTATATATATAGTATTATTAAAAACACCTTTAATTGTTTGCCATGTATTTGAACAGGTATGACAAATCCATTGAATCACTGTCATGTGCTGCTATAAATCACCCAGGTTACATTTCCACACTGCTATACAGTAAAAAAGTTAGTGTTTGTTTTTTAACTTCAGCCTGTTCATAACCATCTTTAATGTACATAAACAATATCTACATAAACACAAACATAACAAACAGTGGTTTTATTGTTGAACCTACTTGGAAGTGTATAGTAGCCTCCTCTCTCTCTCTCTCTCTCTCTCTCTCTCTCTCTCTCTCTCTCTCCACGCTCTTTTCAACGTCATGCATCGGCTACCATGTGGAGATGGGGGAGGGGTGCTTTAAACTTTTTTTTTTTTCACAGTAACATGAGGGATTTTGCAGAAGCAGGTTGGTTGAGTCATGACACCCTCTTCCTATTTCACGACATAAAAAAAAAACATGGGCCAGTTTTATATCCAGCTCGGATTTTGTTGTTTTTGTCTGTCACTTAAACATAGATCTGAAAAAGTCAGAGCATGTTTGAGCTTAAATACAGAGAGGGAGGCTTTTTATAGCCTGTTATGAAAGGAAGGTCATATAAAACCTATAAAAACTTTATTATAATAATGCTAAAGTCAGCATTTAGTTGCATAGTAAACACATTCCTCACACTGTTTTTGTCAGATAAAGACATCACCTACAGTAGCACCCACTGGCTATAATGTGAAGTTAAATAACAGCCCCTCCTCCACCCCTAACAGCCTTTCCAAAGAGGCTTCAGCTTAAAGCCATACATCACACAATCAATGAAGATATTCAGTAGATTTCAGTGCGCACTGACACACACACACACACACACACACACACACACCCTTCTGCTAAATGGCAGCAATGTCTGAAAGAAGAAGAAGAAGAAGGAAAAAACTTTATCAGTAACCACTCCCAGCTAAGGAACAGTGAACAAAGACCAGAAGGCAGCGTTTGCCAAAACCATCTCTCACTGTAGGTCCCTGTTAGTTTCTCCATGTTTTCCTTAATGCTGATTATCAGACAGCCTATAGGTTAAAAGTTGTTTTTATATACCAAATTCAGTTTTTAAGCTTTCATTCAAATCATGTGATTATTGTGTACATGCCAGATATAAACCATCTTTTTTAAAAATCTCACATTAGAGGAGATAAAAACATTTTGAATACTTGTTTAGTCTTGTTAAATAGAGCACGTGGTTTCTGAGCACATACAGTGCAAATAAAGACATCCTGTGTGTGTGTGTGTGTGTGTGTGTGTGTGTGTGTGTGTGTGTGTGTGTGTGTGTGTGCGTGTGTGTGTTTTGCATTAAATTACCACGACTCATTTACACGCGTTGCCATAAACGACAATATTCTCCCCCCCTCCTGCTATACTGTGATTCAGTTTTTCGGTGTGTTCTTGCTGCCTCACCCTGAGATCCTGTTACACAAACAAGTCTAGTATGTTAATCAAAGGCAACACATGTGACACTTTGAGGCCTCCCTCTCATTTCCTATTGTTCTGTGGCCACAAAGACTCTGAAAGGCTATCAATCTGGAGGGAGAGTGAGAGGCTGTATGATGCCCCAGGATGATGACATTCCCGAGAAGAAGTGTTTGAGCCTATCATACGCTTTGAAACACTCATATCTCTTACTTCTCTCTGCATATACTCATATTTACGAGTATGATCTTTACTTTTAGTAAACTACCTGGGCAGAAGTGTCCCTTTCTGATGGTTATATTATTAAATATAGCATATCATTGGAATATTACTGAATAAATGGTGCAAAATCTTAATCTGTGAAGTAATTCCAGCTGTGAGAAGTTTGACAAATATTTATATGATCATAGATTATACTGCGGTTATTTCATTAGCATTCGTGCTCTGCAGTGGCAGCAACAAGTGGCCAAACATTGTTTACTTCAAACTGATTTAATTAACTCGGCTCCTATTGTTTGTTTGTCTTTATGCTAATGTAATTTCTTCTTCCGAAAATCCTGCAAGCTCATTGTCTCCGATTGTTTCTTTTTCCAGAACATGTTCGGTAAATTCTAATTAAAGATAAAGCAGCAGCATCTTTGGAAAAAGTGAATAATTATGTATTCGGTTGACGGACAAGCCTGATAGGAACTGGATCAGCGAATCGTTGGGGAGGCCGTGGTGGTGGTGGCTTCTTTTTTGTCTTGACGTGTCAGGAGCAGCTGACTGCATTGTTCTCCTCCAGATTCACAGCCTGGCTTCTTTCATAATCCCGGTGTCGCTCCTGAAAGACACTGATAATATATAATCTCCTTTCTCACTCCGAGCCAGTCATGTTTATTCAGTGCAGCCAGCTGTTGTGTTGTTGATCGTCAGAGAAATTTAATCAGTCAGCAAAAGCATTCCTGTTTTTTTTTTTGGAGAGTTTCTATGTGTTTGAAAATCCTTTCCACGGGAACAAACTGAGAAAATGGGAAGTCTGTTTGTTCTGCTGCTAACACAGAGTTGTCTGACTTTTAGACTTGCTGTTTCTGCTTGGATTAATCCTTAATAGTCACATTTATCGTTAATCAATCAAACTAATGTCAATATAACGACTGTCCTGACCCTGAGAACTATACAGACTCAAAACATGATCACACAGATATTTCATGTGCCACGCCTCCGCTTTGGCACAATCTTTATTAAGTCATTCTGAATTTAATCCGCAAAATGCTCACAGATTTCATTATGTCAGCCCGAAAGAGCGAATGTGAGTCACGATTCAGTCTGAGTCATGATTCGTGATCATCGTGACTGATAGCTGAATTCCGTCAAGAACATTTTTAACCGTAGCAATGCAAGTTGATTCGTATCAAGGTTGTCATAACTATTTCTGTAGCAGCGCTGTATCTTGTTGAGGGGAGGCGCCGTTCTTTCTCTGCATTTCTGACTTATCTTAGCTGTGTTTCTGTTTGCTCACAGAAAACCAAGTGTAGAAGAGTCAAACTGAAGCATGAAAATCAGAAACTTTTATTTTGAAGTCAAAGGTTTTTCTCAGCTGAAGTCACTGATTTTGTTGGATTTCTGGTTAAAACTATGTGACACCTTTTGTCCCCGAGCACCAACCCCTAAAAACCTCCCGAGAGCATCTGCATCAGAATGCCTCTCTCTAACACACACACACACACACACACACACACACACACACACACACACACACACACACACACAAACATGTGCTGACTCACACTTAGATAAATAAGACTGTCCTGTAGATCACTGCTATCAGAATTAGGTGATTGTCGGTGTCTTCTCCCTCACTGCCACCTTGAATTGTTTCACTCTAACGTTTCCCCACAGAAAACAGACTCGCTACACGAGGGGAACAAGTTCCATGATGCACATTAGTGCTGACAGCAGGCCTCCTGTCAGGTCTCCCTGCCCACTGTTCCCTTGTTCCACCCCCTCTGAGCTCAGAGCATTCACACAGTCACATGCATTGTCCTGGGATGAACTGCGGCAACATGGCAAGTCAAGCAGATCTTGTGCAGTGTGCACGGTTAAATTCATATACCTATATAACCGTTTTTGTTTTAATCGGAGCAGACTGCACAGACGGGATCGCCCGGCTCTCGTTAAATATTTGATTGCTGTATAGAAAAGCAGTTTCTTTAGCGGCTCACCATTCTGGCATTCTGCATGTGTGGACATGCAGCTGTTATCTTCGCCTGCACCATATTTTTTTTTCTTGCTGTTGCCAGGACGCCCTGATAAAAGTAGAGAGCATAAGACCAGAAACCAGTGGTGTGGGCACTATAAAGTTTGTCATGATTTCATGCTTGATAATGAACATGTGCTCTTTGCACATAGTTTCTCACTCTGCATCTTAATGTGAAGCAATCCTCAGTGGGGGAAAGGACAGACAATGGACCACATGTCTTATACAGTGCAAAAAAAAAAAAAAAGTACCTTTTTCTCCTTCAGTGCCACGGCAATTACTTTGATGCACACTTTAAAATGATCACACCTATTATAGAGGGTAATGCAAGAGGAGTGTGTCTCATTGATAACAAAGGAGCAGTGTGAGTTATGCCTTCGGGGGCCGCGACTCATCACTTAATGGCGGGTGAATGGAGGGTCTCAGACATTACTATCTAAAACACATCCTTCCCACAGACTTCACACTCTGCTATCCATCATAGAAATTACATCATAAAAGCTAAAAGAAGATTTGAGGGCTTCCTTTACCTGGAATATACAATTCCTTAGATCTTGTTTTACATCTTTTTATCTCTAAGGTGTCTCGTGGATTGAGAAAAAATGTATGAATTAGTATTCATAGTGATGCCCCGTCTCTCTCTCTCTGTCTCTGTCTCTGTCTGTCTGTCTGTTGCGGTTACAAATGACGACCTGAGCTGCGGTCAGTTGTCTTCTTCGTGACTGTCAGATCTGCCCGATAGCTGTCACTTGTCTGTCAGTAATACAAATAAATAAAACAGGCTTCTTGCCTCTACGCCTAGATTATCAAGGCGTGACTCATGTGTCATGCCTACATTACATTGAGGTTAGTGTTTTGACTTGTGTGCAGTAAAATGAATGGGAGTCAATGGTGGAAGAATGTCATGAATGTTGGCTGTTTACTCAAGATCATTGTCCTTATACAGTCCCTGCACTGTATAACTATTTGTTTATGCTTTGCCTGTTAACATCTGTGCCCTGCTGTTTATTTATACACATACACTGACCTGCATTCTGTTGTCTCAGTAATCGCAGTGATAATTAATAATCTAATCACTGATACTGTTTGCAAAACCCGCCGAGTCATTCGCTCTTGATTATAGTTAATACACCGATGAAGAACAAACGAATGGTGAACATATTTATTGTCTTCGAGATAGCAGAAGTTACACGTATATGCATACACACACACAGGCAAACAAAAGCACGGAATTAATTGCAACGCAACACAAACGACTGACACCGTAAGACTTCTGTTTAATTACATGACATCAGATTAAGAGCTAATAACCACGAGGACACTTTTTTTTTTTGCCACCTCGGATGCATTTGTTAACATGAACACTTACAATCAGTTCCCCACAGAACAGTAAAGATTGTGATTTTCCCGTACGGCCCCAATACATGAGTGTTAGGATATGTATGTGTGTGCTTTAGTCTATATATATAAAGAGCTTACATAAAGTTAAAAAATCTGTAAGTGCAGTTTGTTATATGAACATGCTCCTTTTTTTTAATTACTTTTAATGTCAAACTATCATTTCATATCTTGCATTGCCACAACTGCATGATTCCTCTGGTATGAAGTAAAAAATAGAACCTATATGACAATGTGCTTTTAAATGTTTTTGTTTTTGACAAGTTAATTATTAAAAGCAAAGCGTGGTAACTGTCTACTGCAAAAGCCCAACATGTCAGGTTGCAATAACAGAAAAAGAAGTCACATTAAATGTCTGTAGAAAAGTCTTCACACTCACATTGCTATTCTTGTCAAGACATTTATATGACCAAAAATATATATATATCTCAACAACCTCGCCTATGTCCATTTCAAATCACCACCACTTCAACTACCTGCCCCGCACTGTTCACTTGCTTTTATCCTCCCGCTTACTTTTCTTTTTCATATTGCAACTTCTAAACAGTAACAAAAACAAAAAAAAACAAAAAAAAAGTAGTTAAAGGAATTCGATGAGGGTTGAAAAGGAGATGAGATAAAAAGAGAGAGAGAGAAATAAAGGCTGAGAGAGAGAGAGAGAGGGGGAGGAGGGAGGGTCTGTACAAGGAAACTTCAGTGTTGGTTTTGGTTTCATTTGGCCTTCTCAGCTGGTTGAGCAATAGCGCTTTGCTCTGTCTGAACCCCGGCATCTGTAGAGTTACGTTTCTGACCCTGGAATGTAAAAAGGAAAAATGTAAATGTTAATGTTTGTCCATGCTAATCCTTTCTTGCAAAACCCTAATCCTAGTCTCCTAGAATCCTCGTTCTTGATGCTACAGTTGTGGGGATCCATTCATAACTTGAGGTTCTTTGTTTGATTTCCAAAAGCACCTCCTACTTGTGTCATTTCATTAAACTGCACATCTTGCAACATTGCAACAATTCATGTCTTTTTTTTAAATAACTTGTAAGTGATCAAAACCAAACCGTGCAAAAATAATTCACAGGACGTGTAACATGAGAGCACTGCACTGTGAAATAGAGCCCACGCCTTTAAGTTACTCAATGAATCCTTGCTGCCATCTAGTGGAGGTGAAGCTACAAGGTACACGGTGTTATCATAAGTCTGAATGTGGGAGGTTGGGGGTTGGGGGGTTGGGGGCTTGGGGGTCGGGAGGGGAGGTGGGGGATGCTCTCCTCACAAGAATTTTAAAGAACAGCTGGATGGAGTTCCTCTTCTCCAGTTTCTTGGGCACGTTGGCTGCGTCGTCTCCGGCTTGGGAGGCCGCTGAGGCCGGTTTATCTACAACCGCCTCCGATGACTTGGCTGCTGCTGCTTTGGGTTCCTCCTTGGCTTTGGCTGCCTGAGCCGCCTCTCCTGCTGCAGCCGGGGCGGGGGTTGCCTTCTTGGGATCGGCAGCCTTGAAAGTGTTGCGGCCACGAGAAACTGAATTACTCTCTACTCTCTACTCATGATGGACTTCACATCAGATGTAAAGTTTGGGATTAGTGTACCGGCTGTTAGGAGTCAACATTACAGTATGAGAGATGATCACAAAAGAATTTATGTTTGTTGTTATGATTTTCAAATTTAAAAATGGAGATCAAACATCTGCAAAGGAAGTTGTTTGAGAGCAGGTTTTAATACCAGATGCAATCGGTGGAATTACTCTGGTTAATGATGCGTCTATTTACCACTCCGGTTGTTTTCCTGAGGAGCCGAACTCCACTTGTGGAGGCCGCTTGGACTTTTGTTGTCATGCGGTCTAACAGTACCTCAAATCCACATTAATCTGTTATTTTTATGTTTAGTATTTCTACCACAATTCATATTCAAGAGATTTTTCAGAGACCCCGTCAAGGTTTTAAATAAATAGCTTCTTACTTTAGGCTTGAAGAGAGACAGGAAGGATGATTTGGAGCCCGCTTTCTTCTCCTCCTGAACAGGCGGGGGCGGTTCTGGCTTCGGAGTAGCCTCCAAGGTGCTGGCTTTCGAGGGATCCACCTTCTTTTGTCAAAAGAAAGAAGAAGAAAAAGCAGAGGGAAATACACATCATGAGCTATTAATGAATTTCATTTGTGTCTATCATTGAAGCTGACAAGAGTGTGGGCAGGAGCTGCCACCTGTGAAGTGAAAGAAGAAGAGGTAAAAGGGGGGGGCAGAAATAATCCAGGGTCAGAGCAGAAAAGGAGGCAGACAAATCTGATAAAAACCGGCGCCTGTAAGAAGAAAGAAGCCCACGTTGTCATGTGCAAAAGTAAAGAATATTAGCATCTCTAAAAAAAAATTAAAAAGACAGAAAGAAAATAGGAAAGGGAATAATTCTCCACCGAAGATGAGAGAGAGAAAATTTAAGAAATAGTTCGACACAGTGGGAAATACGCTTATCTGCTTTCTGGCTATAAGAGATGAGAAGATGGATACCACTTTCATACTCGTTTAGCATAAAGAATGGAAACAGCCATCCAAAAGTAATAAAATCTTACTTTTTAGCATGTTATATCTTGTTTGTTCAGTCCATGCACAGACAAAGCGGAAAGTAAGAACATGCAACATGTTAATCGTGAGTTTCAGAGGCACTAGTAGGCCAGGCCAGCTGTTTCTATTCTTTATGCTAAGCTACGCTGAGTTAACCAAGAGAGTGGTATCGATTTTCCAACCTACTGTAACTCGTGGTAAGAAAGCAAACGAGCGTATTTCCCGATGTGTCGAACTACTTTAATTTACCTCATCTTCTACCACTGGCTGTGGTACTTCTTCCACCGTCTGCAGGTGAAGGAAATAATTATTTGTTTTCCCATTCATTCAAATGCTGAATGAAAATGCAATAAATCACGGGCTGACTCATCTGTCATGATGGAGATTTACAACAGGGATTAATCGGTGAGTGAATTAATTCGTCAAAACATGAAATATAGTCGGCCTTTTTTTTTATATAAACTGCAAATGCCAAATTTCATGTGTGTTAAGTGAAATGAATGAAAGATTATGTTTGGTTGAGCGTGATAATTGGTACATCTGGTACACCATCATGTCAGAGGCGCCTGTAGAGTGAAGAAAATTAAGAATTAATATTCCCAAGCACTTCCTGCTGATTTACCTGCTCTTCTACAACTAGCTGTGCCACTTCCTCTGCTGTCTCTCGAGCTTCAACATTTTGTTCGCTCTGAGCAAATGAATCAGAACAAGTCAAATGAATCAATTGATCAGAAGATTTTTTTTTTCCACTCCCTGAAAAAAGACCCCAAAGAGTGAGAGCTCTCCTTTTGATTTACCTGGACTTCTACAACTGGTTCTGGCACCTCCACTGGTTTCTCCTGCAGAGCAAAACTAATTTTTTATTGCGAAGAGATTCAAATTATTAAAAATGCTGTAATTTACTTTAACATCCTCGAACTGAGAAGATGCTCTATGAGGTTACCTGAACTTCTACAACTGGTTGTACCTCTACTTCTACTGCTGGCTGAGGTTCCTCCTTGTTCGTCTGCAGGACAGTGAAGGAATTTTTCTGTTGTTAGTTGAAGCCAGCGAGACAGAATGGAAATGTCCTCGTGAACAGAGAGAAAGTTTTAATCGTGAAATGCTTTAATGTGTTAGCGGCATCGCTGACTAATATGAACTGGTTAAAGGGATAGTTTGACAATTTGGGAAACATTTATGAGCTTTTAATGAATTTAACTAATAAGCAAGACAGCAAAAAAAAGGTGTATTTCCCAAAATGTTGAACTATTTTCGATCTTTATACCTTCAATATAACATCATCATGAAAATATGGACTGTGGTAGAAACAGTGGTGTTAATATAAGGCCGTTTTTCCAGAGAACCCTTCTGACCGAAGTCACATTATTTATCGCTTGTCAGTTACATAATTGCTGCGAGTTCCAATTTGGAAACAGCAAGTTGTTTTCAAGTTTCTTCCACCTCCAGACAATCAGCTCTTGTTGGAGTTAGTAACAGGATGAGCCATGGTCAGTTTGAGAGTATGATAATCTACTGTACCACTGGTGCAGTCTTGGCCGGGGCATTGGCTCCACTTGCTGAAGCGCCTTTGCCTTTGGGTGCCTTGATACCTATCTGTACCTCAAATTCACATACAGTATGTTTCACGCCACGTTATAATGTGACACACTGTGGAATATGCACTCACTGAAAGACTACATGATCAACAATCCCTTTAAAACAAACATCTCATCTTGCAGTCGTCACTTTTGCCGTTTATTTACCTTTGAGCGGAAGAATTTGCTCAGGGTGTCTTTGGCTGATTTTCCTTTTGAGGCCTCGGGTTCCTTCGCAGCAGCTTTGGGTTCTTCTTTCGGCGTGGGTTTCACAGGTTTGGCAGCTGGCTCTCCTTTGACTTCCATTTTCGGTGGCTCTGGAGGAGGGGGTGGTGGGATAGACATTCCTTTGGGTGCTGCTGGGGGCTCGGATACTTGTGCAACCTATTCGAGAGAGCACGTGTTAGAATGATAGTTTGATATCCACGCTGTGGAGGTGAGCTATGACGAGATAAACACAAAGAAATGATCAAGTTCTTTGTCCAACATAAGCTATTAAGATGGAATTAGCATATAAAATAAAACATAAGCAAATAAAATGGCCTTTCACACAACTATAGAAATAAAAACACTTTATGGGCAATGTGCTCACAGTAGTGGTTGCCGCTGGTTGGCTCTCCTTCTGGGACTATTTGGCAACAGAAAAAAGGGAAGCGGTTAGAGACATAAAGTCAAACTGAAGCGAACAAATATCTGCAAAAAAAAAAGCTCACATGTCCTAAAGCAATAGAAAACTTAGTGATTCTTTAGAAATTAAATGTATTTTTGTGGAGAATCAGGGATTTCAAGCAGGAACAGAAATGAAAATGCCGGCTAGCAACCAGCAAAAACTTTATTTTCTAGACCCTGTGTTCAATATATACTAATCAAACAGCTTTGCAAACCAAAATAGGCATGATATAAAATGGAAATCGAAATAAAACAAACAATAACATCAAAATCATATGAATAAACCCATCGGTTAGTTATAAGTGAGTCATAAACGTCTGTTCACCTGATCTTTTGTAGCATCAGGAGTTGCTGTTTCCTTTTTGGCTGTTTTTGGAGTCACCTGTGCAACAATACAAAAAAAATAATCTGTCTTTAATAACTTATTATTCATGCCACACATACAAGACGCCTGTCGCTCAAACGTTAAATGTCTTCGCATTAAAATACTGCGTGGAGCTGGCGATGAAGCTGTAATGTCAAACATTCAGAATCAGCATATACATAGCTGATGTACCAGGGACAGAAAATGAATTAGTCAGATGAAACAGAAGCCTTTCATGGACGCAGACATAGGCCTCTATGGTAAGCTAACTGAGGCACACTGAGGGCCCTGACAGAGCACATACAGTACATGCGCTGTCATTGTGACAGCCATTGTGCTCCGGAGATGGCGTAGGCCTGCCCTCGCTCTATCTTCACAAATCTCAACTTCCAACTTGCACAGGCCTCCTCTTGTGAGCTCACACTATGGGTCGAACAATGGGCCACCACATTCCCGCATGTTCAAAGACTCGATTAGCATGGGGCTAGGGCAATGGTAACTCTTTAAAACGGCATGAGTCCAAAAGACGGCACGATGAAGAGGAAACACAATAGCCGCTTGTTGTAGGTTTTCCATCAGGCACTGTCATCGTGACAGATTCGGTTATGGATACTGGCAGAAAACTCCCGTTTCACATATCTCAATATAGAATAAGAGCAATCACACACACCAATCAAAACTGAAATCATCTTCACCAGTTCATTTATTATCATCGATTTACACTTTATCAGGCAAATTACCACATTTCCTGGCTTCATTGAGGCTTTTAAGTAAAAAATTGGACACAAATTAACTTAATTTTTGTTGTTTGAGCAGCTGTTCGCCTTCAGTAATAGTTGGCGACAACAAGGCTGGATTTGTTTTTGCGCTTTTGATTACAGCAATTAATTTTCCCCAAGCAGCAGTCTAATTTTTTACAAAGCGAGGCAATTAGAAATATCAAGGAGCGCATACAAACCACGCTTAATTTCTCAAATCCTGTCACTTACTAGTGTTTTGAAGAAGTTCATAACTGGATTCTCTTCGGCGAGACTGTCCACTTGGGTTTCCACAGGTTGACTGTTTCCGTTGTCAGTTTCGGGAGCTTTTTCTTCCTCTGAGCTCTGGTCTAGAGTCACGCTCTCTGGCTCCGTTAATGATTCTGATTCTGGGTTTAGGTTAGCTGTCTCCTATACACCATCACAAAGAATTAGCCTTTTGAGAATTATGTTAGAGCAGCGGAGCTGATATGCAAGCAGTGAGTGTCTTAATCGCAGCATTGAGACGGGAGCACAATTCCAACCATGCCTCTGCCTACTCGGGGCATTGTCAACAATCACCCTTTTATTAATGTTTGTGTCCCACCCCTCACTCATTGATATTCAACAATGTGTGAGAGTTATGCTCTGAGAAATGTCAGGAAACTCAAATACCTTGCTGTATCTTGATGGCATCTTTAAACTGCTCGACCCTGATTTTAAGATCATTTATTAGTGAATTTGTTCTCTTTAGTTTTCCTTCAATGTGGCCTGATTAAAATAAAGTTTCAAACTCACAGCTATTCTTTTATTTCTGGACCAAGGCGTCTTGTTTCTCACTAAACACCGACCAAAGGAATGCAAATAAATTATGTATAAATTCATGAATGAATAAGACATAATCCAGTGTTTTCATTTTTGCTTTTATTGGAAAATGTTTCAGTACTTTACAATGTGAGCTTTGTGTCGGTGATATATACAAACAAAAGGCACTTTGCATTATTATAAAACACAAATCATTTTACAATCCAGTTGTAATTACTAGCAAATACTATTAAACACATGTTAGACCAATATTTTTACAAACAAGAAACAATTTCTTCAAAACTTTACCGTTGTTCTTTGTTTGGAGTCACATGAATGGTAACAGTAATCCCATTGAAGACTGACTGCAACCTAGCAAGTAAATTGTTCATGTCTGTACTTTAAATGGTTTCTGCGCTTTGGGTTGAACCTGTTGAGGTCACCAATGATTCATTCTCTCCCTCTGTGATCTCTGGTGCTTCTTTATCTGAAGACACAAGGTTAAATTCAGTTGCTTCCGTAATGATTTCTTTCACAATGGTCTCAAGAACAGCCTCGACGCGCTCCGCATTGAACTGAACCGAACCGAACCGAAGTGCCTAGAGTTTTCGATGATCCACGACTGTAGTCACAAGGTTACATTCAGCCGTAACGTCTTCCACGATGATTTCTTCTACAATGGTCTCAAGAACAGCCTCAACACACTCGGCCATAAGCTCATCTGAAGCCACAATTTCCGAGTCTTTAGTGTTTACGGCAACGGTAGTTGAAACATCTCCAGAATCATCCATTTCATGTATTGCCTCTTCTGTAACTTCATCTACCGCTGTCCCAACAATCACCACTATCATTTGTGACTCAAGAGGGCTCGCACTCTGTTCCACGGGCTCTTCAGAAACTACAGGACTGGGATCAGTTGGTTCTTCCACAGCAACCACAGATGGAGCGACAAGTTCCTCTTGTACTGAAACGTGAGGCTGAGACTCTCCTGTGACCAATAAAACATCATCAGACGCTTTAGTTTTTATTCCCACAGGGTCACTGGAACTTGTAACCTCTCCTCCAGTATCATCCTCCACACTTCCAGGCACTGCTTCAAATTCATCTGATAAAGCCTCCATAGCTTCTTCATTCAGCTCCTCAGCAGTTGGCTCTTCTGAAATGGTAAGACCTGGATCTAGTCCTTCAGAAAGGGGCATAAAATATGTTGCAACGATCACCTCTTCTTCCAGGTGGAGGTCAATATCCGTCGCAGGGTCCTGTGGAGTGATGGCACTAAATTCTAGAGAGAGGACATCAATTGCTGCTTCTAGTATCATCTCAGTTTTGTCTTTGACAATGCCAGGATTTGCTTCTTCAACCGTTCCCTCATGCACTATCACATCTTCACCAACCGTAGAAGTCTCACCTGTAGCAATAACTTCAGGAATACACTTCACTTCATTATCGGGAGAATTTAAAATGTCTTCCAAAAGTTCCTCAAAACTGATGAGTTCAATGGAAGAAGCGTCATCATTGACCTTAACAGCATCTTCGGCGTTGACCTCTTCATGGGCAGATTCCTCCTTAACTAGAATTTGTGTCGCAACAGCGTCAGAAAGTTCTTCGACTCGGTTTGCAGATGTTGGATTTGGCTCCTCGCAAACAACCTCCGTGATTGCTTCCGCCACCATTGTCACGGGCTTTTCGTCTAGGGAGGGAGGGTCATTTGCTTTCCCGGCCTCGGGAGTGACAGCATTATACTCAGGTTCAGCAACTTTAATCAGCACCGCATCAGATGACACATCTCTGGCTTCTTCAATATTGTCTTTGGTAATTACTTCAGCTACGCGTGGCTGTGATGTGTTTACAGCAGCAGAGTCAGAATCAGCAGCGAAAACCGCGTTAACGCAATCTGCCACCACTTTAGGGAGGCTGAAAGACTCCGACGGCGCAGCTTCATCAACATTATTATCTCCTGTAACTATTTCACATTCTGTAATGGATTTGTTTGGAGTAAGTTCTGGTTCTGCAGAAATTTCTGGCATTTCAGGAACGTCGGTTTTGACGTGGCTGATTTCAAAATTCTCTGTAATTTCTACTTGCTCTGCTCTGAACACTATATACTCGTACACATCGTTCCCCATGACGACCACTTCTTCAATGCTGATCTCAGCTGTCTCGTCGCCTCGCGGATCCTCACCTGCCGTCTCTTCAAAAACCTCCTCGGCCATGACAACAGTTTCTGCCGTCTCGACAATGACTGTATCATCGTCATCATCATCGCCAGTTTGCGTTGAAATGTCTGCTTTGCTTTCTGTGTCCGTTTGCGTTGATACTTCAGCTTTTTGACGCAGATTTTCCAAGTCCTCTCTATGCTCAGCGACGATCGTGGTGGCAGCTTCGTCTCCAATGGAGCCCGACTCCTTTATCATGAGAACATTCAAGTTTAGATGAAATACAGTTTGTTCTTGGATCCGGACAAACATAACAACCACGTGCATGATCACACTGTGAGTTAGCAGCAAATTAAACAAAAACTCTTCGACAACAACAGCCCTGCAATAAATACCTGAACAAATACTTGTTTTAGTTACTGTTGATATAGCGTGACAAAGCTATTAATCAAACTCTGTGGTATCTTTAA
The DNA here is from genome assembly GCA_004119915.2 of Collichthys lucidus. Classification (NCBI taxonomy): domain Eukaryota; kingdom Metazoa; phylum Chordata; class Actinopteri; family Sciaenidae; genus Collichthys; species Collichthys lucidus. The sequence continues at coordinate 4,436,160 of CM014087.1, forward strand.
GGTTGTTGCAGCAGAATGCATCATTTTGTAATATCTTATGATTTATCTATGTATAAAAAAAAAACTTGCCAATGCAGTGTGTGCAAACTACAAATCTTCAAAACTGGTTTAACACGCAACTGAAGTCGCTGAACTAACAACAGTTTTATTTATTGCAGGGCTGGTGTGCGTAACGTTTTAGAAATGTTGAGTTAGTGATGTATTTGTTTCTTGATTACAGAAATTAGTTATTTCTCTTTGTGCTTTATGATTTTAGACTGGTTTACGTTCCACTAAGCAAATCAAATTTATTGTAATTTCAGGTTGTTTGGCAGCCAGATTGGTTCAGAGGTTAGTGCAGAACTGTAAAAGATAAGATAAATCTAATGAAAAGACCAAAACCAACAATTCATTAGTCCTTCTCTTAATGCTTTCTGGTTTCCCTACTCTCCTGTTGTAGCATGTAAATCTTCAACTATGCCTTCAGTTATTTATTTCAAGGGCTAAATCATTTTCTGAAAGAGCTGGGCACTCTTAAGGAAGAATAACACACATTTGTTGCTTTACTCCTTCCACCAGCTGGACAGTGTATGTGGAACTGAGTCTAAATAAACTCCATTTGTATGAGATGAATTCAAACCTTTCTCTCCCCAAATACTCCCCCGTTTCCTCGACATATCGCCGCTCGGTTTTTATTGTGAACAACAATGGAGGTCAAAGGCACAAGCTACCATGCTTTCACAGGCGACACCTGTTGGTATCAGTATCAACTCATTTTGGGTTTTTGTCTTTTCATGGTATTAGTACCACTATTGTTTAAAAGTTAAAAAAGCTCACTCACCGGCTGTGGCTCTGCAGCAGGAACACTTACATCTGTCGGATTACCGTTTGGGATCTCTTTTTCTTGAATTTTCTCGACCGGTTCAGCTGGAGGTCCTGGCTTCTTCTTGAACATACTGCCAAACCCTCGAGCTTTTTCTCCTTTATTTTTCTTTGCTTCTTCCTTCTTGGCGGCGGGTTCAGGGGTTGCAGGTGTTGCAGGAGTTGCAGGGGGTTCAGGGGTTGCAGGAGTTGCAGGGGGTTCAGGGGTTGCAGGAGTTGCAGGGGGTTCAGGGTTTGCAGGGGTTGCAGGGATTGCAGGCGTTTCGGAGATAACCGGAGCCTCGGCTTTCTGAGCGACTGATTCGACTACCACACAATCAGGCTCAGTTAAATCTATGGTGTGGTTTAAGGAGAGAGGTCCACCATTTGTTTTGACTACGGTCTCACCGTTAACTGCGAAAGAGAAGAAGAAATGAACCAAATTTCAAAATTGGAACCATTGGAAGTCCATGTTGCAATCATTTATCTTTTGTAAGACTGGTGCATCTTCTTTTCCAACAAAGATCACCGTTGTTTTGAATGCTAAACTTTTTTGTATCTAGGTGCAGTTCTCCATGAAGTAAACATGGGATAGTCGCTGTGAGTAAAGTGACATTATCTATCTCCAGCGTCAACATTAGCTCTTAGGCAAACTCAGGTTCCAGCAGGAATCCTACAGCATTATTGTCACTGCAGGCAGAAAAGCCACACCATGACAGGTTTAAATAGTAGGTCCTTCTCAATATCAGGGGCTACGCCTATAGTTTACATTGGAGGACTCGAGACACAGTCCAGCTGGGAGTCACTGTGTTTACAAAGTATTATAGGAGTCCAAAGGACTGATCCAGCATAGACATGGAGAGATCAGCTGATTCTGTTTGTCATGGACTTAGATACCAATATGTTAAGATAAGATAAAAGAAAATACAGAAAACCTAATCTTCTCTCATCGTTACATTCTCCAAATTTAGAGAAAAATATGTCTGTATTTATATACGACGTATCATCACTCAAACAGTTAAACCGGGATCTTTCATGACTTTTTTTTGTTAATTTTCTTAATAAGGAGAATCTCACTCACAATCCAATCCATTAGATGTGATGCTCGCAGAGACGCCATTCACTGATCCATTCCCATGCTTCTCGGGAATTGTCCCATTCTATAAAAGACAACAAAGAAATATTGATAACACTATGTCAGCGTCACAGTTCGCAAGACATCGTTTACAGCAAGTTACATTCTCAAACATTTCAGATCTAAGAAGCATCAGCTGTTCATCCATTTGTTGTGTAATTTGTATCATTTTACCTTTGTTGGCTCGTGGCTCTTGGAGTTCTCGTTTCCCATTTTTGTCCCACTTGAGATCTGCAGTCAAAGGTTGACTTTGAATTTCAGATTCAACTGGAAAAAATGAAATAGAAAAAAATACAGTTTTGTTACGTTGCCTTGGCAAGCGATCGACTTAAGTTACCATTCAAATATCTCACCTTGTTACACTCCTGTAAAACAAGCAAGTGCTATCCTCCTTAAGAAAGAAAAACATATGAGAAGCGTCGTCCCTGTCAGAGAGAGTCACTGATCCTGCCCAACTGTGTGTATAGGCTATTGTTAGCAGGCTATTTTATGTGTGCTTTAAAATGGGTGGGACTGTTTTTAAGTAATCAATTGGATTTCCTCCAGTGAAAAGCCCGCCACACGCCCAACACAGTGATGGTGCTCATTAGTAAAGACACATGATCAGCTCATCGTGATCTCTGTGAATTTAATGCGAAACACTCCAACGACATCAGAATAAGGTCTCTGTCAATCAATGCCTCGATGATAAGTTGGTGCTGGTTGACTTTTGGGTGACAGGAATGAAACAGGATGCGTGTTAAGGATATCATCCCGGCATGTTTCCACACTGTGAAAACAAAAAAAAATAAATAAATGTTTGCACTGACAGTCATGCTCTACTAACCTGCTTCTTTTGGTTTCCAGGAATCTTCAAGCGTGTCATGATTTAGGTCGTTATGATCAGTATTTTTTTTAAAGATTCAGATTTAGAATTTGTTGATCACAAGAACAGCAAAATAACAAAACAACACTCACGCGACCTGCCTTAAAAATATCCACTGTACTGCTTTGATATTTTATCTTGCAAGGAGCAAGTATCTGCAGCATTATCACAGTCAATCAAGCCACACAAAGAGCTGTGTTAATGAAATCATCTGCCTTTAAAGACTTCCACATAGTCATGTTCAGATGTCTCTGAGGGTCTGTCAATGCGTCAATGCACACAGGACGATCTAAGAGACGTTCAGGGACTTTAGCTCATCAACTGAGCTTTTATTAGTCTCATCCTTTTTGTTTGGTGCCTCTGTGAGTAAGTGATCATGCTGACAAAAGCTTCTTAAACACTCATTTTATTTTATCCTCCATCACCTCTGAGAGTTTAAGCCTCTTTGTGCCAATAAACCAAAGCACAGTTGAGTTTATCTCACAAATAATTGCAAAATAAACTGCAAATGTGCAGTATTTATTGAATTTATTATGACAAGGATTGGAATGCGTGAACACAATGTGCCGATTGTAGCCTATAGCCTGCACATTGAGGTGGGAGTTGGATTCCCCTGTTGGGATTGTGCACTTCTGACTTCATGCAAAGGCCGAGAGCCTTTGAGCAGCTGAGAGACCTCAAGCAAACTCTTTATGATGTACCAACGCAATGGCAGCCCACTAGTTTTTATTAGCGGAACAACCCTTACAAAAAATGCCTTGGACGTCACGTCATTGAACTCAAATAACAACATGATTTCTTGGATGATTTTTCATACGGTACACTTTGATATCTTCCTGCGGCTACGGTCAGAATCGGATTAATAGTGCTCGAGCTTTTGGTGGATGAATTATGTAAATATTTGAACTTGGGTGCAGTACTGTTTGCTGTGGAAATATTTACATAGCAGCAGTTCCGGTTTGATATAACCAGCTAGTTTGACATATTGTAAGCAAGTCGGCACATTCCTAGAGGTAATTAATGAAAGTGGCTTAATTCTCACTTATGGGCGACTAAAATAATAAAATATGTTAGTCTACTGGGCGTTGAAAGAGAAATGGCCACGTTAGGGGTCATGATTATTAGATTAGATTAGATTAGATTAGATATACTTTATTCATCCCACCACGGGAAAATTTTCTTGTTATAGCAGCAGAGGAAAGTGTAGCATACACTACAGAATTAGAAAAAAGTAGGAAAGGCAAAAAAAAAAAAAAACACAATAAACAGAAATATCTATAACCTACACAATAAAAACCAATCAATCAAATCAACCTTCAAAACAGACAAGTACTGAGGATAAAAGTGACATGATATATAAAAAGAGTATTGTAATGTGAAGTGACCATAGTGTAAGAAATATTACAAAGAAAGTGACCATGATACAAATAATAATATTGCAATAGTAGTGACCATAATATAAATAATATTACAAAAGTGACCATGATATAAATAATAACTGCAAGGTATAAATGAAATAAAGTAGAAGCTTCCCTTTAAAGCAAGTTTAAGGTATTTAAAGAGCATTAATGTTTTATTAAATTGACAAAATCTAATTAAACGTTATTTCTCGGTCATGCTCTAGGCTTCCTGACCCGCCAGGTGGCGCTGTGGCTTTGTTGTTGCGTTGAGTCTGTGCTGTCTTTGTGCAGCCGAGGAAGCCGAGATGGCAGCCACCACCATGAAGGGACCTGTAGTGAGTTTAAATGAGCAGAAATTATGTTTTTAATGCAGGAAACTGACGTTGTTGATTCATGTGGAGGTAGAAATAAACACGTGGAGCTGTGTGTGGGGATGAAGCCTCACGGATAACGGTGTCAGTGACTGCTAAAAGCTCGGTCACACCCTCGTGCGGGTCATGACAGCGACGGTTGCTAACGCGTTAGCTCAGCCTTAGCTGGATATTCTCTGCTGTTATATAACCGAGAGTTCACCCACCGGGCTAATTATGATAATGAGAGTCACGATGAGTAGATAAACGAGCGGTGTGTGTGGCTAGCAGTGACAACGGTGACTGTGCACTACTCAAACCGACGTCTGTGAGCTTGATGGCTAACGCTGCTAAGCTATTCAATCGGTGTTTCGGTTTAACGTGCGACTGTGTTAACTGAGGCGGGGCTTTGGTTGCCGTAGTTACCAGAGCCGTTGAAAGACGAATAATTTGTTTTTTTTTTTATTTTAAACTGTAACGTTAATAAAAAAATAAAATAAACAAAGAACCATTCATTAGGACAGCAGTTATGTAGATTCAAGTTTTTTTTAAACGGTTTGGGGGGGGGGGGGGGGGGTCACCGGTTAACATGGTCTCTCTTTAAACCGTAACACTGGCGAACGTTAGATTTAATTTAAGGTTTCCTTTGTGTTTAAACCATTGAAACTCGACGAGAGTACGTAACTGTCTCAGTGAGACAGCAAATACGAATGAAGTGTTTTAATTTTTAACTGTAAATTTATTGATTTAAAAATAAACTAAGCAGGGACAGATTTGTGTTTCCCTATTTTCAACGGCTACCAGTCGCCAGTTAACAGGGTCGCACGTTAAACCGTAACACCGGCGAACGTTAGACGTTGATTTAACTTGATTTCCTATTTTGTTTAAACTCGACGAGAATACATATCTGTCTCATTAAGACACCAAATACCAATGAAGTAATTTAATTGCAAACTGTAATGTTAATAAAAAATGAATAAAACAAACTAAACCGAGCCATTCATTGGGACAGCAGCTATGTATATTCCTGTTTTCAGCAGTTTGGGGGTCGCCAGTTAACATGGTCTCTCTTTAAACCGTAACACCGGCGAACGTTAGACGTTGATTTAACTTGATTTCTTTTTTTGTTTAAACCGTTGAAACTCGACAGGAATACGTATCTGTCTCAGTGGGAAGTATTTTAATTCTGAACTGTAACGTTAATAAACAAAAACTAAACAAAAAAGTAATTGTTTGGGACAGCAGGCTGCCGGTCGCGAGTTAACAGGGTCTCTCTTTAAACCATTACACCGGCGAACGTTAGATTTAACTGGAGCTCCTTTTTGTTTGCAGGCTGTTGAAGATGTGAACGTCACGTTTGAAGACCAACAGAAGATCAACAAGTTCGCCAGGAACACGAGTCGGATGACAGAGCTGAAAAATGAGATAGAAGCTAAGAAAGTAAGAGTTGTGTGTGTGTGTGTGTGTGCGTGTGCGTGTGTGTGTGTGTGAATACATCACGCACAGCTGGGTTTAAATGAATGTAGAGATGACAGCAGTCATACTGTAATTCATTCTGGGGCCTGTAGTTTGTTTGACCAAGACATATTTATAATGGTCAGCGACCTGATCTACACCTTAGTTCAACATGGTCCAGGGTGACTGTATGCTTGAACCAACACTTGGTTTGTCTAGATGAGTCACAGTTAAGTGTTGTTTGCCAGACTTTATAATGTCTCGTCCATGTCTCCACGCAGAAGTCGCTGCAGAACCTACAGGACGCCAGCGATGACCTCATGATGTTAGACGACGACTCCCTATTGATCCCTTATCAAATCGGCGACGTCTTTGTCAGTCACACCCAGGAAGAAACACAAGAGATGCTGGAGGCCGCAAAGGTAGCTTTTTTAAAATTTCCTTAGACCACTTTTCACAATCTTCAGGCTCGTAATCACCAGTGAAAGACTCTGATTAGGTCAAAGTCATCAAGTTGAAGTGCTGTGGAGGAGAATTAACATATAAAGACAGATGTGGGACGCAATTTGATGAGAAATGAGTCTCTAGATTTCTGTGAAATACCAGAAAATACTTAGAAAATGATTTAAAACAACATAATGTCAAAGTTTGTGCATGTACGACTGACAAATCATGAACAATTTTATAGCTTTAATGCAAAAGGACATCACGAGCCATTCAAGAAGAAGAGAATGAATCACCGCCTTGTGACTTTTATGTCAACAAATATTAGTTTTAATTGTCCTGAATGGACATTTTATAACCCAGTTGGATTGAACAAACAGCTATCAAGCAGATTACTGCCTCTGGTGTTACAATACTTAACCAAAACAAAGCCTGATGGAAAACATGGTTTCAGTGAGGCGTACAGATATCGTAGACTCTCCTCTGAGCTTCCTGCTCTCAAAAATGTGTTTTACCAACATCGTGAAAGCCTGTTTGATTTATACATCAGTGAGAAGCTGCTGATTAAAACATTAAAACATGTTTGAGGATGTGAAACAACCAACAGAATCTGGATTCATGTTTTAACATGAGTCGAGCCTTTAGTGTTATACATATTCATGCATGCACATGCCGAGTGCACGCTTTGACGTGTAGTTGATTACTGTCAGTAACTACACAGATTCTGCTGAGCTTCTGTAAATCACAAATGCACGAAGAATAATGTGTAAATCTGACAGTGTTTATGTGTGATGGAGTTTAAAAACAGTAAATGTTGCATGTACTCTTATCGGAAGTCACGCCAGCATCTGGCGATTGAAAATACACGGCACAATGTTTGAACTTTAAATAAACGCGTCACAAGAAAATGTTACTACACACATATACAGTGTTTTTTTATCAGGTCATAGGTCACAAACGCGTCTTATTTTAGCAGCTTTTAACAAGTCACACTAGCACGACACTGTCAAACGCTCCTTTTAAAGCTGATTACATGAGAAAAAGCACAAAGATTTGAGATCGGCTTCATGTCAGGTACACATGTACATTTTAAATGGTGCGTTCAGCTGTTAGAGATGTTCCAAAGTTAGCAAAAGTTCAGCGTCAACACCTCATCGGACCAAGTTTACTGACAGAATATGTATTTTTCAACAAAATGAAGAATTGATTGATTCCACTCCGCCTGGCTGTGTCTAAAGGCAACATGTCAACCTACCAGTGCCCTCAAAGCTCATTAATAATTAACATGTTATATTGTTTGTTTTAATCCGTACTAAAGACGACAGAGAGACGGCTTCTTTGCCAGGTGCAGAGACGTCTTAGTGTCTCCACAGGTTGCCTTAAAACCTCAAGACTCTAGACGGTGGAGTGGTGTTGACGATGGATGGATGGATGGATGGATGGATGGATGGATGGATGGATGGATGGATTGATTATCCCAAGCTGGGAAATTACACACACACACAGTGACGATAGACAACACAAGAATAAAAATATACAGAACAAACTATACATAATAAAATATCAAAATAGCAGTAGTAAATGAAATATATATTGTACAAAAGTATATATAATGGCACGGTAAATTGGCCGTGTTGATTTGGTGCAAAGTGAGAAAGGAGAAATGTTTCTGGCCTTTTCGTCTAACTCTCAACAAGAAAGCAGATCAGCATATTTCATAAAGTGTGGAAGTATTCCTTTACATAGACGTGCAGAGACGTTTGGAACAGCGATAAACAGTCCACAGCAGTTTATCAGGACGCGGCAGTGCAGCCCCCCCTCCAGGCTGGCTCAGGTCTCGTTTAGCCAGATGGCGGTTGCCACAAAGAGGAGCCCGAGAGTTTGGTAGTGTCAGGGCTTCCACCATTTAGAGATGGCAGCTGTGCACCAAGAAGGAGGACAGATGAGAGGTTGTCCTCCCGCTCTGTCACGTCCTGGATCTTCCTGTTTGTCTTTGTGTTTGCTGCCGTTTGATCGCACAACAAAGCCCCCCCACGCAGGCGTCTGCTGATTGATGTGGAGCCGTCTGCTACACACACCGAATGACAATTATGCTGAGGACAGCTCACTCCCCACTCTGCTGATTATAATTTAGAGCACATTTATATACATACTAATTTTCCATATTTTCATTCCTCATCACATTTTCTTTCACCGAGTCAGCCGGCATGAGCGTTTTATTAAAACAGGTTTTAGGAAATGTCTTTACACCCCTCGATGCTCGTCTCATGTGGCTGTCATGTGATCGGACTTTTCCATGTTCTGTGATCAGGAAGCGCTGGAGCAGGAGGTCAAAGGTCTCGAGGAGCGGGTGTCAGCGATACAGCAGTTGCTGGGCGACCTGAAGGTCCAGCTCTACGCCAAGTTTGGTAACAACATTAACCTGGAGGCAGACGAGAGCTGAGCGGTGAAACGGACAATGACAGCTGCCCCGAAACAGAACGTTTGCCAAGCAAAGCATCAAGTAGGACTCTGCATGAACGGCTTAGATTCGCAGCTTCTGGCTCACACACGATGTATCCGTCTTCAGTTTAGTTTCAGCAAACAAGTTCACAAGGACGACAAAGGTAAAGATTTGGAGTTGGAATAAATGCACATCATTTCTACCGTATTTTTTTTGATTGGTCCTTTATTTAATGTGTTTTTTTCTTTATCTGTTGCTCAAATGAACAAAGCAGCTGTGTAGTATTTCACGAACACTTGTTTCATTTGTAATGAAGTTAAGTAAATGACTCTCTCAGTGTACTGTACTGTCTGCGCCTTAATGACTGGAAAGTGAAAGTCCTTATTCAATCAGCTTGACCTAAATTCACTCCAAAGCGAGTTGATTAAATTAAGTACGTCTGTTACTGATCTCAATGTTTGTCGTCTTTTACCCACTTGGTGCTGTGGTGGGAAATCTTGTTAGACGGACGGCAGTCGGTGTGTTTCTTCAGACGTCTGGTCACAGATATCTCAGGCAGAGACAAAGAAAACAACAACTGAACTCAAACTGATGTGGTGGTATTCAAATCCTCAAAAAGACTCAATTACAGGTCAGAAATTCTGCATTTAAAATCCTGGTAAAAGTGCAAAAATGTCATCAGTAAATGCACCTAAAGTATCAAAGGTAAAAGCACCTCCTCTGTAGAAAATGTGTATTATATAAAGTCGTTTACAAGAGATAAATACTGATGCATTGGTGCAGTTATAGACCGTTTAGTTCAATGGCTGATCAGGCCTCCTTCAAAAGGTCGGCAGATAAATCTGAGGGGTCATGAGACGATTAATGAGAGAGGAAATAAAAACAGATCTGCAGAGACTTTTTTTTTTTCTTATCTTATTTGAGGACTATTAAATAATTTGACCTCTTTTATCTTTTTGTGGAATATTAAATAATTTGACCTCTTGGGGTCTCAGAGAGTTACAGTATTTAAATGAAATCATCTAAGAAGTTGTTTAAAGTCGACATCGCTCTGTTGGTGGGAACTGCTGTTATAGCATTATGTAAAATTTAAATCTTACATGTAGCTGTCAAATAAAAGTAGTAAAAAAGTCCAATATTAAACACTCGACTATATAAAATCATCCCGACAGTCTTTACAGTCCACATGTGTTTGATTTAAACGGTTATTACCTTTTAAGTAGTCTCTTTATAAAATTAAAGAAAGCAGCCGTGCACTTCATGAACGTGTTCCCGCACAGTTGGTACCGAGGCCGATTATTCCTCATGTGGTTTAGAAAAACTGATGATCAGAGGAGCTGATCAGTCTTTAATGGTAAAACTTTTGTGAGAGAAACGGAAGAGAAAAGGACTTTGCCTGCACACATTAGATATGAAAATGTTAAAGGTCCGGTGTGTTTTTATGAAAATAACAATCGTAATGTTTTATGTCACCTTAGAGCGTTTCACGGCCACTGTAGTTTCTCCTTTACGCTTGAAACAAAAGGATGAGGCGAGGGGTGTTCAGTTGGTCAGTCTGCAACACTATAGATGCCACTAAATTCTACACACCGGACCTTTAACACATACAGGACATGAATGTTTGTGATTGGCGACACATGGATCGATAAAAATAACTAAAATTTACTAAAACAATAAAATAACGTGTACATAGAGTTTATTTAGACGTTTCTGTGTGAATTACATAGGAAAGAAAGAAGTAGAGAGAAGGTAACTTCAGAATTGAAGTAGTTTAGGTTAAAGAAAGGACGACTATGATGTGCTATATTTCATAAACAGGTTCCCTGTATCTGATACGGATACGACGAAGAGCCAAAATCTTGGAAAATGCTGAATCATCCCCACGTTTGTGGTTCCACGTAAGGACTGAAATGTGATTATAGGTGCCACATAGATAAGTGTATATTTTATTATGGTAATTACTGCTGCATCAGTTCAGCAAATCTCTCCATGAATCAAGATGAGCGCCAAGATTAAACTAATGAATTCAGGTGAAATCTAGATTTTTTTGTTGTTATGGGAATATCCTCCTTTTTCTTTTTTTCCAGATAATTCTCTGTATATGCTGGGACGGTTGGTGGCTCCCACAAAATATCAACAATGCACAAACCTCATTAAATTGTGCCCTGAAGTGTGGCCTGCATGAGCTAATAAAATGTCTGGGAAAAAGAAGAGAGAGAGAGAGAATAACGGAGAGCTGGAAGTTATAGCAGACACCTCTGGAGGATCAAGATCTCAATTAACAAGTTTTCTCCTCCCGGTAGGTTTCCTGCTGAACATTCATAGCTATGATTAAGAGGAGCTCCACCCACACAGACTTGTCTTCATGCACAGCTTGTTAAACCCCGGCTCAGAGGAGCACACATGGAAATGACTGGACTTATTTCCCAGATGGCCTTGTTTACTCTGCCCCCTCTCTGTCTCTCTTCCTTCCTTCCTTCTCTCTTTCTATCTTGTCCTCTCACTCCCTTTGCTTCCTCTCTAATGACACAGATGTTGATATTTATCAACCTTGCTGTTGTGGTGAACATTAAGAACTTTCTGACAGCTCCTTAAATTGGTGCGTTTCCAGCTGAAGCAAGCCTCCGTCACTGAATATAGTGAAGAGCGCAGTCTGCCGAGAACCTGATGCTTTATTGATCACCGTTTTCACCTCCTCTGATGCGGCTGTAGAAACTTCTACTAATTAGACTAAAATATGACAGGAACCCGATCTGATTATGTGTCAAGAGAATATGGCGCGTAACGTATGTGATCTGTGATATTCTTGGGTTTATTCTAAGCACAGCTCGGCTGCAGTAACAGCAGGAACAGACCAGAGGGTGTCTCTGTCTCACCAGGAATTTTACAGTGGAATCAACTTGAATCAAGATGAGCTCTTTGAGTTTATTGTAAATACTGGAGGAGTATGTCAGAGATAATTCAGTGCGTAGAGGAAATTACAGTAATAATTGAGGGATCCTGTTTAAATGAAGCTACGTCCACCTCTTGATCACGCTCCACCTCCTCCCCGTCTCCTTCATCGTCGTCGTCGTCGTCGTAGTGGGATCTGCCTGTAGCCGGCGTCTTCCACAAAGAGCCTGTGCACACTTCATCACTCCCCCCTCTGCACTCGTGCTACAGTGAAAAATTGTGTTTGCTCACTTGTCTCTGTATGTTAGCTGAAATGTCACGAGAGTCAACCCAGACGGTTTGAAAAATCCATAGCGGCCACAGCTATCCTTCATCACTTTACAGCTGCTCCAGCTTTTTTAGACATTACGAACGAGGAGAAATCTCAAAAGCACAACACGACACGCGACCTGTCAGAGGGCCGCGTAGTTCACACTGAATAATACTTTCTATTTGCAAAATAAATAGCTTATTGTTCTTCTGCGTCGGTGCAATATTTTCTTCCCCCCTCACACTTTATGGCCTTTGCAGAAAAACTGGAGTTATTTTCTTGCTGTTTTTCTGTCTTCGATGAACAAATCACAGCAGAGAATTATGTGCTCCGTGTGTCTTGGACGGAGCTGAAACGAATCGATCAGCAGGAAATGAATCACCCGTTGCACCTTTTGTTGACACCAAAGAGTTGATGACATCAAATTGTCACTGCTGTGGTTATTTTTGAGTTTTCACATTCAGTCGGATTCACTGAACAATCTAGCGTCAGATTTATCGACGTTGATAATAATTGTTATTTAGTCTAGTAGAGACCGTCGGGCCTTGTCAGCCAAACCTCGAAAAACCCAACTATATTTCTGAGTGATGTGCCCGGATATGAGGATGCTTAGCCTCGACAGCTCGACACATTACGGGAGGATGTCACGTAAAGCTGTATCATGGGGGTTAAGACGAGAAGCCCCCGGAAAAAAAAGCACAAAGCGAGATTGAGTGCAGCGAAAAAGATCGAGTGTCCTGAGCCGCGAGAGGCACGAACGCAGTGATGGCACCTGTGTGGACGCAACAAAAGGGCACGCGGCCTCACCTGCAGATGGACCGAAAGGAACCAGACTCTGAAGACTAATGACTTTGTTGATAATGAATGCTATTCCCTCACTTCCCGTGGACAGGGACTCTGGATTTATGAGCGCTATGCCGGGACATCGTCTGTCATTCATTTCATTACTGTCTGTCAAGTTGATCAGCCAAGACAATAAAGGCACAATTCCACTGCGGCAGCGTATGAATCATCTGAATGATGAAGACAAAGTCTTTGTGTGGACCGATCCCTCTGTGAGCATCTGTGTGTGTGTGTGGCATCAGTGCAGCAATCAGGACTTCTAAGTGCTAAGCACTTTGAAAACAAATTGGTGTCCCAGAGCCGGCGCGCAGCGGTTTATTTAAAGATTTGTTTATCTTTCATTTATGAAATGCTGAATTGGAAATTAAAAACTTTTCACCGTCTTAAAAACATGTGGGAGTCTGAGCTTGTGATTTTTCCATCAGTTACGTACTTTAATCAGTGACCCCTAATATGCGGAGAATATTACTTCAGAGAGGCATTTCCATATCCACCGTGGAACAATAGACTAAATAACTTACCATATGAAAGATAGTGGAACGCTTCCAAATATTTCAATGAATATCATTACCCACGACTAAATTCATGACAGTTACACTGCAAAGACCTTGAAGAAACTGACGCATCCAAGCTGTGGGGAGACCGCTGTTCTTAAGAAGTGATGGACGGCTGAAATCTTACCAAACATTTCCCTCTGATTAGGGATTCCTTCACGGACTTTATTGTATTTCAAACTCTAGTGAGTTTAGTTTTAACCATTTTAAGGGAATGCTCGTCCACCACTCGAGTCCAAACTATTGGATGGATTTCCATTCTGATTCTTTGTACAGCCAGGTTGACATTTTTCAGACGATCAATCCTCGAGACTTTGGTGATTTCCTGCAACTTCCCTTGATTTTTCCCCTCTCGCCACCACAACAAGGACATATTTCAGATCTCCAGTTAAATGTCTTCGCAACAACTGAATCAATCGCTATGATAATGTACAAGCGTTCATGTCCCCCCTTCGGATGACTCTAAATACTTTGGGGTACATTGGGTCAATTTTAATTTGCCAATTTTCCAATTTGCCAAAAATCTAATGTTATGGGTATTTTTAAAGAAAAACTCTTGATTAAGGGAGACTGGATTCAAAGTATGAACATTGAATTTATTATCTTGTACAAGAAGGAACGTTTAACAGTGCAACACATAAAGAGGTTAGAGAGAAAAGGCTCCTCGAGGAGCTCTAACAGTTGGTTCTTATACAATTTTCTTAAAACGGTGTCTCTCCTGTCCTTGAACTACAGTGGTCCCTCGTTTATCACGGGGGATACGTTCCAACAATAACCCGCAATAAACAAAATCCGCAAAGTAAGTCTTACAATTATTCTACATGTTTTAAGGCCCCTAACCACACACTTTTATACACCTTTTTACACGCATTTTGTACAGTACTCCCTTAGTTAATCAGGACGCAGAACACATGCAAGCATGCAAAATTAGACTAAAAAAATCTGCGAAAAGTAAACCGCGTTATAGCGAGAGACGACTGTACTAATATCTAGAGAAATCCAAATGTTTATAACATGTACATGTGCATTTGTTAGGATTACATTACCTATGATCAAAAACTAGCGAGTCGCCAACTTTGCTAACACAGAAAAGTATCAAACAAGTGCAACAAGACAAGACAAAGCAGTCGGCTGATGTCAAGAAGCCCAGCTCAGTGACTGAATGAACAAAATCTAGTCCAATATTTACTCGTCTGGTGGCCTCCTGCTTTGAGTCAGTTTCTTAGAGTGAACTGAGCCAGGTTACGTTGGTGCTCACCCCGGCTCCAGTTCTGGCATGACACTGGCTCCTCCTCACACTGGTCACACAAAGCTCCTTTGCTAGCAGTGTGAATCAGACCAATCCACCAGGTGTTTGAGGTCAAATCCTGGGCATCAAGAAAAGGAAATCATCATTGTGAGCATGTTATCATGCTGACGTCAGCGCATAACTGCATCAAACCCCCTCTGTGCCTCAGTGCAGCCTCACAGAGCTGCTGTAGTGGTAGTAAGTAGTCTTGCTGCTCATTAGGTGTCAGAGCCATATTTCAAGTCCCCCAGTAAGGGAGTGCTATCTGTAAACACACATACCACAGGGCACCACGACCTCGGTGGTCCAGTCAGTAACGTACGCTGAGCTGATGACCGCTGGGCAGCTTTGGCAGACCAATCCAAAGTTCTGTGTGTTGCACAGCGGCACTCCTAATGGCATTTACCGAGGAAGGATGAATGCTTCACATTCACTGTGGCAGGATTTTCCCCAAGTAGAGATTTAAACCAATGATCCTTCAGTCATAATAGTGTTGCACTGACTCAGCTCTACTGTCACCCAATTAGCTTCAATTTATGGTCCAACAACAGCGAGTAACAGCACAAAAGATGGTTTCATATAGGCGCGTCCTTTAGGGTGACGTTTTTTTCTGTGATTCTGTGAGTTCTGAAATCGCCCCGGTATTCATATCCTCCCCGTCTTCTTTTAAACAACAAACAAACAAAAAAAACACACATAGCTTAATTAATAGGAGGAAATTGAAGGGAGGAAAAACAAGGATGAATTATGACTTGTCTGTTTTTCATCCAATTAACTCTAATTGGTCAACGGCGGTCCAAATTTAAGCACAAACAAAAAAGAAAAAAATCAGGCATCTGCATTGTGGATGAGCGGTAAAAAAAAAAAGGTTCATCAAACCAACAACGCCGCATTAAAAATCCTCATTCATGTGGTTTGTGAATTCCATTATAATCCCTGACACTTTGGCTGATGTCTGTGGGTGTTGTTCACCTTCAGCCTGTTACTGTATCTCTTCTATTAACGCCTCAGTAGGTGATGTGCTGCGTTTTCACTTCACCCCGCCTCCAACTGGCAAATGTAACTTTGATGTGTGCCAGTAAGCAAATGTCATGCTGCCAATAAATCGTCTATTGAATACTTTCAATTAGGCTACTCGACCAGCTCTGCGGAGAATACCATGAAATAAAAATAAAAAGGCATAATATCGCAGCACAATTAAGTCTGGCCCGGTCGTGAGTGGTTTAATTGGATGAGGCTCAACGGCTGACAACAAAAACAATAGAGCTTGTGTCATTTAAACACACACACACACACACACACACACACACACACACACACGCACACACGCACACACACACCCCACATTTATTAGGCACTTGTGGCTGAAAATGGTTCTGCGGATTGTGACATGTTGTGTATTCAGCATTGTTAACAAAGCGCCATCATCATCATCATGTCAAGGGTTTCATTGAGGTCCATGACAGGAAGTTGACTGTTATATTATTAGTATCTATATGGAATCCTATGCGGGTGGATGTGTTAAAGCCACCCTAAAAAAAGTTTTCCTCTAAAAACTAAAAGTATTTGTGGCCAAAGCGAGAAACAATATCCTGGTAGTGAAAGGTAACTAAGTACATTTACTCAATTTCTGTAAGTTTCTGCTTCGTTGTACTTCTCAACTACACCCCACTGGCAAATACTGTATTATTTTTACTCCACTAAATCTATTTGATAACTTTAACTTTCTAGATTCAGTTTAATAATGCAGAATATAATAGAACAGAATATATATATATATATATATATATATATATATATATATATATATATATATATATATATATATATATATATATATGAAGGTAGATTAGTGCCATATATCTGAAGAAGAGCAGACTATGATTTGCACTTGTAAAACCCGTAATTCGCAACTTGTGAACGCGGATCTCAGAGTTTGTAAGTGTAACTTCAGATCCACACATCTGCAAAAAGCAAACTGCAAGCATATTTCACAACTTGTGAAAGCGCATCTTCGAATTTGCACTTGTAACTTTAGATCTGCAAAGCTGCACAACATGATTTGCATGCGCAGGTTCCTATTTGCTCGCTCAGTTGCGTCATCCTTCTCACGTGAATTTTGGCACGATTCTCTCGGATGGATTTGAAGGAAACGATTTGCGCGCAGAGACCAGGAATGCCTGTTTTACCACTCTTGTCCAAAAGGTGGCAGTGTGGTTATTGGCCATGCAAAAGTCGGGGATTATCTCAATAAACGGCTGTCCATGAATCATGGTCTGCGACACACGGCGCCACGAGAACATGGAGAGAAGTGTTCAACAACGTGTAAACCATAATGTTACTTACACGTTGTTGAACACTTCTCTCCATGTTCTCATGGCGCCGTGTCGTAGACCAAGAGTCATGGCCAGCCACCCACCACCACCACTGAGCCGTTTATTAAGTCCATTTTAAGATTCTCCACAAGATTTACCCTAAATGTTAATATTTCAAAATATACTGACATAGACCTAGATTTACATTGCTCTTTTTGTAATAAGGAAGATGAAACACTTGTACATTTATTTTTTGAGTGCGATACTGTTAAGAAATTTCTAATAGACCTTAGTTTTCACCTTTTTGCACAACAGGGCCATTATGTCTTCACTCTCAAAGACATCTTCTTTTATTATGAGAACTCTACAGATTCATCATTTGAATTTTTAGTTAACTTTTATGTTCTACAAGCCAAATTTTTCATTCATAAACAGAAATGGCAAAAGAATCAACCTCTCTTTGATATTTTTATTTTAGAAATTTCCTCTCTTCTCAAATCTCTTAAACTTGTACATAATAAGAAAAACACAAAGCTTCTAAATGTTCTTTAAGATATATTCCTCTTGTATGTCTATGTATGTTTTTTATCTCTTGTTTTTTTGTGTTTTTTACTGACTTTATCTTGATGTAATGATCAGCAATTTCTGTTCTACCTGTCACGTGTCATTGTAATACTCTGTCTTATTGCAATAATAAAAAAAAAAAAAAAAAAAAACTGAGCCGTTTATTGATATATTATCCAATAACCACACTGCCACCTTTTGGACAAGAGTGGTAAAACAGGCATTCCTGGTCTCTGCGCGCAAATCGTTTCCTTCAAATCCATCCGAGAGAATCGTGCCAAAATTCACGTGAGAAGGATGACGCAACTGAGCGAGCAAATAGGAACCTGCGCATGCAAATCATGTTGTGCAGCTTTGCAGATCTAAAGTTACAAGTGCAAATTCGAAGATGCGCTTTCACAAGTTGTGAAATATGCTTGCAGTTTGCTTTTTGCAGATGTGTGGATCTGAAGTTACACTTACAAACTCTGAGATCCGCGTTCACAAGTTGCGAATTACGGGTTTTACAAGTGCAAATCATAGTCTGCTCTTCTTCAGATATATGGCACTAATCTACCTTCATACATATATATATATATATATATATATATATATATAAATTAATATTAATATAACCCATATCCAGCAGCATATAAAGTGTACATATATAAATATATAAAGTTAAAGTATTGAAGTGATTCACATATAAATGCATCAATATTTAAAATCCAATAATATATATTTTTCCTGAAGTTGATCGTTACGCACATATACTCTCAGTTTTGGAACTTTTTGTATGTTTTAATGCTTTTACTTCAATGCAGGAACTAATACTTGTAACTGAGTATTTGTACACTGTGGTTCTGCTACTTTTACTTGAGCTGTGTGTAAGATACATACGTACCTGTGTAACGACAGAAACCCAGAACATGACGGACACTGCGGTGGAGGATGCACGACTTCTGTAGACATAAAGACTTCAGGTGATTATTCACGACTACAAAACAACATACTATATATTATATTTAAATCTGATAAATAGAGCCTTTAAGTACAAGATCTCAATACTTCTTGTACCACTGCTTGATACTGATGTGTGCAGAAAATCACGTTTTCTCAGCTGACCACTTTGTTTTATGAAGTTAAAAGTATCAGCTGGCGTTGATACGATACTACAACTTGTACTGCAAGACTTGTACTGAAACATTCAAGTTGGTAACATCACTACAGTGTATAATTATGACTAACAGTGTATGATTTACAATCTGTGTGTCAGGTTGACTCTGGCAGCCTGATTATATGTTAAAATGTGACCTCGTGTTTGATATGCTGTCAGTGTAACATGTGCTGCATATCTCCGACAGCATTGGTTGAATACTCGGCCTTCCTTCTTTCTTTTCTTTTTTCTTCTGCTTTGTTGTTATTATTATGATCGGATGGCAGAGTGCATGCAAATCCCACAAAGAGTGTCATCCCGAGCACTGTAATCATAAAAGAAAGGAAAATGTTGTCGTGTCACGAGGCACGCAGTAATTCAGACACTTAGAGAGTGACTGGAGCTCGCTGTGCCTCGCTGTCTGTCTGTCTGTCGGGCGGATGGTTCCCCGGTTGAAGATATATTACAGAATAATCTACCTGCAGCTGTGCGTGTAACTGTTACCTGCATTATGTATACATAAGGTAACAATTTCAGCGTGATATTATTAAGCATGCCAGGAAAACTGAGCTGCTTTTGAATAGCACAGACGTTCTTGGAGACGCAACCCTCTGTAGAGATGTAAAAAAGCGTCACACAGGCTATAAAGGCTATTTTTACGACACTACTGTGATATCTCGCAGGTGAGCCTATTTATAAATGCGAAAAAAACAAAATAATTGTGATATTAATCCTGGCTGGGATGAACAACATGGGAGACCATTATGCTTTTTTGAGTTAAGGCTGGGGAAGTTTAGCAAAAGCTCTTATGTGAGCTTTAATAAATGAGCCAGGGTAAGATTTCAATATGATCTGAACTTTCATTAAATGAAATGAGAATTCGACGAGGGCTGATGCGCCTGCCGGAAAAGCAGTGCAAAGCAAAACTTCTAAAGAATTCAGGAAAGAGGTCAGAATTATGAATAACAGTACTAATGGTGTTGATTTCACTGAAGGCCTGATGGCGAGATGAGGAGTCAAATAAGACTTTCTACAGGGTTCCCACGGGTGCTTGAATTCCTTGAAAATGCTTGAATTTCAATTCAGTGTTTTCAAGGTTGTGAAAACGCTTGAATTTTTTGTGAAGTGCTTGAAAATGCTTGAAATTTCACAATTAGTTAAAAATCAAAACAGTCAATCTACCACCATATGAAATAATGCTAATTAGACCCATATTATTATGCCATACAGTGGCACCGCTGCGCTTCCCATGACCATCATGGCAAACACAACTAGTAGGCTACCTATTTAAAGGTGCTGGAAAAATGGAAAAACTGGTGCTTGAAGGTGCTTGAAAAGTGCTTGAATTTGTTCATGAAAAAGGTGTGGGAACCCTGTTTCTAGTCTGTGCTATCCTACCTGCATCTTTGCAGGTGTATCATTTCATGTCCGCACGGCAGGATCGCGTCTCTCTCTCCTAGTTGAATTTGTATGTAGATAACTCACCCCGGCTGCTGAATGCTTGTAAAAACAGGGTCATCTCAAAATGAATCATGCATCTATGCAGATTTGTTTGAATCCTCAGCGCTGTTCCGGTCTGTTGATCCTTCAGTACGGTGCTGACTTTGACATCAGACCTAATGCTCAAAGGAGTGAAGTAAAAAAGAGCCCGGCCATCTGGGTCCTTGCCCTTGCACCTGCTTTTAAGGTGAAAGCAGTCGCTCTAATATGACTGGCGGTAAATGCAAATTCGAAGGCCTTTGCTTATTTAGTAGCAAAAAAAACACCAGACCAAAGAATAACATATTGCTTTTTGAATATTAGGAGCCCAGATCTTGCAACTAACTGCTACCTTATTGAATCTCAAGCATATATATTTATTACATCTGTCATTTGTTGTCATTAAGACACTGTTTTTATGTTTTGGTATTCTGTCTAATGTAACGTTACTGTAAACTTAGACTGTTAAAGCAAACTCAATTCTTGAAGCAACCACCCGACCAGCCAAAGCGCTGCCGTCCTTTCTTACTGATGCTACCTGTCACAGCGTGGTGATGTCAAGTTGGGTTTTTGTTATGTCTCGTCATTTCCTGTTTTATTTTGAAAGATAACTCTCCTCTCGTTTCAGGTCACTTGCCCTTCCTCATGTGTCACCGGTCTGATTGTCTTCCCCGCCCTGATTGTTTCCACCTGTTCCCTCGTGTCTTTATATATAGTCTGTGTTTTTTTCTTGTCCCGTGCCGAAGTGTCTTCGTACTTTCTGTCGTCGCACCCAAGCCTTTCCATTGACTCCAAGCCTGTTCCACGTTTCTTGTTTTTTAAGTTTCACAGCCATAAGTTTAAGTGTAGATAGGATTTTTGTGGCCTGTTTTCATCCTAGGGGATCGTTTTCTGTTTGATTGCTTCTTTTCTTTTGATAAAGTTTTTCATCCTCCGGGATCGTTTTTTGTTTCTAGCCAGTTTAGGAGATTAGGTCATAGACATAGATAGTTCTGTTTCCTCCTCATTTTGAGTGAGTGTTTTTGTTTAATAAAGTTTATTAGTTTATTCCTTCCCATTTTGGTGAAGCGCTTTTCTTTCTAGTTTAGTGTATGAGATTTTCAGAGAGAGTAGTAGAGTTTTAGTTAGTTAGAGTTCTGGTCAGTGTAGCCATTTTCGTTGTAATTTTTGTAGACTGTGTTCCAGCAGCTCGGAAACAATAAAAGTTTCTTCCAAACCTGCATATTCTGCGTCTGAGTCTGCCGCTTTGTTCTGGGCCTGACACTACCAAACTTTCCATTCAATTTAACTGTGGCAAATTATATAATAATAGACACAGAAATTAACAAATGCAGGCTCATCACAGCCACCTAGTGACTATACAGTCAGCTGAAACGAGGACTGTTGCAGTTTGTAACTCTGTTGCTTTGCAGCCGACTTGATTTGAAGTAAGAACAGTGTAAGTATGCATCTACGTGATATCATGCTAAAAGATTGAAGCTTAAGTTGCATGTCCAAAAGTCAAATTCAATTTAATTTATGCACCAAATCATAACAAAAGTTATTCCATGATATTTTTCACATGTTTTGTTCTTGTTGTTGTTCTTGTATTGTAGGACAGAGCTAATTCAGTATGGATCCATTTAAAAACATACTTGGATTTAGGATTTGTATTAGACTTACGAGCGTTGTTTTAGCAGGTGCAGATATATGAAGCTTCAGACGCTCTCAGATAAATCAGCCGTCACTTACAGTAAACTTCACACGATGTCCAGAACTTTGCTATAAAAGGAGCAGCGTGCAGAGACAGCACAGTTAGAGACGCTACGAGGATGTTATTGTGCACGACAAGATTTATAATGCGAGTCATCCATCAACATAAATGCACCCATGGGTAGGACAGTAATAAGGAACCCTATGTATGTATGTGGATGGGCTGGAAAACACCATAATTGATGCAGACGTCCTCGCCACAGTCGCACACGTCACAGCAAACTTTGAAGACGTCGATGCTGGAGTCTGTTTGTACATCTTAGGTGTGTGTGTGTGTGTGTGTGTGTGTGTGTGTGTGTGTGTGAGTGTGTGTGTGGCGAAATTTGACGAAAGACTTTTTCATAAATTGCTTTATACGTAAGAACAATATGAGACAACATTGATCATTATTTTAATTAATTATTACGTGATTGTGTGATTAGTTGTGTCTTATAATTAGATTTGCTTTTGTTGCAGCTCAGCTCGCGTCTTCCAACTACATACCTCCGATGTTTGCATCATTCACACCTTTGATTCTTACAGTTTTCTACAGTTGTTAACACACATTTCTATAAGTTCACCTTAAAAAAACAACAACTGAGCAACAGTTAATGTCACATTGAAAATCAGCGAATGCATCCAACCAATGAAAACACTTCAAACACGTCTCTGCATCACTTTTTTGTGAAGCATTGACAACATTCATCTCCAAACGATAACACTTAGTCACACATTGTATAACGGCATTACCATATGCAACACTGAAGTTGTTATTAAATTTGATTTCCTTATCTGGGGTCGTGGTGGTAGCAGGTTTAGCAGGACGCTCCGGATGTCCTTCTCCTCAACAGAGTCCAGTTCCTCCTGAGGGATCCTGAGGCATTCCCAGGCTAGATGGGCTAAATAGTCCCTCCAGCAGATTCTGGGTCTGGCCCAGGGGGCCTCCTAATCAGATGCCCGAACCACCTCAGCTGACTCCTTTCGGAGCTCCCCTGGATGTCCAAGCTTCTGACCCGATCTCTAAGGCTGAGCCCGGCCACCTGGAGGAGGAAGCTCATTTCGGCCACTTATATCCGCAATCTTATTCTTTCGGTCACTACCCAAACCTCATGACCATGGGTGAGGGTTGGAACGCAGACGGACTGGAAAATCGAGAGCCTCTTCTACTGGCTTAGCTCCTGCTTCCCCAGAACGGTCCGGTACAACATCCGGAGTACTGCAGATCTCGCACCAGACCAAACCGCCGATCCATCTCACGCCCCATTTTCCCATTGTCACTCATAAACAAGACTCCACCATCAACCTCAGAATTTTTTAAATTTTTACATGAACCAAAATTCCTTTACGTCAAAATGAATGGCACTTTTTTTACTGCATGGATTACTGGACTGTGCTGCCTTATAAGATTTGTTACATAAATGCTTGAGTGAGCTTTATTTTTCTGAGCTTAGTCAGTTATGTTCCCATACACACATATACAGATATACAACAACCCTGTCTTCTTTCTTCTTCAGTGGCCACAAATTCTTACCTTGTTTCCTCTATTGAAACACACCAGGGAGAGAATCTTTTCTTTTTGCATGCCTTGATCCATCCTTCTTGTCTAGACATCCAAATTCATTCCATCCAAGAGGGACGTCTGATGATGTGGACGTAAACTCCACGAGGATATGAGGTTGAGGACTCTGCGGAAAACAAAACCTCATACCAAATATTCTTCTTTTTACAATAAACATATGGCGTGAAATTGAAAAAGCAAAAACACTTGGGTAGGAAAAATGGAAATCAGCTGCTTCTTTATTTTATTTCTTCAGAGTTTTGGTTGAGTTTGAGGTGAGAAAATGAATTTTTTTCTCCAGGTTTAACTCACATTGACTTTCTCTTTGGTGACTGTGTGAAGAGTTTTGAACTCTTGAATACTGACTGACCTCGTTTGAGCATATAGGTTCGAGAGCTTCCCGCCCACAGAGGCTCGTACAAAAGGATTAGAAATCACCTCACGCTGGGAAATCCAGCCTCCATCATCGTGACATATATTTATCTTTCACTTGTGCGCTGTAAACCACATTGGCTGATCTATGTTTGAATCTTATTGAGCTGGCAGCGTGGCAGAGTTTCCACAGCGCATAAAGAAAAGTGACGCTCACTGTCAGTCACTTCACTTCTTTAAGTCTTGACGTGTTATAGAAATATGAATATTCACTGTTCGTTCACACTGCACATGGATGTCAAAACAAAATCACAAGAGACAAAGACACATTAACTTGTATCTGATACCTTTCATATATCCGTGTATCGAAACGATGCGTATACTAATCAGTTCTCACCGCCAACCTCATCTGCATTCACTGTGTTTCTCAGTCTCTGCAACTTCTGGAACAGATTCGAAGGCTGCCAGCCAGCATACATTTCCAACAATGAAGTGTTTTTTTTGAGTAAGTGGACCTTTAATTCTGTCCTTTAAATGCCCAGTGTGTCAAATTTAGGGGTCTTAATTACAACAAAAACTTCCACATTGTCCACCATGATCCACAGTAGCCCAGAGCGGACAAAGTAACGGAGAGAACCATTTGTGTTTTCTGTATGTTCTGCAGCCACTGTAGTTTCTAAAGGGTGAAGCAAGGGGATTGCAATCAGCAACTACACCGATAGATGCCAATAAATCTGACACACTGGTCCTTAAAGTCTTGTAACATACTTCAGAAGACCCACACAAATGAAAAAGGTCATCCCAGAGTTTAATATTTATGAGGTAAGCTATGAGCTCCTGGCTCTTCATAGTCAGTGCACAGACTTAAACATCATGAAATGAATAAATGTAAATGTTTTCTAAAGGAGAACTGTATCAAGATCTAATGTCAGCATCTGGTATTTATGTTTATTTTGCGCAGACGTGGTTGATATTCACCTGAGTATTGATCGTTTATGCAATTTTATTATATACTTAAATATTGTAATTTTCCTCCGGGCTATTTCACAGATCAAGATTTAGCACAAAACATGTGATCATCTTAAAAAACAACAACAATGCATATTTATATAACATTTAAACGATCTCCCTCTTGACTGACTGCAACATTAACAGTGAAAGAAACAATCATTTCTGCATAGAGAGTATTTTTACTTTTAAATGTTTATTAGGTTTTAATGACCACACTCCTGTTCTTATTAAGTATTCTCTTAAGTATTAAAGTTAGTTTCATTCGTCCGTTTCAGACTGAGCCACTCCCTCAGCCATCCTTCATTGTTCTCACCTGCTCCCTCATCACTCACCTGTTTGTCATTCCCGTCATTACTCTCATACATATATCTCAGTCCTTAGCCACTAGATCTCTGCCATACTCTCTATGTGCTACGAGCTTTAACTTTCCAGCTCACATTTATATGCCAGCCTGTCTTTTGACCCTTATTCTGTTTTTTTGACCTGGTCTTAAGTGTTTGGATTTTGCCGCAGCCCTTTAACTTTGTTTGCCTGGACTTTCTACCCTTGAACATTTGTCTAGTAAAGACGTGCATATGGGTTCTGTTTGTGTTGAACTGTATCACAGCTGTACACGTGTTCTGATTTTTATATTAGAAAACACTAGCAAGTCAACAACTTTGTTAACAGTCAAACATCGAGCAAGATCAACAACACAAGACACAGCAGCAGCTGATGTCACTGACTAGTCCAGCAGCAGTCAGCCCAGCTCGATATCTGTCTTTCAGCCTTTTTTTTCACCAAGCCAACCACTAAAAGTCAGTCCCAGATTTATTCATTTTCTCTTCCATCAACATCCCCTTCGATCTTTTCACCTCTGTCATTATGTGTTACATTACCTGCTTGCCCAGCTCCGGTTCTGGCACGACATTGGCTCCACTCCCAATAAACAGTGCGCCAGAGGACTCCTCATGGGTGCTCGTATCCGAAGCTCAAAGTTGGTCCAAGAACAGACGTAGTGGGTGCAGAGTAGACATCATTCACCTGACTACAAACTGGTGTAACATCAGTATGATTCAAAATCTGTTAGAAAAGTTACACAATGTAGCTTCAGAGGATCTGAATCCTGAATGTATTCAGTTATTTTTATCCACCAGCAGCACTCGAGCAGTCGTTAATGCTCTTATGAAAGTTAAGACTTGGAGCAGACGAGCTTACAAATGTGGCTGCGAAATACTCTCAGATGTAGTTTACCATAAATCTGGGGATGAGAGATGCTGATGTTGTAATCTTTAATTGAATTTCACAAATGTAACTATGGCCACATGAGCCAGAACATTGTGACGCAGCTGTTGTTGTTGCTGCATCGGTCTCACTGATTATAATTCTAGTCTAGAGGTGGAGGTACAGTGTTTGAAATTGGCTGGACCAAAGGTCGTTTGGAGAATCTTTATCATACGGCGGTGATGAGAAGCAGGACGCCAAGGTGATTTTAGTTGTTTACTTTAAAAAAACCAGCAACGGTTGATAAAATATTCTCAAAAATACCGAAAATTGATCAAGTAAATGGCTTTTTTTATTTTTATTATTCATCCTTTCAATCCCAGAGTTTAATTTGCATTCTGAAATTGTGCTTTCACCTTGTCAAAAGACAAAAGAGCCGCGCTTCTTAATGCATAGTGCATGATGGGATCTGCAATTGTAATGTTATATCAGAGCAAATCATTTGATGCATAGAAAATGTTTATGCTTTAATCCTCCTCTACATCTAATCCAATTTCGGGATACAGTTCGGCAGAGTCCATTTAGAGAATCCTCTCAGTCATACAGGAGGCTGTTTACTTTTAAATGAACTCCGAGCAGCGCCAGGTCATGGAAAAATAAATAAGCTGAAAGTGCCAATAAAAAAAGACTTCCTACCTCTCTGCCGGCGCGACCGTGTAAAATCAAGACCTGCATTAAGCAGAGCGTTCCGCCGGCCTGTCGTGCATTAACATCAGAAATGGAGGCGAAATGAAAATGACATTATTTAACTTTTACGGGCGAGGAAAGAACACATGAATAATAATGACGGCATTACAACGGGTGTATTGGGTCGACACCTTGGCAAACAGTTCGACTCCGCAGGGAATCTCGGGATCAGCCGAGCTGAGAGCAGAGAGGGTTGTCTTTGGATGGAGATGCACAAAGTAAAGCACGACAAAAAAAAAAAAATCAGAATCTGTGTGATAATCACAGCTGTAGTCGCGTTTCCGCAATTATAATTCATGCGATCGTCTCGCCTTGAATCTACACACATAAATGCATTTGTTATTTCGTGCTTGCGGAGGCGTATCCCTGTTGATTTCTCAAACTGACACCAAAAGACGAGCAACGTTAAAGGTTGAAAAGAACATTCACCAGCTCCTGTGTTTCCATTCAGTGGTTTTCAAGACATTCCTGCCTTTTTTTTTTTTTAGTGTTGATGTCGGCTACAAGGTTGTCTACCAGCAGTGTCCATTTCTGCATTCATTGTACCACTTCATGGCCACAGTGTCTGTGACTGAAATATCCAGCTATTTACCTACATATGTCATACACTTTATTCTGAGTACTTTTTCTTTCATCGTGTTTTCTTTGCGTCTTGTTCTTGAGACAAATCAGTAGTTTAGCCCACAGCCATACATACAGGGACTTCTGTTCTTCTGCACCATGTCCGTAATTAACCTTTAAACAATGCTAGCTTCGTCCAAGGAAAAAAAAACAACAAGACAATATTCGCAGCTTTAGCTTGCAGCAAAAAATCCCCTTCTATAAAGCCCCCACCCATCCACCCACAACATCTCCTGGCATATTGGTGGCTAGGTGGAGGTGGGCAGCTTTTTTTTTAAGTGTGATAGATGGAGTTTAGTTTCAGGCTGCTGCTGCTGCAGCTTCCCTCCCTGACCCAGCCATCCCCAGAGAGCCCAGGATGAGCCTGAGCCACAATATATAAGTTCTGCTGAAAAGCCTTTTGTTGTCGTTCAATCTGTATTCAGGGGGAGAGCAAAGCGGCCACCTTTACTCGACGCTTTTTTTCTTTAACTTGTTGTTTGTGGAGTTTATTTAGATTTGATTAACAATTTAGCAAAGAAAGGGCAAGAATCCAATATCAATATTTTATATTGTGTAGATATACTTTTTTTCCTGTGTTCCTCTTGGACCGTAAAATCATCGTTATTTTTGCTGCTGGCTCCCTCTGAGGAGATCAGGCCAATAAAACCTCATTTGGGTTGCAATCTTTCAGAAAACGTACTTAATTTATGATTTAACGAATAGACAGCCGCATGTATAAAAGATGCACTTAGAACTAGAAATATATTTACCAGTCACATACTGTACTTTGGAAGATGTAGTGTAAAATGCAGCATAAATAAGCCTACATCAGACTCTCCTTGTAAAATAGTAGTCAGGGTACAGTGGCTGGAAGGTGCCAATCTGGGGAGCAAATAAGATAAATCTGCTGCTGCCTCTCTAGATAATTGACGCACATCAAGAAGCTTCCAGTGTGCTGGTGCACAAAAAAAGACACTTCACCAATCTGTGTTGGCCTTAACCCCGAAACCCCACCGGGCATGTTGCAGCCATGATGCTGTCCTCAACACAACCTCAAACCCTGTTTAGTCCGACTTTGTTTACTTGCTCAGATTTGGTTTTTCTTTTGTTTAGGTTCTTCCAAATACGCTTCTACTGTACGTGTGTATGTATGCTACATAGTTAATTTGTTTCGCTTTTGTCTGTTTTTTACGACCGGCAGTTTGCACAGGGTGTTTTATTTTGAAAATCCAGCTTGAGGTTCTCTGTGTAAATTGACCTGAGCTGCTCGTGGCGTCCGTCAGAAATGGAACAGCCACGGAGGCCTGATTCTGAACTGGACAAGGCTGCTGGATGGTGGAATTTAGGGGTTAAGATAGAAACGAGAGAATCAACAAACGCCCCCAAAAATGACCCACAAATGTCCCTTTGGAATATAATCTGGCTTTTCTTGACTCAATTTGATATTTCTGCTCAGGAATGTATCATCTTTCCAACAGGGCTCCCTGCTTGAAGGTGCGTCTAACTAATATCGGGCTTATTTTGAGTCAGTGATGTTTAAAAATTGTGCAATGGTTGTTAGTACCCAGATTATCATCATGAATTTTCAGGCTCTTGTTGTTGCGATTTCTCTTGACATGTACCACTTGCAGTGATGGGAATAACGGCGTTGAAATAAACACCGTTACTAACGGCGTTACTTTTTTCAGTAACGGGTAATCTAACGAGTTACTTCATCTATCGTTGTAACGCCGTTACCGGTACCAACACGCCGTTACCTCGCGTTACTGAACCCAACCTACTCGTTTAGAAACTGGCACCTCACTCAACTCGCATACAGGAATGCTTTTTTTTCTCCCTTTGGTAAGGGCGGGGCACGTAATGACGATTGGCTAAAGCAGAGATTTCATGTTGAGCCAACCAGAGACACCTGGTGGGCGGGTATACACACAAACCAACACACGGTCGTAGCGCGCGCGCACACACACACACGGGCACACACACACAGCATGTCAGATAAGATGGCGAGTCCCGAGGCTGAGTCTAAGACAGCGTTTTCACGGTGGAAGTATAGGCAGTATTTTAACCTCGTCAAGGTAAAAGGTAAAAATGTACATGTTACATGCACACTGTGTCTAAGACCAAAGACTTTGTCCACGTCAAATGTAAGCAACTCGAATTTAATGAAGCATCTCTCGACTGCACACGCGTCTGTTAAGCTAGTGGCCACCGGCATGCCCCACGATAAAGGCAAGCTAGCTAACAAGGAAGGCTGGATTTTTCTGCTTCAGCTTCTACCCCAAAACTTACCACACAGCAAGAACTCAATAAAATGATAGGGAGGTATGTGGTTGAAAACATGCTGCCATTGAAAGTTTGTTTTAATTTGCAGCATGTCAAGTGTAAAACATGTCATATTGTTTAACTGCTTACATTTGTAATTAAAGAAAATGCTTGAAGTTCAGTTGTAATTGTGTTGAGGTGCAATACATTAAAACCTGTATGGGTATCTGTTGTTTGCTTTACTCCAAATTATTTGGCATTTTTTAACTTAAAAAAGTAACGCATTAGTTACTTTCCTGGGTAACTAGTTACTTTTATAGTGTAGTAACACAGTTACTAACTCAGTTACTTTTTTGGGTAAGTAACTAGTAACTGTAACTAATTACTTTTTCAAAGTAATGTGCCCAACACTGACCACTTGTTATCTGCAAGACAGGACGATGAAATGGATCCACCTAACATCACTGTAACCTGCTTGGAAGCAGGTTGGGTACACGTTGACTTATGAGATGTTTTGCTTTACCAGAAACACAAGTCAACATTTGACCCAGTGTGGCCAAAAGTGCCAATTTTTCAGTCGTGGAAATGAAAAGCTGATGAGTGTTTTCCAGCCGGGCGACCACTTTGACTTTCTATCAACCACCCTCAGGCCAAAAATATAAATTAATAAAAATAAAATGGAGATGTATCGGAGCTAAACACTCATGTCCACCAGAGGATGAATAGGTTTGATTTAGATAACGACACCTTTTCTCTGGCACAACCCTGAGGCCAAACTTTACATTATTCGTCCCATGGATGGCCGAGAATAACAAAGATTTACTACTTGCTTATCTTTTCAATTGTCTTGTGTGCAGAGAAAGCCTCGCAGGGGCCATTGTGGTTATTCTAAAACTTTAACTTTTTGTGATGATATAAAATCCTCAGTGTTGCATAAAGGCATGAAACATCTGTGAGCTTCAGAGGGACGCACGATAACGTCCCGTACTGGTCGTCTTTCATTCGTGCGCTGTTTACGACTGACCCCTGTCATCGTCTTCATTTCATAAAACGTGTCTAGACAGCTTTGTTGTTCAGTATTCAACACGCCGTACACCGCGGCGTCTTGAGGGAGCCTTGTGTCTCTGAAATCCTGTTATTTCCGATACAAAAATTACCTGCGATTCTTACTTTTCGAGGTGAGACAATCGCTTTTGTCTGCTTACAGTGGGTGAAGTGTCTGAGCAGTTACAGAGAGCGAGGCATGACTCGGATTGTGAAAGTAAGATTACCATAAAATAAGATTTTGAAAGAAGACAACCACCTGCTGCCATGGCAATCACACCGAACATACAATACATGAGGCGTTATATATTAATCGTTTATGGCATTAACATGCAGATTAAAGCTTATTCAAATAGCCGTTTGACACTGTACATATACTAATTAAACACTTATGCCACTTTTCAGTCTGTCGCCTGCGTGTCATTAAATGCCTCTGCATATTTTATTATTGATAGGTGGAAGATATTACAGCTCTGCAAATTACTTCTTTCGGTGCACTAGTTCCTTTAATGTGTACTGAGAAATATGCTTTGTAAGAACTTAAATGCTACCTGTATTTTTCTCTGAGTGGAGAAAAGACGCTGTTTATTTACTGAAAATATTTTTTTTTTATCTAGGAAGTGGTTGGGTGGATGGTGGGTGCACAAAGTGCAGGATTTTGACAGAGACAGTGGTTCACATCCTGACTTGTTTAGGGATTAGGGAACAAAAGCACTTTGCATAAGGTTTGGGAAAGATTGTGATTTCTGTTACATATTAAGTCTTAAAGTCGACATTGGAAATGCAAGAATTGATTTTTTTTTTGTGAGGGTTTACAGGCTTGGATTGCAATTCAGTTATACCCAGCAATCGCACTGAACTTTGCACATGACACTTTATGACACTGATCTGCACTTCTGTACTGTACATATCCATTCCCCTCCATATTTTATATTTTATACCCCTTATTTCATTTTTTATTTTTATACTAGTTTATCTTTTCTTTTCCATATATGTTCTGTGTATGCTCAATTCTGCCACAGTAAATTCTGTGTTTGTGTAAACTTGCATAGCGAATAAAATTCATTCTGATACGCCACTGTCATATGATTACAACACTTATGAAACAACTTTGCTAACAGCCAAACATGAAGACATAGCAGCCACTCACTGGTTCAACAGCAGTCAGCCCAGCTCGGCGTCTGTCTCTCAGCCTTGGATTTCCTACGGGATCAATAAAGTATCTATCTTTTTATTTCCCCAAGCTCTCCCCAATGACTAAAAGCCAGATTCTTGACCGGCCTCTTGCTCTGTCACCTTCCCTCTTCTTCCTGTTATCAGCCTCTTTAGTCACTCCGTCTCTGCCATGATGCCTGAAGCTGCTAAACCCAGATTCATTGCCGGCTTGTCAGCCTCCTGTTCCCGTTCCAGGACTGTGCTCCCCCCACCACTTGTTCCTGCTCCTGTCCTGAAAACCTGCTTCCTACAGTACATGTTGCTAGATTAACCACTATTTGTCCATCTGTATTACAAAAGGAGCTGAGGTGAAGCAGCTGGCGGACATCAGAGGAAAATATGATCCAGTTTCTTCAGCATAAACATTATGTTTGGTTTTGTGTTGTGAAGCGTTGCACACTTCTCGTGGGAGCTTGTACACGGCAACCCGATTCATACAGTTGAAGCACAGGCGTTCTGGGTGCTGAGCCGGATTGACAGAAGCAGCTTTCTCCCCATTACAGGTCAGTGAACCATCAAAATGATTTGGAAGTTGTTGTTGTTTTAAGGTAAAATGGTTCTGCTTTTGAACCAATTTTTGAAAATGCGTAAATTGTCATTCTTGTTGAAACTTGTGATGAGAAGATCTGTACTTTGAAGCCAATGGAAACAGCTCATCTGAAGGTATAGATGGATCCAGACTAGCTGTTTCTCTGCACGCTTGATGCTTAGATAAGTTGGCAAGTGACACATCTCGTCAAGCCTCTCAAGGTCATGTGTTTGTTTTCTGTTTTATTGTGAAACTTTATGATTTCTGTTTTATTGTGAAACTTACCCTTCTTCTCGTTTCAGACCGCCTCACTTCCTGCCCCTGTGTTTTTCCCTCCAGTTTTGAAGCGTGATCTCGTGTACTTCTTTGGTCTAGTGCTGCAATGTAGGGAATCCGTCATATGGGGAAGGATGTGTGTGTGGGAATACAAGAGCGAAGAGAGGGTTAGGAGGGTATCTAAGATTCGTGGTAGATGAGGTGTGGTCCGGATCCTGAAACTCAGCTTTAAGCTCCAATTCAAGAGTTTAGAGTTTATTGTCATTGTCCAAAGGCAACAAAATTGTGTGTGTGGAGCACAACACAGAGCAGTAGTTAGATAGTTAGTTAGAAGTTAGAGGTGCCAGTGCCCCCCTCTACACTTCCCCTTAAAGTGCAAAGTGACAAGATAAAGTGACCCCCCCCCCAGATCCCATGCATAAACAGACAGGCTCCCCATCCCTATACTGAAAATAAATAAATGGCTCCAGGATACCATAATATGAACAAGCAGTTATCCTAGCAGCCTTGTGAGTTTAACAGTCTAATTGCACTGGGGTCTAGCCTTTTAGTCCGGGTCTGAATGGACCTGTATCTTCTTCCTGAGGGCAGCAGTTTGAACAGATGATTGGCAGGATGGTGGCAGTCATGCAGGATTTTTTTGAACTCTTCGTAGACAGTGTGTGGTGTAGATGGTACTGATCTCTGGGATCTGATCCAATAGAAACCTTATCTAACTCTTAACAAGAACCCAAACACATATTTATCAGGATGTCTTTAACCAAGAGCCAGTGCTTAAACATAACCATTAAAGTATGTGCAGCATAAACAGCCTTGGACTTTCTATATATATTTAAATTATTATGCAATGTTGCCCATGCGTTGCATTGCTTTCAGAACATATTCGCTGTATATGAATGTATTTTCTTGGAGTAAAAGTTTTTAAATGAGCAGTGATTTGAACATGGCACCATAGACTGTCATGTTTACTGAAAATCCAGTTTCAAAGTTGAAGTTTTTACACGTTAATGTGCGAAGTGTTTGCCGGAGTTACTGTATGTCAAGTGCAGGGAGAAGGCATTAACCATTACTGCATAAAACTGAGCAAGCTTTCAAGCACAGGTGAAAATCACATGTCTGTGTTTTACTCTGACAGGAGCACTTTCAGACATTACCGTATCATAAAAGCGGAAGCATTTTCGAACATATTCTATACAAGAGCAAATGCATCACTATAATAATGAAAGATGGCTGGGACTAAATGGAAATCTCCTGGGAGTGTTTTAGCTCTGTATGTTTGCATCTTTGAGCCTCAGGAAGGAAAAGTCAGATTCAAATGAGAGTTTGTGAAGAGGCCGTGGGTTGAAATAAAGTTGCATGGCGACTATAGCCACTGGATTTAAAGGGTCGGTGTAATGTTTTAATCCCTTAATGTCACACCTATGACAAGCATACTGAACAGGCTCTTTCTCCTACAATCCTTGTGCAAGTACATGTCCATGAATAAAAATGTAATCCGTCGGGTACTCGTGTTCCTTTTTTTTTGGAGCATGTGGTCGGCTACAGTGGTTTGTTTCCAGGGCAACGTTTTCTTGTGACCTTTTTTCTTTTTTTTGTTTGTTTGTTTCAAGACAATGTGCAATCAACTCTGAAGCACTCTTGGCTAATTTTATGGAGTGAGATTAATGATGAAGTATTATGTGCTGAATCAATTCGTGCCATGACACATTCATGATCAAATGTGGCTTGATTAATGTGACGCCTTGTTATCGTTCATTTAAAAGTAATGGTCACCAGTCGTTTTTTTTAGTTTTCAACTTTTGTCGTAAAAGCTTTTGAGAGCGTTCGTGGTTTGACATGATTGTTATGTCTGTTTCCACACATCCATCATCTTTTTGTTTGTTGTTCTGATTTATGACTTCGATGTTACGAGGTAAATGTCGTAAAAGTAGTAATTTTTGACATACTTCTACTTGCAATACTTAAGTACAAAACATTTTGAATACTTTAGTACTTTTACTTAAGTATGGTGTTTAATGAACACTTCAACTTCTACTCAAGTAAGTTTTTTGATATGGCACTTGTACTTCTACTCCACTCCTTTACTCCAGTACTTTGTACATCTCTGGATGTGTTTTACGCCAGAACCCGTCCAGGCACGGCTGTTTTGGTCCACTCGCCACACTTCTTCGTACCCCACCAGGAGCGTTTCAGAATAGTTTTGCCCACCAGACTTGGTTAACTTGCCCCGGATTGTCCCCTTTTTTTTTTTTTCGTGGTTCACATGCTTCTACCATACAAGTAGGCTACGTAGTTAAACAGTTTCCCTTTTGGCTGTTTATACCATCGTAAGTTTGCACAGTGTTCCTCAGAGCAAGCCCTTTGAAATCAACCCAATTAAGATGGTGGGAGCCCTCTTATGCGTCTGCCCTGTTGACGTTAATATGTTGAGTGTTTTGTGTTGCTGGCTTGTTAAATTATATTTTTGTTTTTTTTGTTTTTAATGGTCATGTATTGTGCCTGAGGGCCTCCTTGAAAACCATGTGGTGCAAATAGTTTGTCCTCCTCTTTAATCAGGCGAACAAGATGTATATTTTATATTTCTTTGTGCGTGCACCCTTGAAGATTTCATGTTTATCTGAGACATGTGTCCTGTTATGGATCATATTATATTATTTATGTATTTCTTTTTACCCATACAGGCCTCTATATGTAAACATAAGAAATAATGTATACCCGACATGTGCTTGCAGTGGGTTTTGATGGGTTTCTTACTGCAGGATTCACATGGTGCTGGTGAAATGGCTGGAGAAAGTTCCACAGTTGCTTGACCTTCGATCACTCACAGATTCATGAGGCAGCGCTATTGATTTAAACAGGTGTAAAGGCCTTTCTCCTGCTGAGGAAATTTAATCATGTCAGAGGACCACCGGGTTATTGCACAAGACACTGTCACCGACGCCATAGGACACTTTTATGTCAAGAGGGCACGGCAATAATAATTTCACTTTCACCTTATATTCCGGGGAAAGAAGGAGGAGAAGAAGTGGTGTGGATATCCTGAGAGAACGCCACAAATACTGAAGCACCCAAACGAGCTCAATAAGAACATTTTTATTCTTGGGAAATATCTGAAGTGCTCCAACGAGCAGTGAATTCACATTCCACTCAGTATTCTGACTTAATGTATTCAGGATCTGTGCTCATCCTCCTTTTAGAAATCCAATGATAGAGCTCTTTACTCTGATGACTGAGCTAATGAAGTCTTTAAAAAGGCCGTGTTTCATAATCAAAGCAACACTGCGATTAATTTCAGTTAGACTTCAAGCACCGCTTCCTCAAATCACTGCAAGGTTTTTTATATAATCGATATTTTACATAAATAGCAGGAGGTTTGTTTCAAAGTCATTTAAGGTAAACAAGGTGTGTGTGTGTGTGTGTGTCCTCATGTGTGTGTGTCCTCGTGTATGTGTGTGTGTGTCCTCGTGTGTGTGTGTGTGTACGTGTGTGTGTGAGTGTGTGTGTGTGTGTGTCCTTGTGTGTGTGTGTGTGTCCTCGTGTGTGTCTGTGTGTCCTCGTGTGTGTGTGTGTGTGTGTGTGTGTGTGTGTGTCCTCGTGTGTGTGTGTGTGTGTGTGTGTCCTCGTGTGTGTGTGTCCTCATAGGTGAGCATGCTCAATCCCTTTTGTGAATGGCTGATTACCACAATCTGTAGCTTAAGTTCAGAGTGAGCGGAGTTAAATCTTTCACAGTGAGCGAGAGACGGTGAGGGGAAACAGTCAGCATGGCCCAGAAACATAACTGTAAGTTAGTGGATGTTCTGATTATGTTGATCTTTATACTTTCTTTTTTATCAAGTGATTGTGAGCCAGGGTGCGAATGAATGGCAGTGCTAACACGCCTGGATGACACATAACACATTTCCGCTGAACCTAGAAAAAACTTTTTTTTTGTTGCCTCAGGATTTTCTCACCTTCCTCTTTGATTTTCTTCATTGGCACTTTGATTTAATTGTATTGCATCTCAGAATGACGCATCTTACTCCTGAAGTCTTGCAATAGTCATTTTAATTGTGGTTTTCACCTCAGGTTGTCGAATCTTAAATGCCACGTGTTATATTCAAGTAGAGAAAATGACAAAGGGGTCAGGCTCTGTACGAGGTGTATTGATTTTTCTTTTTTCCAACAAGTTGCGTGAGCGTATTGAGGCCATTGTGAAATCCAGCAGGAATTTCTTCAGGCAGATTAGTCTCACTGAGCTCTCATTCTCTTCCTCCTCTCTAACATACAGTGCAGTTCTCCATCAGGGAATACAGACCCACAGATGGACGCGTGGTCACGTCACTGTTTCGTGATGGGATACTCGAACACGTATACCCGGCTTTCTTCAAGGCCATGAGCCATCCAGACCACGTTGGCGTCGCTCTGAGCATTTCCATGGCTGGTTATGTGCTGGGAGGCAGCTCCTACTTTCAAGCTTTACTCTTTGGCAGTGCATGGGCTGGCCTCATTTATTACTGCTGTCACGAGATCTACGAAGGCTACATGATGAGTAGGCTGAGCTCAGACATGGCTGACATTCAGGCCAACTACCTGGAAAACCCAGATAACGGTTTCTGGGTGGCAGAGGCGGACGTCAAAGGCCAGTCCAAGGTGGTGGGGATGGTGGCAGTGATGGGGAAAAGGGGAGACGAGGAGGAAGGGGAGCGATTCGATGACTGCAACGGCGGAGCGATGGGAGCAGGTCGGGAGATTCCCCAAGACGCCGGAGACGGGAGTCACGCCGTGATGACCCACGTGGTCGTGGGGTTTCCGTGGCGCCGCAAAGACGTGGGTTCACAGTTGACGAGGAGGGCCGTCGATTTCTGCAAAGAGCGGGGCTTTGCCCGCCTCGTCCTGGACGTCAGCTCGCCGCAGACAGCCGGCGCGTCCCTGTGCCAAAAACTCGGTTTTGTTAAAACTGCATCCCACAGTAACACACACGCCAACCCCTGGGTCTCCGACCTGGCCAGAATAAATGTGATGCGGATGGAAAAGCTCATTTAATGTGAAGTGGTCTCTCGACCTCAGCACCTGATACAACCTCAACCTCGAGGACATTAAGAATATTTCAGTTTATTTATGGTCCTTGTCTCATTTACTGCAAATATTTGTTCATTCATGTCCCCGGCTCGCTTTTAAAATACATTAAATTTCATGTTTTTTTTCCACAGAGAAGCATTAATGATCTGAGTTTCCTTGTATTTCTTCTTGCCTTGATGTTTTATGTATACACCTGCACCCCTCGACAGTCCGTTGCCCTCAGCTGTAGAAAAACAATGAGAAAATTGCTCAACCTTTGTGGTTAGTCAAATTAATTCATAATTTCCATATGGAAGAACGATAAATCTCAATAAGGCTGTTTTATTGAATTAATTACCGGTACGTTAAACAGAGCAAAAAATATATATTCACATTCAATTACCTATTGTTCTGCTGTCCACGGAGGCATATGAAAATATATGTGAGAAAGGAGAGAGTGAGTCATTTAGAAGCAGGAGAAGTTTCTTTTAAGCCTCTTTCCAGGGAGAAGTTGAATCCCTCAGCCTCAGAGGAATTAATGCCAGCTGACTTCTAAGACCTCACAACTCTTTGCTTAAAATACCAATGAAAAATGCAATAGTATCAGGACGTTGGGAGGTTTAAAATTCTTTGGAGCTAAAAGAGCCGCATGTGTGCGTGTGTGTGCGGCATTAAAAGAGGATAAAGTGTTCAGTACACCGCAAAGCATTCAGGTCAACGAACACAAGGTAAAGACGGAGATTATCGACAGCAAACAATCGAGACAGAGTGTTTAGACATTGGTGGTCTTATTGTGTGTGTGTTTGTGTGTGTGTGTGTGTGTGTTTGTGTGTGTGTGTGTGCTGGACAAAATAGAGGTGAAAGGGCAAAAAGCTGGTGCGCCATTATTTCTAAAACAATTTTTAACTAGGAGCTTCTTGTCAATTATACCGCCTGATGCCAGCAGGATAGTGTTTTTATTTTTTACCTATTGTCAGCCACAAGAATTGTGCAGCATCAGCTAAACATAGATCTACACCCCTCTCAACCTACATTGCCTCCGACATCCTCCGACATCCCCTCAAAGGTGATTACAATTTCTAAAAAATATTACCAGGACTACACAGTAGCAGCCGCTTAATTTAAAAAGAGTGTGTGTCCATGCTAAGCCTATAAGGGACTCTGAAGTGTGTGTTTGTTTGTGCAATGACAGGTGTGGCCCTAAATGAGTTTCAAGAGGGGAGTACTGTATGGATGGAGCAGCTTGGCACTCAGACACAGGCACCATCAGAGGCCTCCGGGCATCAATCACTCCTGCTGAGGCTGTCAGAAAAAAATTAGGCTGTTGGCCAGCAGGCAGGTGCTGAACTAGCCAGAGGAAGATGAGCCTTAATGCTGGCCAACCTGTTGTCATCCTCTCACAATTAACCAGTACAACTGGCCTCAAGGTAACGGCAGCTTGATTGTAATTCCTCTCATACACATGCACCACGGATAATGGTTTGGCATTTTGGGGGTATGTTCGATGGAAGAATAGAAGTTTCCATACTTCAAAGTCTGAAAACACATCTGTGCATAAACAGAATACATGTTTGCATGAGTATTCATGCCAGGATTTAGTCGATGCACCTTTGGCAGCAAATGCAACACATCAGGACAATGTTGCTGTTCCTAATTCTTCTCTACAAAACTGGTCAAGCCGTGTCAGGTTGCATTGGGATTATGAGAGAAAGTCCAGCCATCCTTTCTGACTGGATTCAGTCTCCTCCAGAACATCAACATTGTTTTTGTTGGACTTTCCCAGCACTGATGTACCAATACAAAAACATTTCATCATGTGATTAAATCAGATGTTTGCATGAGTAGCGCTTCAGGTGTGTCTCATTAAACGGGGTGAATACTTTGCGTATTCGTGCTTGTTTCTGTTTTTTTTCTGTTATCAGTCTCCGAAAAGCTGTGTAAAAATCTGCTTCGGTTCAGCGTCGTGAAACCGTTAAACATGAGAACTTGCAAGTGGAATGAGCGATGGTGTGAAATTCCATTTTTCATGGAGGCATGGTTGCAACACCTGAGAGATAACTGGATTTTATTAGCATAATGACGAGTTTAATGAGCGTCGCTGCTGACAAACTCGACAATATTCGACAAAAAAAACATATTTCTGTTTTGTTTGTGTCATTCTTTCTCGTGTGTGTGTGTGTATAAAACAAACCTTAAAGGGACTTTTTATCAGTCTGTCATTATTGGATGTCCTCAGTTTGAGATAACGTATAAGATTGATGAAATGGGCAAGAATCTCATCAAAAGAGCTTAAGAAATTCAATTGGAAAACACCTTTGTCCTGCGTGTGTGTGTGTGTGTGTGGATTATCTTGAGCATTCCTGCGTTCATGCATTTCTCACTATGAAGCATTTTTCACGGTGTCTTATTAATCTCACTCAATCAAAAGTCATCTAGCGTATCGCAGCAAAACATTTAATACATCTCAGCGCAAACTTTGACGCCACTTTCAAAGTAATAACAAAGCGAGTAATCAACATTACAAACGGCACCGGTGTGTGTGTGTGTGTGTGTGTGTGTGTGTGTGTGTGTGTGTGTGTACACAGGTCTGCCTCCTTTTCTATATTAGCGCTCTTTATTGGATTGGCAAAGATTATGGAGATTAATTGCATCAGGATACCAGTCGCCTATGTGCTGCTGTCTGAGAGCCAGAGTTGGATTTGTTTGGATCATACATCATCATACGCCGTTCACCACTGCCTCGCCGTGCATAATCACTTTTCATCTTTGTTGCACAACAGGGAAGGAACTCTTTGGCCGTGCCACTGAACTCAACTGCAAAAAAAAAAAAAAACACCTGGGCAATAACTTTAGATATTAAATCACAAATAACAAAGGCATGTCACACTCTTGCTCAAATGGATCCTGCGTCGTCAATTCGCTGCATTCTGACCTGACATTATGCAGAATCCGCACTTCCTTTTACCGAATAATTGGTCAATTATTCGCTGCATGGTTCGGGAATGATAAATATGTTTTTCTATGAGAGCAGAATATTAGACCGCAGTGAGACACTAACAGGTATAGCATGAGAAACAGGGCACATGTGTTAACTGGATACCACTGAATTATAGCCTACAGGACAACGCTGGAACATGTGTGACGGCACAATTAGTGTCTTATTATTTAGAATAGGAAGTCAAATTATGGGGATAAATGCAGGATTAGATATTGCTAATGAGTTGCTATTAAATATATATTACACCACAGTGAACCCCTCCGTCGTAGATAAATGTTCCAGACAATATTCGGCAGCGGCTCGTTTCCTCCAGCTCCAGTGGAAGAGCACTGTGGGGATTTGGTCAAGGAAGTAATTGGACACAACAGCGGGGGGAAAAAATGATCACAGCTGTTGTAATTAGGAGAAATATGGGACAATCAATTTTTTCATGTTTCAGTCTCGATGCTGAGTTACTCACAATAACTGCATTCCAATATACAAGACAGCAAAGTGTGATAATTATAGCGCGATCCTCTGCGCTTGAAGTGATTCGGCAATATTTCAGGATAATGAACCAGGAGACTGGGATCTTAATCACCGTAAAAGTTTTGCATATTATAAAAGAAGAATGGCTGCGACTGAAATGCAGGTTTAAACAGGATGTATTCAAGGGACTGTATGAACGTCATTGGAGTGGGGAGGAGGGCTGAAAGCCTCGTCAGCGTTATTAATATTTCCTTAAACCCTTAAAGTTTAATACGAGCCACACACATTATATCAAAACAAGATGGTAAACATTAGAAAATGAGTGAAACAAACAGACGGGATCAATATTTCACCCCACTATCGATTCCAAATAGTTAATATAAACATTACCATACTTATATTTATAGTAATAACTCAGTTTACACTGTGCCATATTGCCTTACAGATGTCTTTTGCTGTATATATTTTTAGATTTGTATATTTCTATTCTATATATATATATATATATATATATATATATATATATATATATATATATATATATATATATATATATGTATGTATATATATATATATATATATATATATATATATATATATATATATATATATATATATATACTTTTACTTCTCTATACTTGTGTCCATACTGTTTTGGACAAGAGAGAAACGAAATTTCGATGCTCTGTATGTCCTGTACTCCTAGCAGCATTGACAATAAAGTTGACTTTGACTTTGACTTAATGAAATCAAGTGTTTGACATCAAATGTCTGTTTGTCCAATCATGCTGCAGAGCTGCATTGTCAGGCGTATTGGAGACGTTTCCCCCGAGGCAGCTAAGGCAAAAAGCTCAACGTAACCTATCACAACATGCAGGACAACAATGAACTGATCATATCGACTTTCCAGGCTGCCAAAGTCAGCATGTTTTATCTTAGGTTCACTTGAAATGTATGTTTGGCTCCTGTTCTGGCTCAACACTGGCTCCCTCCTTGCCTCTTCATGAAAACCTCCTCCTCATGGCAGTCCAAATCTCCTCTGCTACTCCTGGACTAGGAGTTCAAAGCACTGACTCCCAGTCCAGGGCAGCATGGACTGAGCTATAATGTTAACGTACTTTCACAACAAGTGAAGCGTGCCGTCTATCAGGAAACTCTGTAACTCACAGGGGAGTTGAAGCGCAGCACACGGAGGACATCAGAGGGAAAACCAGAAAACATTTTTCTCCGTAAAATATAATCCAGTTTCACCAAAATCAGTGAAATAGTTGGTGGCGTGTGCGACTTAAGAGCAGACGTCAGCGTAGCTTCAAATAAAGTATTATATTGTGACAGTGAAGCTGTTTTTGAAGCTAATGTTGCTGGCGATGACATATTTTGATTCTGTCTCTAATAAAATGAATG
Organism: Collichthys lucidus; assembly: GCA_004119915.2. NCBI lineage: Eukaryota > Metazoa > Chordata > Actinopteri > Sciaenidae > Collichthys > Collichthys lucidus. Next base: position 4,478,930 of record CM014087.1, read on the forward strand.
TGGGACTATTAATGCTGATAATGTTCAACCATCAGTGATATCCACATTCTGTCTGTCTGACACATTGGTTGATGTACTGATGCAGACATAGACTCTAGATATGCACGAACACACCTTACTGTATCACCCATGGCACACACACACACACACACACACACACACACACACACACACACTATAGCCATTTATTTTACAGTAAACTTCACAAGTAATGCTGAAATAAAATAAATCCCCACCCCCGCACCCACCTCTTATAATTTTCATACATCCCCTAACTAACAAGATTTGACAACCATAAGTCATGATCCAATATATTTTGGAAATCATTAATTTCTAATGATATGCCGCATCATTTTGTCATATCAGAGTTTCCAGAGGTATTGAAGAAAATAATCCCCGTCACAAACGGCCAGCAGAAACCATTAAACCCAGCTTTGATTGATCTCTTTATTACCTAAAGTCCTACTGGAGTTATTTGACGAGGAAGTTGGAAGACAGCGCTTTATCATGCACATTCAATGAGTCATGGATTAAGTTGTGCTGCAGCGGTGGATATCTGGCATGTGTCACTGTATTGAAGTGAGGTGGTGGTAGGGAGGGAAAAAAAAAAGGATAGTGTCTCCGTCTGGGGTGATGAGATTTGTGCTCGGAGCGAGAGAAATAGACCGGTTATGGACTTCGATTCTCCTCGAGGAAACGACTGCGAGAACACACGGCCGCCTCGCAGCCACAGGGCGCTTGTTGCCATCTGTTATGTAACTCCATACATGCCAGCTGTCATATCAAGATAGATTACGTATCGGATGTTGTGCCGCTGTTTGTATTAGGAACTATAACACCAGATATCTCAGTGAACAACCTTTCTGTGACTTGGAGGCTGCAGCCCAAACCTCTTGTTCTCATTCTCAGTCAATTTACATGTATGAACAATTCCTGTACCTGCTGCATATTTCAAAAAGACTATTAAAGTGTCAAATTAAAGCTATTATTGTCTGGGATGTTGACATTTTGTAAATTATGGCCTAGACGAGAGCACGCCGGGATGTTTATAAATCTCAAAAAGCTGTCTGTTGGAAAGCTTTGTGTTCCCCTCAGCCGGGTGTCACTGTCGATGCCGCGCAACAAGACAAACGCGACGTGACTGGAGAATGTGCAAGGTGAGATGTGATCTCGAAAAGTGAATCAAATGGCTCAGATGCTGGGTATCGACTGGCTTTGGAAGAAGCTTAATAGGAGATTTAATGGGCCCGGACAGAGAAACGACTTACATTTTTCATGAAGCCATTTCTCAGGGGTGCTAATGTTTGGACAAACTGGCAAACCTGCGTCATATTTATGAACAATGTGTTGTGGTCGTTACAATTCAGGTGTCTCTGAGGGTCACTTTGGGGTTGGAGTCTTACGTCTGGAGCAGAAATCCGAAATGGATTTCTCTCAGAATGAAACACAGATATATCAACCTGGACAAAATGGGCTCTGTAGTACAATTCACCTCAAAGTGCAACCCTGTGGATAAATACCTCTTGAACAGTTTGTCATGAAAAAGACCAGAAGGGTAGAGCGCAGGGTCGGTGTAACTCAAACAAGAGGCAATTAATACATAATGAATGCATTAGATTAAATTAGATCAGATTTAACTTTGTTGTCATTGTGCAGAGACAACAAATGCAATTAGCATCGAACCAGAAGTCCAAAGTGTAACATCTAAAGAAACAGTAGGTAGATATGAGTATGCAGAGATGTACAAAGTACTGGAGTAAAGGAGTAGAGTAGAAGTACAAGTGCTATATCAAAAAACTGACTTGAGTAGAAGTTCATACCAGAAGTGTTCTTTTAAATACCATACTTAAGTGAAAGTACTAAAGTATTCAAAATGTTTTGTACTTAAGTATTGCAAGTAGAAGTATGTAAAAAATTGCTACTCGAGTACTGAAAGTAAAAGTACAAGTACTGTTGTTTATATTATTTCAAATATTTATTAAGGCACAACTTCTAATGTTACAGTGTTACAATGTTCATGGTAGAGTTCTGTGATTTCCCATGGTCTGTGAATGCGTCTGAATGAATGCAGAGCGAGGGGGCGGGGCAGCAGGTGAGAGAGCGCACCTGGGTGAGTCAGGTGTATGACGTACGGCGCACGAGCGAGGTTGATGTGAGACCGGGACTGTTCAGTTGGTTTTTTTGGCGTGGTTCCGGCCGACAGTCACCGAGTCCTGGAACCAAAGCGCTCAGCAATAAATGCAGTTTGTTCAATATCGCCTCGTCATTCATCACGTGTCCGGCTGGACGCTACAATAGTAACGAGTAACGACTCAGCACATGAAACATGTATCCGAGTAAAAGTATTAAATTCATCAAAAATATGTAGTGCAGTAAAAGTGGAAGTTGGGGAAAAATAATACTCCAAAAAAGTACAGATACTGCATTTTAGTACAGTACTTAAGTAGTTCCACTTCGTTACTATACATCTCTGTGAGTATGTAAGTATCTGTGACGTCACCCAAAGTTTTCTGAAGATGATAGAGACCAAAAGTTTTAGTCCCGGGCTGTGAACGTGTTCATTTCTGCTGTGAAGTTGGACATTTGTGGCCGGGGGTCAAAGGTGTCGTCCTCAATCCCACTTGTGTTGGACAGACTCAATTACAGGTGAGTCGAGTCGCAGTGGTGCCATGGGCAGTTTTCATCACCCTCTGTAATGCTTTAGATTTGTTTTGTTTTTTGCAGTTTGTCGGGTTGATGTCTTACTGAGTTTGGTGGAGGGATGATGTCACACCTCCAGCCCCTGGATCAGAGGGATCAACCCTGTCGCCTACAAATGACGTTTATTTGATACTTATTTACAACAGCAAACCCCCTGCTGTCCTGATTACATTAGTGTATTATTAACAAGATGTTAAAGTATTTACCAAGTTGCAAAGACCTGTTGTGATTAAACATTTTGCTGTCAGTACCTGAACATAACCATGGTGTTGCAGGGTTCTTCTTCTAACCTCGTATTTTGGTCCAAAAATCCAGGCTTAGTGCAAACAGTGCCAATATGTACAAACCAAAAAAATAAATAAAGTGAACCAAAAATGCTCTATATACATAAAACAAAAACAAAAGAAAGGAAAAACAAACAGAAAACGAGTTCTTCAATAACTCAGCTCTCAAACAACAAATCAACCACTGTTACCTCCTCTGTAACCAACCACACCCTCACCTTTTATAGTGGTAGCCCCTCCCACTCGGACTACTACCTTTCTAAAAACATAAACATCTTTTCTCCATTATGACATTATGCCATCTCATATGCAGTGACCATGACAACAATTGTATGAAAAATATAGGAGTATGTTCACTGTTTATCTTCCATAGATGATAACGTCAACATTATTACAACCACATAGTTCTCCGCATCACGTGGTGTCCAATTACGCGCGTCATCCTCCTTTATAATGCCGGTGATGCGCACGCTCTGTTTCTCCGCCGGAAGCGCACAGGTAAGGGCGTGTTCCCACACACCCCGTGAGTTATCATCTGCGTGTGTATGCGTACATTGAATTAGCGCTGCCAGGTGTGCACCCTTGGCTGTGATATTGTCCGGTGAGGGGAAGAGGGATGTGTGTTTTGTTATGTTCTGTTTAGCGCCGCGCAGAAGGGAACGGGGAAGATGTGTTGGTTGTGTTTGTGTGTGTGTGTGTGTGCGCTGCGTGTGTGTGTGTCAGTGACGGCGCTGCTCCGTCACACATGGTGTTTGTTAAATATTGAACAAGACAAAGCAACTTGCAGGATGATAACATTTAACTAAAACATGTGCTTTGTTTAACCATAAAGGCCCTGAAAACCATTATATTGAGCAATATTCTATATTCTATGTGTATATTGTATCAGAGAGATTTCTGTATTTGTGATTTTCTGTGTTTTTCTCACTGGCTTGATAGACAGAGGTTTGGTGTGCACAAATCAGATTTAGGCAAAAGAAGCTTTTAAAGTATTTCAAGATGTCGTCGATAACTCAGGATGCCTCGTATGGCTACTGTTCCATTTTCCTATGAAAGGCAATTCCTAAACCAAGTTTCTAAACGTTATTTTTAGGATGTCCGAGGTTTCAGTCTAGACTGCTTCTCCGACACATACCTGCAGCAAAGGTGAATAGCTACTGCAGTCTCTAAAGGTTTAAAAAGATTTAAAGAATATTTAGAATAGTTTAATGCAGGAGATAAAGTTGGTGCTGGAACTAAAGACAGAATAGCTATGCATCATCTTGTATATCCTAAATCTGACCCTTCTTTTAGGTGGATTATCCACCGATTTTCTAAAAAAACAAACAAACCCATCTTATTCATGGGATTACTGGTGCCATCTTTTCAAAGACTGGTTCCACCAATGCTCCGCCTTCCTAGATTCTGTGGGTCGGGTCTAATGGTGTCCTGTCCCGGCATGTTTCTCATGTTTCTTTCTTTATTCTTGTTTTCAGATTTCTGTTGATTATTCTGACACGATTATTTCTGGTCTGAATTCCAGACTACATTGATTAAAAAAACATGATGATTTCCAAGTTACATGATTCTTAACTAACGCTGATTATGTGACAAAAGAATCATGCAAACGGAAACAAAACTCTGAGTGTGAATACACCAAAATAAGTTGATATTTAAAATATTTTGCGGCACACTATAGTTTATAACAGGCTTGATATATCTAGATAGATAGATAGATAGATAGATAGATAGATAGATAGATAGATAGATAGATAGATAGATAGATAGATAGATAGATAGATAGATATGTCATGGCCTGTAGACAGAGATAAACCAGGATTTTACAAAGTTAGCCTCACACAAAATGAAAATCCATCCCGTCTGCAGTCTCTCTCTCTCTCTCTCTCTCTCCGTCTCTCTCTCTCTGCCCCTCTCTCTCTCTCTCCGTCTCTCTCTCTCTCTCTCTCTCTCTCTCTCTCTCCCTCTCTCTCTCTCTCTGTGTCTCAGGCTCGGCTGGCAGCAGTCTCAGCCATCCGATGCACTCTCTCCTGTGGGAGTGGATTTAGTTGGATTTTTAATTATCCGAGTCTGATTCCTAAATTAGTTTTTTATGCCAAAACTAATAATAACAATAGACAGTGATGGATCTTGGGAGACTTGAAGATGCTTATGAGGGAGACAGATTGTTCTCGATCCGGGCCGTCAGAGATTACCGCCCCCCTCTTGGAGGGCTTTAAGCAAATAAAAACACTTGTAAGACAATTAAATGACACAATCACACCAAGTCTCATACTGCTTGATAGCCTTGGCATACGAGTCGCATTCATCAACATTTTATTGACACCCCCTTTGCTCAGAGGTTATAGATATAGTTTATTTAACACATAATAAATAAGAAAACAAACAAGATTATATGCAAAAAGCAGAAAGAAGTATAAACTTACTGTTGTACCTTCGCAGCTTCTTCGTCTCTTAATTTATATTATTTTCCTGTAGCATCAAACTATGAAATAACACATAAGGAAGTATGTGGTGAACAAAGAGTAAACAACAAAGCAAAATATGTTTTATATATTTAATTGCACGCTCATAATCGTCGTGCAGAGGCTGAACAGCATCATTACCAGCGAGGGTCACAGTCCACAAAGAAACAAGGTCTCCTCGTCTTCCCTCTTGATAATATTTGAGCTCTTCATCCAAAGCCTTCGCACAAATTCATTCCACAATCTAAAAACGGACGCACTCCTCAGACTGGTATGAACAATGCTCTGTTGCTTTTCTTCCTCTTACAATATAACCCCATTCACTCCGTCTGAGAACATGCTCTGTATGTTGCCAGGGAAGTGAATTATTTCTTATGTACATGACTCCTGCAATCTCAAATCAGAACTGAGTCATGGAAGAAAAAAAAAAGCTCCCAGCAGGGAGCTCGGAGATGTGCGGCATCCTTTGTCTGATTCTTGTTGTTTGATCCGGTATCTCTCTCTCTGCCATCACCCAGTTTGTCTAAAGCTCTCCCAGCTCCATGAACTTCACAGCCTGTCTTTTTAAAAAACAGCATGTAAGTGTGTTCACACAGAAACTCGACATTGTTTACTGTCCTCCTTTTTTTTTGTCGTCTGCACAATGGCTGTGTGCTGCTAGTTTCCCTGCTGCACTCTAATTATTGAATGAAAATGTTTTTTGGCGTGGATGGGCTGTTTACTCACACAACATGCCAGATATTCTGACATGATGCAGCAAAATAAATATGATTTTTTTTTTGGAAAGGTAACACTGGAGTCTGCAAGTGGAGCAATGCTGGTTTACTGGAGACACTGTCTTCAAATCACAGCAATAAGTCTCCGTCTCCAACTGGGTGAAAGCCCACCCATCCGTCCACCCACACACAGATTCACTGTCACCACCGTCTCACACACACACACACACACACACACACCTAGACAAACCTTCATCCCTCATTTGCTGGCACCTTCGCTGTCTGTGTCCTACTGTACAGCTGAGCCACCACACCAATATCACTAAATCTGACTGAGCTACACCTCGCGGCAACCTTCCACCGGAGCTCCGAGGTGAAAACACATGATTATTACCCAAAGGCAACATGCTGTATCCCAGCAGCTCCAGCTACAGAAGACAGACAGATGGATATTTACTAATTCTGTGTGCTGCACTGTGCAGTCTGCTTTGGATCTGGTGGTGTTGTACCATCTCCGGGTTTGGCAGCAGCCGTCCTAGCTGAGACCCTCTGAATAAGCACATACTCCTGCTCCCTTCTCGGGAGACTTAATTGTTGCTGGACATTGTTTGTGATTCCTGCCAAGTTGCCAGAAAGTTTCCCACTCTTGCAGCTTCGTGTAACCCCCGCACAGCAGGGTGCCTGTGCTTTTTTTTCTTTCTCGTCCCATCATCAGATTCATGACTTTAGAAAAAGCTGATGAGCCCAAAATAACCAGCATCTGAGGAGGCATCATCAGTCACATCACTTCCTCAGGGTCAAACAAACAAACAACAATGTCCTTTTTTTTTCTTCCCCCCGCTCCAGTGTGTCTGACTGATGTTTAATACAGTTCGTACACTGGCAAAACTTTGCTGAACTCTGTAACGTAATGTATTATATTTCATATCTCGCTGTTCTTCATGGTTTTTACCGACGATCTGGAAATAATTAGGCTTCGTTTTGCTGAGATGGAAAAAAAAATACCTCCAGTAGTACTTTTAGATTTGAAAAAAATTAGGCTTTTAATGATTTAGTCAGAACAGCAAATATGAATATATTAAAAAATATAATCTCAAAGGCTCACTGTGTCACTAATGTACTCCTAGGAAAAAGCCCCAAATATCCTTGTTGTGGTAAACAGACATTTAACAGGCACACGATTAACTCCACGAGGGTGTACTCAGGTGCAGCAGTGCTAACATGCTGATATTTATTATTTATTTATTATGAAGTATGCTCACCCTTAAAGTTTTAGCTCAATAGCACTGAACACAGTCATTCATTTCGTAGGTATTTGTGTAAAACGGCGGCTGGCGACAACCTTCATGCAGTTCCTCAAACGTCCACTTGAGGCTGGCTCCAGCATCGAGTCAGTCTCCATAAGTCCCCATGTTTCACAGCAGAAATAAACATGTTTACAGCCTGGTACAAAAAACAGTTTTGGTCTCTGTAGCTAATTTCCCTGTTCATGACAACTGTACTGAGGGTGAATTTATATACAACTCACCTGTTCAGGTTATATTAAGGCTTAAAGTTATGCAGGATTAAGAGCGGGCACGCTTTGATTGACAGGTTGTCATTCAGCCCGCCTCAGGTCTGCCGATGATGCACGTCTTTGCACAGTTTTAGATTAGTGGCCAAGACAAGACTGCCACAGAAACTTGTGGGCGACATCACAGATGCAACATCCATGTTTTCTCTCGTCTATGGTTTTGTGTTTTGTGCTTCCTGTTTTATTTCGATCGTCTGTTCCGCCCTGATTATTTTCACCTGTTCTTGATGAGTTTTCACGTGAGTCTCATTATCTTCCCCTCATTAGTGAATTTAGTCTGTGTTCCTTTGTTTCGGTGTCAGTTTCTTTTTATTCCACGTCCAAGTGTTTCTACTCTTCTTTGTGTTTTGCTCTCTCTGCATTTTTATTCGGTTTTCCTCCTTTTGTTTAGTTTTTTTCTGCCTGCCCCCGATTTGTTTGCTTGTTTGGACCTGTCATCTCTCTCTCTCTCTCTCTCTCTCTCTCTCTCTCTCTCTCTCTCTCTCTCTCTCTCTCTCTCTCTCTCTCCTTATTTATTATTATTCTGTGTGGAACATTTGGTTGCACCAAATTTCCTTTCAATTCATCTCATTTTTTAGTTTTGAGACATTTTACTCAAAACCTCAAATGTCAACTAGAGTTGTCACGATACTAAAATGAGTAACCACGATACTATACCAGACAAAGTATCGCGGTTCCGGGTATTATCGCGATACTGCGGCCTTTTTTTATTATTATTATCTTTAAAAACTGCAATGTATTTGTACAAGTTAGTTTGAAACAACAACGTTTGTTTTTAAGCAAAATTAGTGTTGCCACCGACGAAGACGCCACGGCAGACTCGCTGCTCGGGCCCGGTGCTTCTGCCACGGTGAGTGTGTTGTCTCCTGTCTGGGCGAGACAGAACTTTAGCTTGTTTGTTGTTTTGAAGTGAGTTTCTATCGAAGCAGGGCTGTCTTCATGGAGTTCATGCTTGCCGGCAGAAACACGCGAACAGCCAATCAGCTAACAGACGGGCGGAGCCAGCGTGCAACAGCCTATCACATCCCTGGACGTCACCAGTAACAGGCAAACAGCCAATCATTCAGCAGCTGTGTAGTTCGGTTGCAGTACATGCCATGTTTTTTTACGAGTGAGTAGCATGCAGTGAGAAGCCGGGAGGAGGGCAGAGGCGGCCGCTATGTAGCGGAGACTGGCACCGGTAATATAGAAATCCACGGTAGCACCGTCGTGTAAAATTTCTAGTATAGTAGCGACGGTTATGATTTGGCACCGCGGGGTACCGTGTATACCGTGGGTATCATGCAACTCTAATGTCAACATCATGATGGTGCTAAGGAAAAAAATCAGGGGCTCACCAAAACCAAGATCCATGTAGGACCATGAATGTCTGTCAAGTTTCTACTTGATGTTTCTCAGTTCTCTAGGATTTGAGAGATTAGATATCAGGCTGACTTTAAGAAGACTAATACTGCAGTATTCACAACAAATATCAACCTTATTGTGGTACTAGATGAAAAGTCAGGGGAGACCATAGTGATTATCCTCTGGGAACCATGTAATATTATATATGGCAATTCAAATCAAATCAGATTTTATGTGTATTGCACAAAGTCACAAAGTACATTTTCCTCTGAGGGCTTTACAATCTGTACAGGGAGTGACACCCTCGGTTCGAGTGAGGAAAAACTTGCCACAAAAACTTTAACAGGGAAAAAAAACCTCAGAGGAGTGATCCCTCTCCCAGGACGGACAGACGTGCAATAGATGTCACGTGTACAGAACAAATCAACACAAACATATTGTACAATTACAATGACTGATAAAATGACAATGAATCACAATGAATTGATCATAGTTCATTGTTGCTACAACAAGCTCCACCACTGAGGTGTTATCCCCGATCTCAAAGCAGCGACTGCAAGTCAATTAAACACCTCAAAATGTGTGATTGGGTTAAAAGGATATTCACAGTAGTCTGTGAAGTCACCTCGCCCTGATGAAGGTTCATCATTTCACTCAAACTTTGCCGTGAAAACGCCTCAAATATCCACGCCGGGGTAAACAGAAATGTAAGAAGCTCACCGATCCGTGGCATAAAAGAACTTATGCAAAGCTCCTGAAAGCGTTTCAGCTGTTTGAATTGATCTTGATCGGTGTTTGGGTTACGAAACGGAGAATGGAAATACATGAAGAATCATTGTGGCGCGGAGCGAAACCGACACACACTTTTATCTCACCTCATAAATATCACGAGGAAATGAACTCTCAACAGTACAGTAAATAACGGCGTTCGGTGTCAAACCAGAGCTGCACGCAGACTGTTCTGCACTCGACAGCGAGCCAGAACTCCAGGACTCTCCAACCTGTTTATATTTCCCTATATTCTTATACTGACATCGTTATTTCTCACCAATAACACAATTACTGAATATTTGTCTCATAGAAACACAGACTTAAAAAGCTCCTCTTATCTATTCAGCACTCGTGTCATAACCCAATACTGCAGCTCTTTCAATGAAAACCGAGCCACTACCTTCAAACTGAAACAATCCAAGTGTTACTGACATTATGTCTTTGAATATACGAGTCAAACCACACTTGGGTTGCTGATTATAATAATAATAATGATGCGTTATTGTTCCCGGAGAGGAGGTTCTCCATCCGTTTGCCTATCATACAAGGAAGTACTAGTTTAGGATGCAGCGTGTTGCTGAAGAACACTTCAGCAGGGCGGATGATTGCTTATAATGGAGTCTGAACCCAGATCCTCACGATGATAGAGCTCCCCACGCTAACCTAACCTGCTCATCTCGATGCGGTGTATAGATAGAGGATAGTGGATGACGTGTTTCTCTGCTGTTCTCCGCACTGCGAGAGATAAGACACGGGGGCCTGTTAAGTTTATTTTGTTTACTCGCACTTTTAATTCAGTGCATGCCGAGTCAAGGCCGAGGTTGCTCTCGCCCTGAGAAGGTGAGGGGAAAGACACGGCGAACTTCTTTATCGAATTACTGATGGATATTAACCTATTTTAAGAGTCATCAGGCGAAGCCTTGGATAGTCATCCCCAAGGGTGTTTTAGATTGAGATGCTGTCATGAATGGAGGGGAGTATTCATGTGGGAACGCTGTAGGCGTGATGAATAAACCCTCCCAGTCAGGGGAATAATTTAATTGTTGTGACATGCCCGCTAAACATCTTAATAAGGCTTTGCAGGAAAAGACAAAAGGGAAGATAATTATTCACATTTTCATTAATATTAACTTTTTGTCACAACACTCAAAGACGTGATTTCTCAGGGACAGAGTTGGAATTATTCAGACCAGTGGCAACAAGAGAAACCATTTATTTTGTGAAAGTGTTTTAAAGGTGGGGAAACTTCCACACAGCAGGACCTCCGACTGAATCTGAAAATGTGTGCCATGCCTCGGCGCCCCTGTGGGAATCATGGCGCTTGAAGCATCCGATATTCTCCCGGGTTAACATTAGGGTCATGGACGGCAGTTGCTCTCAGTGGATCACTATACAGACACGTTTGACACAGTGTGGATGTTGTACACTCTGTGAGATATGGTGAAAGTAAAGTTTCAACTCGACACTAACTGATCTGAATGTTACCGTCTTATATTTTTAGCCCTCCTTCAGAAATAAAAGTGACTTGTTAGCGGCTGATGAACACCGATTAGGGGAAATTTGTATAGTGATGAAGTTTCTCTTTACTGAACATCAAGATTAAAGGCCACCAGCCTAATCATTATAATCAGATAAATTCAAAATAGCATTGCAAAAAAAAAGAGGAAAAAAATCACTTTAAATCTGCGGAAATCCTTAAAATTACATCTCGTCTAAATTGCACCTCACCTCCCCGTGTAGAGCAAGGTTGAACAAGTTTCCCTTTTTGTCAGGGAGATTGTTACGAGAGACGCAACCGCGAGTATTAAAACTGAATCAAGAACTGAGAAGACTGAATGTATCACAAATACAGCCGTTATTTTAAAGTGTTATGGTTCAAGTTAAACTGAAATTAACACAAATGTTGCCTGATCCGTTTAAACCGTATGTCCTTGGTGATTATTTATTTAGTTTTATTTAGTTTTCTGCATTGATGCTCTTCGTCGGACAAATAGTTTGAGGTAGAACAGTTTTTCTCCATTGGTTTGCAAAAGCGCAATTTCTTTCTCCATATAAATAGTCAGTACCTCCAAAATGCATCTTCTCTTTGGCATTGTGTGAGCACTGCAAGTCAAAATGTTTAGATGTTTTGTCACTACGGCAGAGGATCATAACCCTCATATCCCCTATCAGTCCTTCATTCACATTTCTCATATTTTTTGTCTAGCTAACAGAATACAGTTGTGTATAAAACATTGCACTAACACTGCCAAGGAAAGGTAGCCTTTTTTCCACACACATAAAGTAACCTCCATATCAGAGTAAAAACAAAATGTATAAAGCATAATAAACTGTTATATAAACACAAACACAAGGAAAATTATACGTAGCCTACAGTGCTGTAAATAAATACAGTAAATTATATTATGTTGATATGATTATGTTGACTAATTTGGACAATTGAACAGACTTATTTTGCAGAATGAAATGATGCTGACATGTTTTGGAGAGAACAACCATTACACTGAGAATCAATTAGTTTAGATCAACAGGATCTATTCACTTGGAGATTGTGCCAAACGTAGACTAACTAAAAACTTAATCATTTGCAAAGATGTACAAAGACATTTGCAATGTGATGAAATCAATGAGAAACACAATTCTGTTGTGAACAATTGCCAAGTGGTTTGGAGGTTCGTCCGTGTTGTTCTTTGAAAATGTGATTTCTGTTTTGTGAAATGAGCCAAACCAACGGAGAGAGACTGTAATACGGAGGTCAGCCAAATCAAATCATTTCACAATGACCACAGCGGCAGTTAGTGCTTAGTCCCATCTACAGCAGTCACTCACTGAATGTGCATCCATGAAGGCCTCGGTACTTTTAATGCTACAAAGCATGTATGACGAGCAGGGAGAGCAGAATACTGCTGGGCTGATTGTCAGAGCGCCGACTTGTATACTTAACAAATGATTTTTATTGCCTCAGCTTATTGTTATAATTCCTAAATATGTGCAAACATTGTTAATGGTTGGAGAATTTGAAGCATTATTAAAACAGATGATTTTATATCTTGCTTTCTTGCGACAAATGAAGGAGAACTGTTTTTTTTTCTGTTTTTTTAGACCTGTACTACAGATTCTTGATTTTTTTTTTTCCTTTTTCAAATCCAATAATTGTTAAATTGACAAAATATTACTGAATTAAATTTCCATGAAGATGGTAACTCTCAAATGTTTTAACAGTTTTATGCTGATGAAAAGCGAACAGACTTCTAGAAGGAAGGTACCTTATGTTAGCTTCAGTTTTTGGCAGAGATTTAATTTCAATTTTATTTATATAGCCCCAAATCAGGGGTATTCAAATGGTTGCAGTCTGAAATCCCACCATAGGTTGCCACTAAATTTTACATACTATAACACTGGTGTAAAACATGATAGATTTCCCTCAAGCGTGTCCTTACAGTGGTCAATATATGGAAAAGTGCCCTGTAGGGTGTTTCTTTTTTTTTAGACCTGTACTACAGATTCTTGATTTTTTTTTTTCCTTTTTCAAATCCAATAATTGTTAAATTGACAAAATATTACTAAATTAAATTTCCATAAAGACAGTAACTCTCGAAGGTTTTAACAGTTTTATGCTGATGAAAAGCAAACAGACTTCTAAAAGGTACCTTATGTTAGCTTCAGTTTTAGGCAGAGATTTAATTTCAATTAAATTTTATTTATATAGCCCCAAATCATAACAAAAGTTGTCTCATGACACTTACAGAGCAGGTATAGACCCAACAGTTCCACCATCAGCAAGCACTTGGCGACGGTGGCGAGGAAAAACTTTTAACAAGCAGAAACCTCGAGCAGACCTAAGCTCATTGGACGATCATCCACTGCGACCGGTTGAGGTAAAGATAGAATCAGATAGAGGGGGGTTGTGTTTAAGCACAACATAGAAGTATTTAATTAAATTCCATGGTTTTGGTTCAGTGTTTTGAAGGTGATACATTAGTCGTAAAAGTCCTCCAATGCCAGCATTCCATGCATTTCTCTGTGTGGATGTTTGAATCAATGGGCGCATCCAGAGGCTTCAAGCTTTGATGATTTTTCCACAAATATGTTCAAAAATAGCTCATCGTCTTTTGAAAATAATAAAAAATAAAAAATGCTCAAGGTGTCTTTCAAGGCTGAACATGATTCTCCCTAATTGAGATTGAGACACAGACAAATAATAATCATAAAAACAACAAAAGCGCTTTCAGCTGGTTTCTATTCTATTTCACTCAGAGCAGATTCGAATGCACATCAGAGGATTTCACAACAAAAGCACAGTGCTTGTGCTAAACTGTTAAACAGATCAAACAACGTCAGCTATAAAGCCTCGCTTTTTTTTCTTGACTGAATTCTTTTCGGGAGGAAAATATCTAATTGCTGGATTTCAGTAATGTTACAGCAATCCACGTGTGTCTGCGTTTGAACTTTTCTTTCATTGATTTTTTATTTTATTTTAGAGTGATTATGAGACACTTTGAGCTTTCAAAGCATGTGAGAATGACTAATCAGGTGCTCAAACCCAAAGAATTTATACTCTAAAATATTCCAGATACCTAAACTATTTAAAACATTCGCTTTATGTGTTTAATGCCACTAAAATAGGTCGAACACATTCTGCTGCAGTTGCATGTAAATACAGCAGAGGTACACTTGAAGAGCTCTCGGGTTTTGAGTGATCAATTTTCATCAGGGCAAGGATGTTTATTCAGCCTGTGAAGGAATCTGTGAATTCGGTATGGATGACTTTGATGTCTCTCAAGTTTCATAGCAACATCGCCTAAATAAATGAGTCACAGCTAAAAGTCTAGGTGATTTTTTCCTTTGGCTATAGAAACACTGAAAACATGATTTAAAATCATCAGCAGTGACATTTAAAGGTCCAGTGTGTCAGATTTATGGGGATCTATTGGCAGAATATGGCAGAAATGGAATATAATATTCATTAGTTTGTTTTTATTAGAGTCTGATCACCTGAAAATAAGAGTGTGACCTTAGAATGAGCTCGTTATATCTAGAGAGGGAGAAGGTCATCTTCCACAGAGTATGCCATGTCACCATGATGCTTCCATAGTAGCCCACAACAGACAAACCAACCAACCAAACTGGTGCCAGATCGGGCATTTTGCAAGTTTTGCGACCACTGTAGGTTCTGATAAACACTTGGAATGAAGGGTGGGTTGGAGGTAGAGGCATGGGGTATTCAGTTGGTTGCAGTCTAATATCCCACCATAGGTTGCCACTAAATTTTACGCACTATAACACCCTTACAGTGGACAAAATATGTAAAAGTGCCCTGTAGGGTGTCCTTACAGTGGACAAAATATGTAAAAAGTGCCCTGTAGGGTGTCCTTACGGTGGACAAAATATGTAAAAGTGTCCTGTAGGGTGTCCTTACAGTGGACAAAATATGTAAAAAGTGCCCTGTAGGGTGTCCTTACGGTGGACAAAATATGTAAAAGTGCCCTGTAGGGTGTCCTTACAGTGGACAAAATATGTAAAAGTGCCCTGTAGGGTGTCCTTCCGGTGGCCAAAATATGTAAAAGTGCCCTGTAGGGTGTCCTTCCGGTGGCCAAAATATGTAAAAAGTGCCCTGTAGGGTGTCCTTCCGGTGGCCAAAATATGTAAAAGTGCCCTGTAGGGTGTCCTTCCGGTGGCCAAAATATGTAAAAGTGCCCTGTAGGGTGTCCTTCCGGTGGCCAAAATATGTAAAAGTGCCCTGTAGGGTGTCCTTACGGTGGACAAAATATGTAAAAAGTGCCCTGTAGGGTGTCCGTCCGGTGGCCAAAACATGGTAAAGTGCCCTGTAGGGTGTCCTTACAGTGGACAAAATATGTAAAAAGTGCCCTGTAGGGTGTCCTTACGGTGGACAAAATATGTAAAAAGTGCCCTGTAGGGTGTCCTTACGGTGGACAAAATATGTAAAAGTGCCCTGTAGGGTGTCCTTACAGTGGACAAAATATGTAAAAAGTGCCCTGTAGGGTGTCCTTCCGGTGGCCAAAATATGTAAAAGTGCCCTGTAGGGTGTCCTTCCGGTGGCCAAAATATGTAAAAGTGCCCTGTAGGGTGTCCTTCCGGTGGCCAAAATATGTAAAAGTGCCCTGTAGGGTGTCCTTCCGGTGGCCAAAATATGTAAAAGTGCCCTGTAGGGTGTCCTTACGGTGGACAAAATATGTAAAAAGTGCCCTGTAGGGTGTCCTTCCGGTGGCCAAAATATGTAAAAAGTGCCCTGTAGGGTGTCCTTACGGTGGACAAAATATGTAAAAGTGCCCTATAGGGTGTCCTTCTGGTGGCCAAAATATGTAAAAGTGCCCTGTAGGGTGTCCTTCCGGTGGACAAAATATGTAAAAGTGCCCTATAGGGTGTCCTTCCGGTGGACAAAATATGTAAAAGTGCCCTGTAGGGTGTCCTTCCGGTGGCCAAAACGTAAATAAAAACACCACAACTTCCTGCATATGGCACGTCACCGCATACCTGCTGACTTTTTCTATTTTGTTGATGTCGATCATCCTGAGTCCACCACTGCAGTCAGCTTTTAAAAAGAGTGTAATTATCCTAAACAACAAAAAAACCTATTATTACAAAACACTGCATCAGTATATGTGAGATTTCAACCACGCAACAATCCTGTGTCCTAAAAAGTTGTTTTTATACAACTAGTTTGTTTTGTCACATAATTGCTATCCAGATTCTGTTTACGGCAGAGAAAGAAGAGCCGCTATTTTTCTACCTGAGAGAATGTAGGGAGGTGGTCATTGCTTCAGAACAAAGGTTTAATAAATATGTTCAGATTTTAAAACTGCGGTTGCAAAAATTTGGGATGTTTGCTGAAACTGCCAGTCGTCTATAAGATAGTTAAAATGTTTAAAAAAAAAGCTTCTTCTGGCTCCTCCTAGTGCTCCACCTGAAGGAAAACAACCAATCAGAGCCAGGACGAGTCTAAACACAGTGTCGCGCTCGCTGCACGGCCGCCTTGCCCCACACATGCTCTCATTCAGTCAAGCTCAATATCTTCAGCGAGCTTTGAAAACAAAATCAACTGTACCTCCTTTGCCAACAACAGCTTACTTTACAAAACACACGTGTGTATGACCACATACAATGTTCGATGCCGTGGTGCCATATCGACAAGTGGCAAAGAGGCATGATGTATACTAGCCTTTCATCACGCTGTTAGACGAATCTCAGCTGCCTGGGGCGCTCTGCCCTACGGCAACAAAGCACTGGAGGGGCGTCTTTGAGAAGATGCGTCATGGCGTGGGGAGACCGGGGTCTTGGCGTGGCTCACTCTGTGGAGTCCTGCGGGGGATGAGGTTTCACAGGGCCTCCTGCGGCTCAACTTGTGGGTTTAGTGGAACAACAGAGAGAGATGTGGTAGGTTTTGCACTGTGTATGGTGAAATGTTGCAGCTTTGAGTTATTAAAGTGAATCTATCTCATGTTGTTGCTGATTTTTTTTCTGTATTTAAAGCAACATTGTGCAACTTTTATATCATGAATAAAATTCTTTTCAGGTGGAGTGTCTCTGTCATTTGTCAGTCTGTTTTTGCACTGTGTAACTTTGTGCTCAGTGTCATTACATAGTTCTCATGGGTGACTGACACAAAGTCACACACACACAGCAACTATTTCACTTTTTGATTTTGGTGAAACTAGCTCATATTTTGTTTTCTGTGTTCCCTCTGATGTCGTCTGGCTGCTCCACATCAACTCTCAATTATTAACCGACTTTCCTGAGGGACAGTAAAGTAAACTACTGCGAACTGTAGCTGCTGTTAAGTAATGTTAGCTCCATTTGTTAGCTGGGCTTTCCTGAATGCGAGCTCGGAGCACCGGGAGGAGTGATAGTGTTGCACCACAGGCATTTTGGACAACTGGGAAGAAAAAGAGGTTTACAGATCCAGAGTGTGGGCGAACGCGAACAGGGAGCGGAGCCAGTGTCGTGCCAGAACAGGAGCTGGGCTTAGCAGACTCTATGGACAAAATGGCAGAGTTGAAAAGAGCAAAGAGGACGTTGATGGAGGAAGCTAAGAAGAGAAAATGAGAATGACGAGTAAATCTAGGAGTTGTTGATGAGAGCTTCATGAAAGTTGTTGACTTATTAGTTTTTGATCATAAGTGTAATATGATCATAACAAATGCAGGTGTCCATATTTACAAAAGCGGTGTTGCAGTCTAAAACTCTGCGTGCAAAATACCAATTAATACACAATGTTGCTTTAAACAAGATGTAGATCCTTGATGTTTTTATAAAAGCTCTGATGCAGTCGAACAAAATGACACAATAGCCTAAAACCTCAAGAGTGTATCAAGTGATATGCGTGAAATTATGTTGTTACCTGAGATGTGTTCACTTCAGTCAGCTGAAGGGTGTTGCCATTGTGCTGAATGTGTCTGTACACTCACAGCTCATCATGTCAAGGACCTGAAGACACGAGTCAACCCGCTGCAGCGATCTGTCCACGAGGACGTGTTGAAACACACTTACACGTATTTAGAATAAAAGCTTTTGAAACTGAAGGGTAAATATGTCTCGTGTGCAAATCAGCACTGGTATTTATCGAGGATGTGTAGCGCCATATGTGGGGGAAGAACAGCAGGAATCTGTGGTTGAGCCTCCACCTGCGTACGCCGCTTTAGAAAGCTTTTACCAGCTGCGTAAGAACGCACATCAAACTCTACTCAGCGGCGTCTCGTTTAGCTTCAGGAACATCTTAAAGGTCATTTGTTGATTGGTTGATGCGATTTGCTAACATATCCATTGTCAGACTCTCTTTATATTGGTCTGTCTTTTCAGGCTGGGAGATGCTTTATGTATGCGCCCCCACCCCCATCGCAACTCACGCACATGCTTATTGTCCATCAAAACCACTAATGCACTTTTTATTTGAGTCATTCCTGAGCTGCCATGCCAGTAAGTAGTCCCACCTCCACCCTCCCACCACCACCACCACCACCCGACCACCTTTCTTTCGTCCTTCTTCTGTGTTTCACGGGAGACGGATGATGAGACAATGGCAATTCATCTTCATCATGCTGTCCGCATTACCATTAATGTGCAGCTCTTTCTTTTTTTTCTTACATAATGCAGCACGTCTGAGTCAAGAATGCATTGAGAAAGAAAAGTACAATCTCCTAAGAGCCGAGGCATGTCATCTGTGGTTAATATCATCAAGACGCTGAAGAGGTAGAGTCGAGTGGAAGATGACACGTGTCCTTTAATATGAAATTAGCTGCTATAGCTACTAAATCCTATTATCAAAAAAAAGATTTAGAAATGTAGTTTCAAAAGAACCCATATGGAGCAGTGAAGTATACACACACACATATCTATATATATATATCAGCTTATTTCTCAGGTGTAAACGTGTAAAATGTAATAATACAACATAGAATATTGATTTATTCTATGGGGAAAGCCTTCTGCGGCTGCTTCACTCCCACTCTATTTCCAAAGCCTTACAGTGTTCCAGCGCGATACACAACCGGAGAATTATGTTTATTTAAAGGATGTTGGATCGATAAATGTTAAACCTTTTCTTATAATTGCTTCAGTATACTTGTTTTGTTCTTTCTGGAGATTGTGGATCGGAGCATGTGCCATGAATGTATGTGTGTATCTCTGTGACTGGATATTACAATATACGCTACAATGTCCCGTGCTCACCTACCAGCTAAATTACACTGTTATCATACAGACTGCTCTTCTACAGATGGATATTTTTTCATAAGCTCCACCTGGAATTGATGGATATATTGTGATTTAGCTCTTCTATTCTTGTTTTTCCTCTTCCTGAGTAACACTTTGCCAAAAATATCCAGCTTCCACTTCCCCAGCACTCATTCCCCCCGGATACTGACAGCTGCCTGAATTACAAAAGGTAGCAATGTGAGTAATGAACCAACTGAAATCTCATCATATAGAGCAACTCGGAGTTACCCTGAGCAGCCCCCGTGACCCTAACCTTCAGCCTCTGAGCCTCGCCAAATGAGCTTTTCATTTCCTACACAGGAATCAAAATGAGGCGTGTTGCAGGCACAGAGGTGCACGGAGGAACTGCGCTGCATGCAAACGTGGTTTTTGCAAATCCTTAAGCCCAACAAATCAGCTCGGTTCTGTTCCAAGCTTATTTGCATACAGTGCACGTGTATTCTGCCTATGTGCACGGCGTGAAAGTCGAAATTTCGCAGCAGCTCTGTTTGATGCTCATGAAACTGTTTGGAAGTCAGTCTAACACATGCTGTCATGCACATGTCTGTCATGCATAACATGTGTTGTTTTGATCTGGCTGACGTATAAAGCACAGGCATTAAAGACTAAGTTTAGCAGAGAGATGATTAGAGTTGTCTGGAAAATGAAACATCATTAAATTCTGGCTTTGATCGAAAATGCAACATTTTAGAAGAGAAGGGCCATCAGCATGAAATATGATACTGTTTGCAGTTTGTTAAAATCCTGTAATAGGAAGAAGAAGCCAAAGGTTTTTTGTTTGTTTTTTTCAAAATGTTTTTAACCAAGGACGTTAGACAAAATCTACAAGGACCTTCTGAAATATGTCTTTTAACAATTAGATGGAGCCTTTTCTCTTTTTTACTCTGTAATCTTAATTATGTGAAAGAATAACACAAAAGAGCATCAGAGCATGTGTATATAAAAATATTGAGTGGGAGTGAAGATTGTGATTTTAGATTTTTAAATGAAACTATAAATATAAGAAACGATTATGTCATGATGATTTAAATGAATGCGTCTGAAAACCTTTCACCAAAACAAGTGAAAATGCAAGTGAAGTGTGCTTGAATCCTGATGAGGACACACAGACAATGTATTAATCTCTGTACTTGGAACAGACACTTCAACTCCAGCAAATCCCCCCTGCAGCCCACACAGGAGGGGAGCATGATAAAGACTGTACCTCGCCATGTTTTGTTTGACACCGTGGGTCTGAAATCCTACATTTGGTCTCCAAAAATCAGACACAGATTATGTTTCAAGCTTTTACAAAAAAAGTTCTATTTTTTGTAAAAACCTAAAATAAATACATAAACAGGACACAGATTCAGAATGAGACACGTCCCACAAAACAAAAGCTCTCTGCACTTTCTTTCGGCTCCAGTTGAGGCTTTGAGGCAGATTAAGTGAGAGCGAAGACTTAGTGCAATAAATAAACTCATAAAGTGTCAAGAAAAGAAATTCTTACACTTGTTTTCCTCATAAAACGGAATAATACAACAGTATACCTTTTTAGAATTGAAGTTTCGCTCTTTATACCAAACTGAGATAAGCTTGTTTTTCCTTGTTGACTCATCGTAAAACACATTTCACTCGAGAAAAAAACATCTTCAGTGCTGGTGGTCAGTTTTTACACCGTTCCAGCAATCACCAGCTTTGGTTTGATCGATATAAATTCTCAGTTCAGCGAGTGAGACGTGAAAATATTCTGGTAAAATAACGTTTTTTTTTAAAAGTCTGGACTTATGGCTTTAGGGGTTTAACTTTAAGGGCTGTCTGACTGCAAAGTAAAGCATTGGAAATCTTCTGAATATAACATAATCCTGAACTAATATTGATTTATTTTTTTAGGGATGATAAAAAAATGTTGTTTCCTAATAGTTCTGAACATTTACTCTCAGATTTTTGTGGATACCTCATGAGCTGCTGAACGTTGATTTCCAGAGGCTTTCAGTGCATTGTCATCGCTACACCTGCTATCAAGCGATCTTCAGAGCACTTCGGTGTAGCATTAAAGGTCGGGAGGTAGCGAGGTTAAAACACTTATTATCCTCTATTGTCCCATGCTTTTTTGTTATGTTTGTCTCTTGTGTAATGAAATATCTTCACCCCAGTCAGCTATCCTGCAAATTGTTGCCATCGCAGCAGCTGTGCGGCGGCACGTCTTTAATCCACTAAGAAGGAAATCAAAGGATTCAAATCTCTCAAGTGTCCTGGCACCTTCTCTAACAATGAATGCTGCAAGGCTGTCTGCCACCAGCTCAGTGTTTTATCACAGAAAAAACTCCTGCAGTTGTTTATTTGAAAACGGGTTAATTTTATGCTGCCATGCTCAAAATGCTTTGAGTTAAGACAGCCGGCGAGATAGACGGATATGTGAGTGAAATCTGAGTGGAGGGTGGACACAATGACAGGAACACCTCCGAAATAGAATGCAGTCCATCAAAAACAGCCTCACAAACACTGTCAACACAAACTGGGGATTGTACGCTTCACAAAGGCAGTTTTTTTTTTATTCCAAGCCTGTTGTGTTGCAATGCATTAAACTGCAGGTATTGTTCCGTATCATATAAAAATCCCTCCGTGTGGCTTATAAAGATTCTTCCTGAAGTACCTTACTGTCTCATCTGCAAACTTGTTTATTTATTCATGCACTGACTGAAGCCTGCAGACATACAGGGGAGGTGATTATAAGGAATTAGCACTGTCGGCATTGTCTTTGTCGGGTGATCTTTGAAACAATGGTTTCGCAAAGACGTAAACAATAGCGGCTTTCTCGTTTCTAGCTGACGAGCACAGATTCGGTCACCTGAAATGACGACTGTCAGAAGCAAGAGGGAGTGCAACAAAGGCTCAAGGTGCTTTACACAATGAAGGTTAAAAAGACACAGGTGGAGGAATACAAGAGGATGAAACTTATTTTTAAATAAATAAGTTTTAAAAGACACAGAAAGAAACAACAGAAAGATAAAAAAACAAGGTATGAACCAAGCAGTGGGTCAAAAATCAAAATCTGAACCAAACATATATTTAGGGTATTAATACACCCCTTGGCGATTCCATTTTCACGTCTATAGGCGAAATATAAGGCAAGCGGCGGGAGGCATTTAGCTTAGCTTAGCATAATGACTGGAAACAGAGGGAACAGCTAGCCTGGCTCTGTCAAAAGCCGATTTACGCTTCAGTTTTTGTGCAGATTACAGGGTTCCCACGGGTGCTTGAATTCCTTGAAAATGCTTGAATTTCAATTCAGTGTTTTCAAGGTTGTGAAAATGCTTGAATTTTGTGTGACGTCTATCTCAATAAACCAAGAGAAAACAAAAATGTTTCCTAAGCGGCTACGCCCTTGATCCGATGCCTTTACATGCAGAACTCAGTTATCATACTCACTTGGTGTTCTGCAGAGAAATAACAGTAGACTACTATCCACACCTGTTGGTCACTGTTATTGCGCTATGGTAGTTACACAATACACCGCTCACAAGCTGAGAATACAAGCCAATTCACAATTAGTTAAAAATCTAAACAGTCAATCTGCCACCATATGAAATAATGCTAATTAGACCCATATTATTATGCCATACAGTGGCACCGCTGCGCTTCCCATGACCATCATGGCAAACACAACTAGTAGGCTACCTATTTAAAGGGGCTGGAAAAATGGAAAAACTGGTGCTTGAAGGTGCTTGAAAAGTGCTTGAATTTGTTCATGAAAAAGGTGTGGGAACCCTGAGATTAGCTGGCTAGCTGTTTCCCCTTGTTTCCAGTCTTCATGCTAAGATAATCCCACTAATCACTCACTGACTGTGGCTTCATATTTTTCATGTTATGATACTATAGTGTTGCTTATTGGCCTAAAATGCCATGAGTGGAAAAGTAACGTCACGTCAGCAGGTGATACCGTTTAAATTCCAGCATCATTATTCATAGTGAATAATACAGCAGAGTGTAGTGTGGTGCTAAAGGGCACGGTCACAGTAATTAAATCATTAGTATTCATGCTTTAGAGGTCGTTATTGTCCACAGCAAGCTTTAATTGAAATCTGTTTTTAATTATTTATTATCATGCATCGTGTTGCTGGTCACTTGTGTGCATCTATCCAGCAGCTATACTGCACCCATCAGCCCAGTATCTCTGTGCGCTGTATGTTTAAGGATCTCTCGCGGCTTCGGTGATTCACAATTACCGACTGCTCTGTTTTATCGAGCCACTGAGTGCTGACTCTCCACTCCTCTTAACTGGCCAGTAGGGGCCTCGAGTGACAACAATCAACAACTCAACAGCTGCAGTGATGTTGATAGGTTTTCAATGTAGTGAGTCCCCGGGACCCGCGGGTGGTCGTTTGAGTGGGCCCCCAATAAAAACTGTTGTTTGGGTCTAATTATGGTCCATGTATGTACCAAACATTTGGACCTGAACAAATAAGTCTTCCATATTTTGTTATATTTCCCAGTGATCCACTCTTTCCTTTATAAACACACTCATGCATTTATTATATTCATTATTTGAAAGCCATCTTTCTCCTCTTTGGTTCAGGACAGCCTGTCTGTTGGCATAAATTAGATCTACTGTATGCACTTATTTGCACTTATTTACAAAGAAAATGCGTCGCTTTTAATGCTGATTCGCCCATTACTTCCACTATTTCTTCCAAAACACCAGGAGTTGTCGTCATTAATACAAAATTGTGAGTACTGTGTTAGTTGCATGACTAATTATTCAGATCACAAGCATTTAAAAAGCTTTTTTAAACGTGCAGTGATCACTCCGCATTCCTTTACATTACATAAAGCACATTTTATGGAGAAGTTTTTAAGGAACACGTTCTGGTTCTGTATAAACTTTATTTACCATGGTTGCAATTTCATTTGTAATTATCTACCGGATGGAAACGACATAAACTGGTGAGGTGGACGATCGTCCTTCATGAATGCAGTAGTTGGACCCATTATATACTTGCAGGACCTCAATAACAACAGGGCATCAAGTACATTAGAACTATTTTGTGCTGGGGTAAATAGCTTTGGCCTTGTCTTAAGAATAGGCCGTGATCATGGCATGGAGGATACAGATTACAGGGTGTTGTCTGGTATAGATAGACCGGAGGTTAATCAGATGGAGCGTCCATAATCACAGGACAGATCGGTTGTGGGCAGAGCTAAATAGAGTTCTGTCATTCCACTTTAGTAACAATTCAAAAGGCAGCAGGAATTACTATAGATTTTCTATACAGGGCGGATTAACACCGATCCAACTGTGGCAGAGAGGAGTTCTTGACAGTAGCGGAGCTGGTGACTTGACAATTGGAAATAATTTTGCAAGAAATGAGAACTTCAGAATCAGTGAAGACGGCCCGCTCAACAAATGACTCTAATGTAAATCGAACAGTTGGGAGCAGAATACAAAAGACAGTAGACCCACTTAGTGATGGAAGACAGTATGTTAGCGTGTGTGTGGAAGAGTATAGACGTGAGATTAAGATATTGTATATGAGACCAAGTCTGAATTATCACTGATTGGTCCTTTCATAGAAAGTGGTGCTGTCCTTTATAACAATCAGTCTAAACTGCCATTATGTTGTTTAGTGAAGGGTTTTTGTGGTGACTGGTATTTGTAACCGCATCTAGCATTTAATCATCAACATGCAAAGACAACTCTGAGTTCATTTGTGCATGTTTGTTACTTATGTCCTCTTATCTTTGCTTCAATGAGTTTAAGAGGTACTCGGTTCAATTGCAGCCATGTATTAAAAGGATTTTTTAACAAAATAAAATAAAATGAGTCTCCTTGCGTAGTTGTGATCGTCTCTGAAACTATCAAAGTAGCTGGACAGATATTTTGGGACGTCACGTTGATTGTGTTTCTTACTGATTTGTTTAAGAGTTTAGTCTTTTGGTAGATTTTATTGATGATTCCTAGTCATGACCTCGCCTGATCTTTCCTGTCTTAATTCTTAATCTAAGAAATACGGCCCTCTGTTTTTTCCTACATAAAGAAACAGTTTGTCATTAGATATTCAAGTCCTGAAGTTTTCTAAGCTTCACACACAAGCCTCAGGAGAATAGCTGAGTCGTCTGCATAGAGAATAAGATGGACAGGCATCCTTCAAGTCTTTAATATATAATAAAAAGCAGCCCTAGAGAAGTCCCCTGAGGAACACCACATCTGATAGTTTTTAGTGTTGACATCTACTATTTGTGTCCTTCCAGATGGGGGAAGAATTGATCCATTGAATGACTGACTTGCTAAACCCCATGGTGTTCAGCTTAACAGCAGGATGCCATGTATCCGGTATCAAAGAAAATGAAACCTGAAATGGGTCTTTCTGAATCCTCACTGTAGTTTAAATAATATGTTTCTTAAATCTTTTGAACAGGAGGACACTTCATATTGAAACTGGTCTATAATTTACTTGCTCTAACTCATCACCCTGCACTCCTGAGATCTGACATCACCTCCTCCTCGTCTATGGACATTGATTAACTGGGCTTCGGCAGGTGTAATACACTCTGCTCTATCCCTCAGGAACCTGGCAGGTATATTATATAAATCTGTTGCGATATTGTAACTCAGTTCCTTCAGCCTCTTAAAGACTGAATTCTTTGTCATCCTGTCAAAAAGAAAGAGAGTGAGAATAAAAGCTCCTTTACCAGAACTTTCTGCAACTTTGAGTTCAAGCATCCCGCCCACTTCATTTTAAACTTTGCTATTAGTGTCCAGACTAAAACCTTTGGGTTTGGATTGCATAGTTTGCATGAGTCATTTCTGTACTTAGTTATTTTGAATCTCCCTGTTCACATTTTTTAATCTCTTATAGGATATGCAACTGTATGCATCATTGTTTTCCTATAATGAGCTGACAACCTGAGACTTTCATGAGCTCCCCAAGGCTCGTGTAGTAACCCTTAAGTTTCTGACTGAAAGAAGAATGGACTGGAGTTGTTCATTGTGCTAGATCAAATAAAAGCAATATATGAAAAGTTTAGTTTAATTTGTTGCAAGGTCTCACTTGCTAACATGTGGGATCTACAAAATCTACAGTAAAAAGAAAAACAGTATTATGCAGTATTACAATATTTTTCTCAAGGGTATATCGTAAAGGGAGGCCTGTGGTTTAAAGAAATTATTGGACATTTCGGGAAATATGCTTTCTTGCGAGAATTATGCGATAGCCGCTGTTAGCCCAAGCTGAAACAAAATTGACATGTTTGTCTCTGCCTGTTATCTTTAAATGAAATGTATCATCACATCTTGGTACTTCAGTTCGTTCCCCTAACCCAACCTACCTCATGCTGGGTAACTAAGTTAGCGTAAGCTTAGTATATCTCATTATTCAATCTAACATTAGTATAATTTAACTGTATTAGATGTAATTAGGAGCCCCAGAGGTGTTTATGAATAAAAAACGAATCTGTGCTCTTTAATTAGTAATTCACAGATTAGTCTGAGACCTTCAGGGTTCTCTACGACATAAACATGAGCAGTAAGGTTTCTAAATTGTGAAACTGTAGAGCCAGGTGAAAGAGGCTGTACTCCAAAAACATAAAAGGATTTAGGGGTGTTTGTATCCTTACAGTCAAACTACAGAAAAGGGAATGGGATCAAGAACTGGTTCCAGTTGAGGATTGTTATGCCTCCAAGCTTATTAGGCCCCTTTTATCGATTCCGGCAATTATGTGCTGTGAAACAGTGACTTCAAACTCATGTGTCTATGCTGCTGGCAACATGAAGGAGTCGTGGTGGGAAGGAAATGAAATGGTCCAAAATGTGGCTTCATTTCATGAAGAAAGATGCTAATAAATGTCTGTAAAACGATGAACCACCAATATGCTGAGACGTCTTTCAACCTGACGTCATCTGAAAAACTAGGAACGCCGTGACACTCGACTCACAACAACCTGTGAGGGCCTGTGTTCTTCTTTGCAGAAAAAAACAGAATCGATAATGGATTGGACGGCTAAAGGCCAACTCACACCGGACGCGGAACGGAAGCGTCACGGTACCGCCGCGGTCACCGCAGCAAATAGAAGCCAGGGCGCGGCTCAGAAGCGTCCCAGAAGCGGCTCTCCGCGCCACGGCGCAAGCTTTTTCGTTTCATTTATATTTTTACCACGAGCCGCGGCTGAACCTCGTAAATTTCAACAGAGCACTGCGCACCAGACAGGAAACCCGACACAGAATCAACATAAAAAACTTCCGCCCCCTTTCAAAATAAAACACAATACGCAGTTCATATAGCTTTTTACAACTTCACATCAACGTTACGTCATGACCGGTGGCACCAGGTGATCAAAGATCGATCAAAGGGTCTCAACATGGACGATGAGAGACTGATTGTTGAAGTGGAACAACACACAATCATTTATGACACAACAGATGCTTTTTATAATCTCCTCCACGTCGGAGAAGCAAAGTCAGCTGTTTGTTGTTGTTGTTTCCTTTATACACTGTTTGTCGCGTGATCTCGTGATCTTGCGTGAAAACGGCCGGCTCACTCGCCTGCCGTTCCTCGGCTGAAAAGTGTAAGTTGGCGCCAGGCAAAGGACCGCGGCAATACCGTTCTGTCTTCTGTGTGAGTCCCGTGTAAGCGGTGTGGATATCTTGGAGCCGTTAACAGAAAGCTTTGTTATTTAACGACAATCGATCAATTAACTATATTTCTCCAGTATGACTAGCACGCTTTTCACCTAACCAAGCCACTGTACATTTTCTAATAAAGAAGAAGACCAAATAAAGAGCAGGACAGAGCTGCTATCGTTACTCTATCACGATCAATAGCTAAATTAAGATATGCTGGTAGAAGATAAACAAAATGTTCAATGCATTCCTTTTGCTCTAGGCTAAAAAAAGCTAAAATAAGGACACTATAGCTCTTGTTAGAGCCCCGAGCATACCACTGCAGTATGTCTGGACGTCCCAAACCAAAGAAAAATGCTCAGGTGTTATCTGTTTAGCTACAAAGACAAACATCTGTGCCAGTGCAGTACAGTGTTTGTAGTTTTACTTTAGTGTTCCTGCTGCTTGCATGAAGGTTTCAGATGTACCGGGCTTTTTCAATTTGTTGCAGAGCTATGAGGGCAGAGATGCACGGCACTAATTCAGTATGCAGTATCGACCTCGCAAGATTTAAAGAAAAAAGCTGTGCAAATCCACAATGTATTACGGCACATGCTCCTGCATGTGTTGTTTTTTTAAAATATGCTATTGTGGACACCTTCTGCCACACCTGGGATGAATGTTTGTCTTTTTTTCTCTGTTTAGAGACGCCTCATGTTTTGTTTTACGTGGATTAATACTGAGTTATAATTCAGTTCAGGGGTTATGTGTCCCAACGGATGTAATCAAAGTGAACGGTGCTCTGCATATCTCAAACCAAGTGCTGCAAACAATCTGCCTAAAGTGCCTCACTGTTTAGAGACAATATATTCAATCACACCTCGATATTCTCCTCTGAAATGCCAGTAGAAAGGTCAGAATTAGGTTTGAAATTCAACGCAGCACACCTGCCACTACATAGCTTGGAGAACAGAAGGAACCCGGGTTACTAAAATGCTCTTTTCTCCAGCAGAGTTTGTTCCCGAAGCTACACGACCATAAAACCACAGAGTGTAAACTTCTCGGGATGACCTTCTGTTTGCCGTCTAATGAAATTCATGTAAAGTCGAGAGATATGCAGTTTACTTAAAATGACTTTTCTTGCTGGATCTTTTCTTATCTCGTAAACAGTCGATCTGACAGCATGAACGCACCCGGGAACAAATCAAGCTGGAGTCGCAGATAATCTCCCAGCAAATGATTTTAGGATCAGATTCATTAACAGAGGGTATTATTGCTTTTTTTTTTTTTCCTTCCTCTCCAAGATATAACACAAACATCAGAGAACAGGCTTCAACACATTTACCTCCACTTTAATTCCAAAGAAATACAACATGTTAGATAAAAGGCCATCAGAAACCTCTGTCCGTCCATGTAACAATTGTTAAGGACAAGGATTGCATGTCTTTTTTAAATTTATTTTATATGTTTGACACGTTTGCTATTCATGGAAGTGTAGCACCACTGTATATCCTTAAACAATCCACTCGACACTCGAGTTCAGACCATGTTATCATATAATTAAAGATGGATTTTTGAATGTAGTTATTAATTCTGAAGATTAAATGAATAATATTCATAGTGGTGATACAATTTCATGCATAACCAGCAATCATCTGTGTTAAAACACTGTCGGTTCAGCTTGTTTTTGCACTGAACGTCCTGAACATCTGACCTTGAATTGCTTTTAAGTGTTTGTGTGCGCGAACAGTGCCCAAAAATATGCTTTTTTCCAAAAAAGTCCACATCATTTGGGAATCACAACATACAACTGTAAACATTTAATGTTCACTTTTATATTTACATCATTCTGTGCTTTGAAATATTACATGACATTTCTCTGCCAGGACACAGAGGAAAACCTGCACAAAAAGAAAAGTCTTAAACAACTTTAGGCTCCCATTTTAAGGCCTTTTGTACTAATATGAAATCAGAAATCTCTCCTGTGGACATAGTCTGAAATATCACAGAGCCCCACCTCTATTTATCACTGGTTGCTTTGGAAGGAGACAGAAATCAGAAAAATAATAAAAAAAAAGAAAATGCATGAGTGCTGACATCCAGGATAGAAGCACAAATATATAACACATTGGTATGAATGCACAAAGACTGAAAAGTAGGACCTCTTCACACATCTCTGAATGTATAATGAGGCAAGAAATGTTAAAGTGAACTGACAAGTTCCTGCAAAGGCAAACCAACTTGTTTCAAAACTTCTCTCTTATTTTTTTTGACATTTCGTGGATGATTTTGTTATAAAAAATGAAACTGTGCCGGGAGAATCGATGTTTTGTAAAAATGTAGATTGAGCTGCACCCACTGAAACCTCGACTATCCCAAATAGTTTTCACAGCTTCTCTGTTGACTCCCACAACACCCTAAAAATGAAAATATCTGGAGTGTTTCACAATGTTAAAAATGTCGATTCATTTTTCTGTTTCTGACAGTTTCTATTTAAAAAAAAAAAAAGATATTCCACCAACTTGCATGTGTTTCCTCTGATGGTGTCTTTATACTGAAAGAGGCGGAAAGGGAATATACTCCACTGTTTGTGGTACAATACATGGTAACGTTGGAAAAAAACATGTGAGATGATCTCAGTAAAACCATAAAGTTCATTCCAAACATTCCAGCACTGAAACATTATGTGAATATCAGACAAAGACGGAGAAGAAGGAATAATAATAATTAAAAAAAACTCTCCATTGATTGAAGCAAATGTGGGGTAAGACCGATGATAACTGGCTCTGTTTCAACTCTTTGATGCTGCTGGAAAATATGAGCTCCACAATCACAGACATTAATTCAAACTGCAGAAGTCCCTATCTGTTGTGGACTAAATAAATTATGTATATACATACAACATACTGAAGAGATTTAAAAATGAGGATGTGTGGATGTAAAAAACAAAAAACAGAATAAATCATAGTCTGTTTCTGCAGCCTTAAAATTCGTATCATGTTTGTATGTCACACACTAACATCTGTGTGGAGTTCACTCTATAAGAAGGTTATTTCACTTCTTACACAGTTAAAAGAAAATTTGCATTTATGCTATACAATGAAATAATTATCAGAAACGATCATTAATTACAGTGGTAGTTAATGAATTATGAAAACATTTATTCATCTGGACAGTGGTTCACAAAATGTTTCATTCTAGTCGTTTAAATTACAAACGTTCACTTTCATTTGTTTTCTATGTTTAAATCAAAGCGATGTTGCATTTTTCTTATTGCCAACGCTTCTGTGATGACATGAAAACGAAACCTTTGGAAAAAAATATCAAGATTTATAGCCAGACCTCTTCAATACATCAATTAACTGGGACTTTTAAAAACTTTTTGATTTCCATGACATAGAATAATGTATTTACTGATACTGTAATCATTTCAGTGGCACAGTCCAGCTTTTCAAACAATGTGAGCAAAGCCAAATATAAAAGTGATGCAGCCTAAATCTACGGATTGTTTCAGTTTAGCAAAATAAATATACATAGTGTCATAAAAATAGCAAGGTGAATAAAGCCACCGTATCTGTACTTCTTCCTCTAAAAAGACGTCTGTCGGTGCATATGTTTGCAGTATTAATATTCAGTGAGTAAAGTTTTCTTGAGTTGGTGACGAGTTGTGACAAAGCGAGCTGAGGCGCTCTGACCTCCAGAATCACCTCCATCGAGAGTGTCAAAAAAAAATTATGCCGATGATGCCCAAGGCAACTTATCAATCACTGACAACAACAAAAAATCTGATCGGTGAACGTGACCGTCCAAAAACACTTTGGGGAGATTGAACCTGATGAGTTTACAGATGACTCTTTTAACAGTGCAGCTGCACACTGCAGCACCAGCAGCATCAGCACACACACTGCAGTGAGGCAGACAGCATCTCTGCTGCAGACGTGAAGTGGGGAGAGCCGTCACATACTGTAAGCTCAAGAGCAACAATTAAGGAGTTTATGAATTCATCAGTTATCTCAGGCTGCCCAGCGGAAGCTGTTTATGCTCACCAACTGTGACAGGGATCTGTCTATTATCAGCACATTAACCAATTATGGTTCTCAGGTGCCCATTAAACTTTATTAAGGTCCATAAACCACAAGTCGACTCGTTCAAGTCTATTACACCTACACAGGTAGAAATTACATTCATATACTGCTAAATAGATTTTGTGAGAAACGTAATGCCGCCTGAATTTAGTTTTTTTTATGTTTTATTATAGCCACCTGTACCCTGACAGCTAAAATAGTAACATATTTTGTTAAGGTCAAGAAAAAATTGAGGTTTTGGTTAAATACTGAAAAAGGCAACAGTGATTTGTGAGGCCCAATTCACTTTTTTGACATTTAACCGAAACTCTAATTTTTCACAACCTTAAAACTGCAACAACTGCTTTTTTTTATTTATTTTTTTGATAACTACGGGGTTGCGGAAACAAACTTTTTCCAGGTTTTGTGCAAACTGACTGAACTGGCATCTGTTATTAGGTAAATTATTAAAGCTCTCAGCGATGTTGAGTCACTATAATACTCTAGTTCGCTAGTTTGAGAAAGAGATTGCGGGACGTCACTCGTGCTCAGCACATCCGTTTGCCATGTTAGTGATGTAGCTAGCCGGCTAGTACAGACAGTAACGAGTAGACGTGCAAATAAAAAAATCCAGGCATGACTTACATTTACCTCAAGTCGTATTTGGCAAAAAAAAAGATTTGGTGGAATATAAATGTGATTTCTAGTAGAAAGGGTCAGATTAACAGACAGGCCGCAATTCTTTAAAAGCAAAATATCGGGAGTGAGGACAGATTAGGACAGAACGGGCCTCTGGACACCAACACACTGGATCCCTTCTACCTGTGAGCGAAACCCTCAGACTGAAGGCCACGACCATCAGGCCATCTGTGAAGTCAGTTTGTGTATCTTTGCGGTGGATTTGTTTCCTTGTAGTCTTGTGGTATTTCTTTGTGATTGCTTTGCAACTTTTGTGTCTCTTTGTAGTGCTTTTGCACGTCTTTACAGTCATTTTTGTGTTTCTTTGTGGTTGCTTTTTGTCTCTTTTTCATGTTGTGGTAGTTTTGTGTCTCTTTGTAGTCCTTTAGCAGTCGTTTTTTGTGTTTCTTCAGGCCTTGATGTTCTTTTGTGTAACTTTTTACACCATTTTGTGGTTGTTTTGCATCTCTTTGTAGTCCTTTACAATCGTTTTTATGTTTCTTTGTGGTTGCTTTTTGTCTCTTTTTCATGTTGTGGTAGTTTTGTGTCTCTTTGTAGTCCTTTAGCAGTCGTTTTTTGTGTTTCTTCAGGCCTTGATGTTCTTTTGTGTAACTTTTTACACCATTTTGTGGTTGTTTTGCATCTCTTTGTAGTCCTTTTGCGTCTCTTTGTAGTCCTTCTGCGGATCTTTACAGTCATTTTTGTGTTTCTTTGTGGTTGCTTTTTTGTCTCTTTTAAGTCAAGTTGTGTCTCTTTGTAGTCCTTTAGTCATTTTTTGAGTTTCTTCTGGCTTTGTGGTTGTTTTGTGTAACTTTTTAGGACATTTCGTGGTTGTTTTGCGTCTCTTTGTAGTCCTTTTGCAGTAATTTGTTGTGTTTCTTCAGGCTTTGTGGTTGTTTTGCGTCTCTTTGTAGTCATTTGGTGCCTCTGAAGTTGATTGGATTGTCTTGGTCATTTTGCAGTAACATTTCGTAGATGAACTCCAGTGGCCCAGAACGGTCCCTTGTGCCCATGAGGCCTATTCAGTAATCCGTCTTTCTTCTGATCATTAAACACACTTTGCAATAAACATCAATCATAAATAAATAAATAAGTCAAATTCAACAACAATTCGATTATCAGTGACCCACACCACTATCATACCTCTCATTTGGCCAACTCCTGTCCTGGAACAATTCAAGACAATACTCTGCAATGTGAATACTATAGTGATGACAAGTCACACAAGTAATGCAATACAGTTTACATCCAAAAGGCTGATGCACTTGAATGCAACAGTCCGCCATGAAAAACAAAAAAAATCAGTATGCTAAATATATTCCGAGAAGTTAAAGTTTGAAAAGTATTTTTGGGATGTTTCAGTGTTCCTCTCTGAGGCTGCTTGAGTGGCAGGAACATACA
This sequence comes from Collichthys lucidus, assembly GCA_004119915.2. Classification (NCBI taxonomy): domain Eukaryota; kingdom Metazoa; phylum Chordata; class Actinopteri; family Sciaenidae; genus Collichthys; species Collichthys lucidus. The sequence goes on from CM014087.1 coordinate 4,513,233, forward strand.
GTAGCGATAGGGAACATTTCAAGTCTCTTTCATCTGGACGGGGGACTGCACTTCCAGAGAATGTGAACGATTTCCAAAAGTCTTATTTCTTCTCTGTTATGATCCGTTTCCATCTTTTTTTAAATTTTTCAACCACTTGCCAAGATCCGACAGGAGACGCGGTAGCAATGTTTTGATTATACAGTGACAACACATTATGAAGAAGTCAGTAAGCTTACAATCTTTTTTTTTTTTTTTCTTACAGAGGGAACACAAGAAAGCCAGAAAATGTTGAGTATTGCCATCCACCAACGAGGTTTCCCTTCTCCAGCTTCAGGTAGACTTTGTCCTCTTTTTCTAGATAGAGCAGAACTCCATTGGTGGCCGCCTCACGGGTTACATCTTTGTCACCAGCAAAGGCAGAGATGACTGGTTTCCCATTCAACATCAAGTTCACCTGGACAACAGAAATAACAGTTAGCAACAGTAAAGCAGGAAGGTTGTGTATTTCTTATTTGCAACATCTTGAGGTTGATGAGATGGCACCGAGCTGCTAATAGGAACTTATTGTTTATGGGATGAAAAGGCTCGTTCCAGATTTGGTCTACATCTTCCAGCGGAGCGTTTATTCTCATTCATGTATGTTTTATAGAAGCAGGAGGGAAACAAGGTCAATCCAACAGACATTGTTTACATGGATAAGCCAATGGGCTCACGTTAAAGGACTGTGCATGAATTTCTGACTGACTTTTCTCAAAGAGTTTCTGGATTTCCCATCCCAGATTTATATTTTATAATATTTAATAATGAGCTTTATTCATGAGGCACAACATCATACTTTTACAGATGTTATTGGATTTAGGTGAAGGGCTTATTTAATGAACCAAACCACTTGAGTTAGTACTGTATATATGGGACCATGTTTCCCCTCCCCTATCTTTTTGTAGCAGTTCTGGCTCATTATAAGCAAATTACATATTTATGTATCTTGTGTTTATCTTATTGTTGACATACATACTTTTTTTTTCTTCTTCTTCTTGTTGAGATGTATTTATAAGCTCTTCTGGGTTTTGTTTTTTAATCTAATCCTAAATACATAATGTTTTTGGGCTTTTCTCTGGAGGGAAGTCTTCTCATTTGTACAAATAGATAAATAAATAAAAATAGATTAAAACAATCTGATTTTAAGACTTTTAAAATAAACAAATAAGACATATTTAAAATGCTTTTTCTGCTTTGCCTCTTTTAGTTTAATAGTCGAGATTTACGATACTGTTATATTACTTAAGGTATTGAGTTGGGGGTTATGCAGGTTGTTTTCTAAGGGGAGGGTCCTAATGAAATATTAATATAGTTGTGCAGAGATTTTCTTTTTTAAAAGCTTCCCCCCTCGTCTCCACACCAGTCCCCTAAGTAACACATTTTGTCCCGATCAGTTCCACATCTATGTGAGATAAACAAACAAACAAAAAGAAAGAAAGCTGATACCTGAATGGTTTGGCTCTGGTACACTTTAATGACATGGAAGTTAAAACTGTAGACTCCTTTTCTCGGGGACAAAAAAACTGACTCAAACGTGAAGTAGTTTCCTATGTTCACAAGAACCTACGAGAGAGGAAGAAGAAAAAACAGGCTGTGATAAAAGGTGTTTGTACAGACCGCACTGTGACAATTAAACACACAGGTATTAAATCAGCAACACACACAAACTGAGTGCGACACACTTCAGACATTTACCATAATTCAGCTTTTCTCAATGAACCTGAAGCCAGAATTTAACTCCCCAATCCAAGAGGACCCAAAAATGATGCTTTGTGACATTTTTATAGACTTATTCCACTTTGAGGCAAAGACAAGAACCTAGAAGTCTGAGTGTTGATTAAGAAATAAGATGATCCACCCTGAATATGTCAGCAGAGCTCTTAACGCCGAAGGCTTGACGCCCCGTCAGATCACATTAGACACCAAATGAACTTCTCCGGGTCGTGACTGATGGAGGCAGCAGCGTCTCAAACACTTAAATCCTACCTGTTAAAGACGCCAACGCAGCCTCGGCCAGGACCTTTGACAAAAAAACAAAAGTGTCTTTCATAGCAACAGCATGCACATGATCCACACCAATCAGATCAGTTGCAATGTGTTATGACAGAGAGAGAGAGAGATCATGTTATGTAACTCAGAGGAGAGGGCAGAGGATCAGGTGATTGGCTTTTCTTACAAACACCTTACACTGCCCACCGCTGTATGACTAATCAAATCTGCCTGATTTGTTTGGGGTGTGTGTGTGTGTGTGTGTGTGTGTGTGTGTGAGAAGGTGAGGTAGTGCGCGCGCGTGTGCCATCGCGTGCACGCCAGGCGCGTGTTGGTGAGATAGCTTGAGGCAAAAACTGATGAATGCATGTGGAGGATCTGCAGCTTTCAAACATAAATCCTGCTCACTCACAAACCAGGGCTGCGTGTGTGATATGTGCACCTGCACAGAATCCACATGCTCGACTATAACAACTATAGCCTCAAACTAAAAACTAAAAAAAGGGAAAGGGGGGTGCAGCCACACTTAAACTGCAATGACACTTTAATGTTCTGCACCACAAGTCAAAACAGAGCTGGAGGATGAAGCTTCATCACCAACAGAAAGACTAAGATTGACAGAAGGCTGTCAGCTTTGACAGATCATTGGGATGATGAGCTGCAAAGTGTCATTTAAAGACAATTTAACCACTTTTTCACACTGGTATAGTTCATAAAAATCATCTTAACCTGGTCGAAGTAGATTATTCTCGTTTTGTTGCTCATCTCCGACGGCTCATGGTTGTTGCTCCGGACTGCGGAGAAAGCCACCTTGGAGTTGGCGGCGCGCACTGAGATGCCGAGCGGAGAGGACGAACCCTTCCAGTCCGTGGCCGGGTTAGAGTCGCAAACCACGAGACATTTACCCTCCAGGACGATAGGCTCCGTGTCATTCTGAGCTCTCGCCACCTCAGAGATCACAGTCCAGCTGAGTATCAGTATGAGGGAGTTCACCATGGCTCGCACTCTCTGTGACAGCTGTGGCAGGCGAAAAAAGAGAGACCGTCTCCTGCACCACACAAGTTTCCGAGTCCCTCCACTGGTCTCCCCCTCGTCGCAGACGCGTCTGACGCTGTGATATTCTCTTATTGGATCCAGAAATGTGCCATATCCGTGTTAGGCATCAACATAAAAAAAGAGTATTAAGTCAAAACCTTTTTTTAAAACACAAAAATCACCGATTGTTGTCTATGCGTCTCATTTTCAGGTGTATTTAAAGCTCGTGGATGAGACAAAAGTAGACCATGTGGAATGGTTTAGAGGAGACTGGTCCAGTCTGAGAGGAAAATCAGTCGATAGATCGTCCATAGCCCTCACTCCCACTCCGAATAACGCGTCTGACAACAGCTGGTCCCCGCAGTGATGTGCTGCGTGTGTGCGCGCCCAGCAATCCACTTTACGCACGCACATGTGGCAGAAGTTCTAATTAACTGTGCCTGCGTAATTTGCCAAAAGCTTATTTTTTTCCTTTCTCTAATTCTTTATAAAATATCTCCCAAGTTAAATATACATTCTTTAATTAGCTGCGTTAATGACACTGAAAAGATACACTGGATGTCCTTTTCTCTGGTCTACGAGCAAATGGGTAAAATAATTATCTCCAACACACATTTCTGCAGGTTTTCCAGTTTTTAAGGACTCTAATGTAAAAGTATAGAACTGAAAATTCCCCCAAGCGAGAGTTTTACTGTCAGAGCCCCCTGTCCACTGGCTCTGCAGTGACTCATCATAATCTCGTTGCACAGGTGGGCTGAAAATCTTTGAAGCTTGACTTCCATAGAAGTCAGGGATGGGACTTTTACTCTTTATATGGTTGGCTTGGTGACATCATCCTTGACTTCAGTCTTCCTGCAGCAAAACCTCTGTTTGTTTGTCTCACTGAATCTGGAAGTCAAAAAGTTAAAATGTTGGAAAAATCTAATGTGGCATTGTTTCACCGTAAAGTTTATGCTGGGTTTAATGAATTCATCGCTTGTATACGCTTGTCTGTCACCTTATTAAATCAACAAGTCACCCACAGTGTCCTGCGAGAGTATTGACAGAAGATTAGAGGTGTGAGCACATCACCTCTGTCCTTGTGTCACTACAGGGTCCCCACAAAGCACAAGATCAATTTGAACGTCCTTCCTTTGACTTATAAAGTGCTACATGAGCCGGCTCACTTATTATGTCATTTCGTTATAATGTCCTGCATTGTTTCCTAGACAGGATTATGTAATTTTGGACTATTTACACTGTAGGTAGATTAGAGACAGATGTTTAATTAAATGCCAAAGTATAGATCTTTAGTCAGATCACAGCAGGTTAAACATGTAAAACATGTCTAGTGGCAAATGAATAATTCAGCATAGTTTCAAAATGAATAAGTGATGCACAGATATTTACTTACGTGTCATTTTGTGAGGAAATAACAGACATGAAATGAAGATTTACAGGTTTATTAATTCATGTGTTAACAACTATAACTTCTCCAATAACTGCTGTATAAACAATTGGCGTCAGTCATAATGAAACATTTATTAATCTCGCATTGATTTTATTTTGATATTGTTGTTTTGGATTCTTTGTATTTTTTTTATTCCAGGGGTCGGTGACTCTTTGTTTGTGTTTCTATTATTATTTTTACTCATTTCACTTTTTCATATCCGGCTTATAATGCAGCTTTTTGTCTGTGTTGATATTGTGTGAATTTAAACTATTGTGGAAGTTCATGGGAATCCACATAAAGAATAAATTATGACATTGCTGTAGTGACACGCTTGCACATGTGTGCATGTAAACATGTACAGTACACGTGTGTGAATCATTCCCAGGCAGGTGTTATAAATTCATGAAGACACGCAGAGCTCGAAGGTTAATTCATGCCTCTGGAAATGATAGTTTGACCAATAAAAAACCCCCAAACCAAACAAACTCAAGGTCCGCTCACTGGATTTCATCTCAAAGACTCTCAGGCTTCATCAACAGTCGTCCTTATATCTGCTAATAACTACATTACACCATGTCATAAGCTATTTTTTAAACTGATTTAAAGCATTTAAAGGTTTATTTGTCACATAAACAAACAATATTTGAAGTAAAATGTAAACCAGTTTGAAAAAGAAGAGCCAGAAAAGAAATATAAATAATTTAAAGTATGAATGCATAAAATATTTGAATATACAAATGTTGCAATTAAAGACAAACGACACAACAACCTTTTAATAGACCCAGTTCAGATGTGCAGGGCAGTGCAAAGGTGTGTGCATATCGCTTATAAAAGCTGAATAGGGGCTTAAAATTAAAAATATAACAGACAGACAGACCTTAGAAACCTTGTTTTAATTATTGGCTTCATAAAGCGTGCTTTGTGCTATTAAACTAAAGCCTGAATCCTAAAAAAAAACAAAATACATTTGGTGTTGGGGACTCGTTTGCTTCCTCATTAAAATCCATGCAGCCTCTTTGATCGCTGTGCCTGAACAACAACAGATCATTAGGTTACACTGTCGAAAGTGAGGAAATGGCAGAATTTTAAAAACAGCCGAACAACCAAATGGATCTGAACCCTGACACGTGTGAGCCCGTGCCAACACGCGATGTGGCGAAAAAGCCTTTCGCATATAAATGTTTAAAAACAGAAGAGTGTGCAGTCAAGTGCAGCTTGTCATCAACAGATTTCAGGTGGCGGTGGTTTGCATGAATAGATTAGTGAAATCTGCTTTTATGTAATCGGAGGCGCTGCCAGTTCTGTTGGAGTTTAAAACAAAAGAAAGTTGTTACTTCATCTAGTCGTCTATTTTCTATCTAGTGCATCCATTAAAGAATATAAAAAAAATGCATTCTCAAATGCAAATGTGCAAATGTTTTGTTTTTCGGCATCAATCTATCTGTAAATGGAAGATTATCTGAGGATATCACAGCCACGACCTGAATAGCTGCCATTTTGTGAGATATGTGTCATCACCCAGCTCTGACAAATGGTTTAGTGCCTAATGTTGTGCATGTCAATATGTTTCCATGGCAATAGAGTTGTCAGGGATGAGAGGCGATGGCTTCTAACGTGCCAAGAAAGTCTTTACTGGAAATGTTCGAGAGAGAGAGAGAGATGGAAAAAAATAGTTTTCTAACTTTTATTGGAAGAGGACTGGCTGTTAACTGACCCGAGGCCCACTGGAGATAACTTCAGGTGCAGATAAAAGAAACTAATCCTGGGGAAACAAATCCAGTGTACCCACTTGTGAAGGAAGCAATGTGGAAAAGACACTTTTCAGTGTGTGACACTTGAAGGACAAATAAAGGATCAGTATAGAGAGTGATGTTCAAGCTTTAACGCAAAGTTAGAGGTACCTATGTACATTTTCTCAGGTAGATTTTTGAGGTTGTATGTCCGCTTTTTTTGGACACTAAGTGAGGTACAGTAAGGAAGACAGCAGGACTAGTTCGTAGACAGTCAGTCACAGAAATCTATTTTCTCTGTACTGCACTGCAGTGTTGTGGTCAAGACTGCCTAAACCAAGACCAAGACCAGAAACGAGATCAAGACTTTGAGGGGTTGAGACCAAGGCAAGTCAAAACCAAGAATAAGACCAGACAGTAGCCTGTTTAAATAGCAAATGTTCACTAAATCTTTACATACCGCTGTATGTAAGTCCTCTTTGTTCGAGACTGAGACAAAACTGATTCCGTTACGAGACCAAGACCATCAAAAAGTAGTCCGGAAACTGGTCTTGAGTCCAAAGACTGATCTTGAGTACTTCGACACTGCTGCTCTCCTTCTTGCATGATCAGATATTTAAATCATGTAAGTGCTTGTTTGCTAATATTGTTGTCACATTATTTTCCAAACCTCCCCACATGTTGGGTCAGGGAGCATGTGTGGATCGGCGGCACGCATCCAACATCGACAAGCAGCCTCGACACCCCTCAGGGCTGTGCTCCACATCCTTTCATAACTCTGTGGCTGCCCACAGCTGAGACACGATAATCAAGTTTTCTGAGGGCATACAGAAGAGAGGTCAGAACCCTGAGATCTTGGTGGAAGGACAACGACCTCCATCGCGGCGTCAGCAAAAACGAAGGAGCTACAGCGGAGAGCGCCAGCAGCTTCGGGTTAATTTTTGGGTTCAGCGAGGACCTGACCTGGACTCACCACACTGACACCACCACAAAGACAATAGCTTTTCTTTCTCCACAGGCAGAGGCTAAACTGGCTGCATCACTGCCTGGTACGGCAATAGCACCACCCTCACCTGTACAGCATTGCACCAATCACCAAGAAGGAGGATGTCTACACCTGCAGGAACAAGGACAACAAGATTGCAAAGACCCCAATCACCCACAAACGACTATATCCTATATTTGTTACATGTACTCTATTTTATGTATTCTCAGTTTTTATTTGCATGATTTTTCCTTTTGTAAAACTTTCATTGTCAATGAGTGCTTCATTGTGTTGTGCATTTGAAGATAAAAAACTTGAATTATCTGTTCAACTACAAAATTACCACGGCCAGAATGAATCCTGTGATTGATGAGAACGAGAACTCCAAGGTCAATAGACTCATGGCCTTTTTTTTTTTCCTCCATTCACTATTTTTTTCATTTCAAGATTATTATTTCAGGATTTAAATACAGTGGAAAAATCTCTCGTTTCAGGGAATATCACATCAATCTTTTGCGACCTTGTTTCGGTCGTTCAATGAGGTCCTTTTGCCCGAAACTACTTCAGCGTAGAACACACATAATATGTCGAGTACACAGGTGTCGCAGTGTTAGTCTGAGCTGAAGTCCAGTAATTAAATAACAACAACAAAAAAAATCAGTTCCACCAGTTTTCATCTGCGAACATATCACATTAATATTTCACCTGCTGCCTCCAGCAATTAAAAAAGAAATGCAGTTTATAGAGGACTCGGGTGGTTTTTAGCATCAAAGAGACAAATGGAAAGAAAGAAAAATATATTCAAACCCATCACTGGGTCTTGATAAAAGCATGTCTCTGAGGAATTTAATTAGTGGTCAAAAGGAGTGTATGTACTCTGCATATAACTCACTGATCATGTCGGACAGCCCCGTCGTGCATAATGAGCTGCTTTGGTAATCTTCAAAAAATAGGCGCAGGCTCATTTTTTTAGGAAGTCATTGTGTATATACTTTTACACTAATTAAACATAAATCCAAAGTAGTGCGTGCGCCACTTTTCAGTGCAGTAAAATAGGCCAGAGGCAATCAGGAGATACGAGCTGTCAGTCACCGGCAGAGGCGGCTGCTATCCTCCACAACAATGCTTTAACTGTTGAATCAGTTATTTAATATATATATCTTGATTTCTCTGCGTCACGGGGGCAACGCAACAAACTGTAAACACATCGCTGAATCTCCACTTGAAACTGATGTCACACCTTAGCAAACAGTTCCTTATTCAAATATCCAGCAGAGCAGACACGCAGTCGCATTAGCATTTGTTCTTTTGAGTCCAATATTCACTCTCCTTCCAGCTCCGGTCTCCACTAACTCCTGAGTAAAAACATCTTGACTTTTACGGCTGATAAATACTCTGATATTTTTTTTACCAGCTAGTCAGTTTGCTGACTTTGTTGTCTCATGCTGAGCAGGTTGTGTGTGTGTGCAGAAAACAGCTGCTGCTGGAAACACAAATTCTCAGTGGGTTCATAACTACGTGCGACACCTCTCACATTACAGCAGTCAATGGATTTGTTGTTAAAAATTTTGATTAGAGCGGCTGTAAATAAATAGGCGGATGCATTGAAGCTGTAACGTTTGCACTTTTGGTGAAATATGGAATTTATTCCCTCTGTTGCCAATTAAACTGGCAGCAAACTTCCCAAACTGAAGTGGAAACTATGGAAATGCAGTCCCAATATGGCATCACTTACAAATCTGCATACAGTACGTGTCGGTCTCTCTTTTCTTTTTTTAACTTGTTTTGTACAATGTTGCTCTGCAATCTCAAAAATTAGAGGCAACACATTTTTGAGCTGTCGGTAAGAACAGCACAGGTTCACTACATGAAATCAGGAGGCAGATGCTGGCATGTAATGACACATCCAGTATTTTAGACCAGTAAAGACTGGAATCACACCAGTTCATGCTCCATTTATAAAAATAAAGAATAACACCTTCACACTTGCACCTTTGTGCTCCAGCTGTTCGTTAATGAACTTTTCTTTACCGGAGCTCTTGAGTGCCTTGCTCAAAGACGAGGAATTCACACCGCTGTTGTCGTGATATGATAAACACATCGTAACTCCGCAGTGGTGGCGATAGAGCTCATACAAGGTGAGGTTTCATTCTCGTAATGACAAAGTGTAGCATCGAGAACAACAAATAAAATGGAAACCATTATAATGAAGTTATGTCACCTATCGCTTTAATTTCAAAAGTAGCACAAAGATCAAGAAAAAAAAAAGCCTTAATGATCCGTCCAGTGAAAGTTTTAACAAATTAGAAATGTAAAAATAATAATTAGATAAAGCTAAATGAAGGAAACACTTGACGAACTAGTTTTTTTTTTTTTGCATGTTTCCCGCTAATGAATCACATCAGCTTCTCCGGATGCAAAGTTTTAATTAAAATCAGTGGTTTTCTGCTTTAACAAGAAAACGTGCAACTTTTCTTTCTCAGTATGGGGCCTGCTTCATTATACCACCGCGGTTCACAGTTACAGCTTCAAATAGTGTTTTTGCTGTCAACTGATTAAAATGTCAAATGCGCAAAACCTGTAGAACAAATTAATCAGTTCTAACCACGGCTACCTTTTTTGAAGGGGGATTTTGTGCTTCTCATCATGTCATCGCTGCCACGGTGCAGATGTGGTCTTTTAATCAGAGGCAGGCGGCCTTGGAGCTCCTCCTGGAGAGATGGGATAGGAAATGTCCCCGACCGCAGCACGATTGCATGTTCAAAATAATCACACACCCAAAGTGCACCAGCCTCAGCTGGCCTCTGAAGTGCTGTCTGTTCTGTTTCTCTGCCAGCGCCGAGCTGTGGGTATTAGCGGCGCACTTCAGCATCCCGAGTGTTTCTTGCAACCCCGTGCTTAAAAAATCCTTCATCACGGATTTGTCTCGAAACAAATGTGCAGTAAACACGGAGTCAACCCGAATCAAACCAACTTCTGACAACGAAATATTGTGACACAGATCAGTTTTATGTTCACACAGTAACATCAAATACTGCAGCGTGACTGCAGTCTCAGCAGTTACCAGTATCTCTATAGAGTCAGATCATTTCAGCATGGGTCCTCTTGAATCCGTCCACGAACTGACAGATCATCCCAAACAGCTCCTGAGAGTCTTGCTCGGCCGGTTCTCCAAATTTAACCTTAACGAGACAAAAGCACAATTACTTTCTCTTTAGAACTTTTATAAAACAATTGCAATTAACAACTGCATTCAATTTCATTAGTGAGCCGGTGCCCGGGTCGTGCACATTCTTCTTAACAATGGTCTTTTAAATATAATTAGCTCATATACTTCCTCTGCATGCAGCCCATTCTTTGAGTGCACTTACACAATGAGGTAGACATGCACTGCTGAATTAATACTTATACCTGGGTGCTTAAGGGTCACAGGCATAAAAAAAGTAAGTAATTCTCAAGTCAAACTTTATCAGAAAGGGTCACACTAGTTAAGTGTTTTAATTGGCTTATTGCATGCTGTTCACTGTGCAGGTCCAGGCTCAAACTGTACTGCTGTCGCTTCCTATTTCAACGGATTTAATACTTAATATTTGGAAAAAGTGTCAAAGTTTTTTACTCTGTTTAATGTTAAGTGAAAAAACATCACGTCATATCGCGCTGCTTCAGCACAGCTGGATTTCACTCGGGTTGAGTTTGTTTTTTTTTGTTGAAAGTTGTAAAGTAAAAATGTTTGACAGATGCAAGCGAGGTGTACGTTTACATTTACTCAATGTAGGCGACACATGCTCTCTTATGTTAGGCCAATTTCTTGCTTATATGTAGCTGGAGCCCACGGCTGGTCGGCCTGATAAATGGTCTTAAACTCGGGTTATGTGCAGATAAATACAAACGAGATGGAACATGTTAATCAGTGATCTTTAGAGGTGACGGCAGGAGTGTGTCAGGCTAGCTGTTTCCCTCTGTTTCCAGTCTTTATGCTAAGCTAAGCTAAATGCCAGCCGGAAGTAGCTTCATATTTTTTCATACAGATGTGAGAGAGGTAAATCTTTCTCATCTAACTCACAGCAAAGAAAATGAAAACAAATGGAGTTTTTTTGTAAACTGGGTTCGGGAATAAGGGCCACGCCTTGTACTCTTTTAATTTAGGGGCAGCAGTAGCTCAGTCCATAGGGATTTGGCTTGGGAACCGGAGGGTGGCCGGTTCAGGTCCCATATGGACCAAAAATATGGAAGGTGGACTAGTAGCTGGAGAGGTGCCAGTTCACCTCCTGGGCACTGCCGAGGTGCCCTTGAGCAAGGCACCGACCCCCCCTCCAACTGCTCATTGGGCTTATTGGCTGCCCATCTCTCCACATTTGCATGCCTATGCCCTTGTACCTTGTACTGCATGTGTCTGGGTTAAAATGCATGTAAAAAAAGAAATTCCCCATGAGGGATTAATAAAGTATTTCTTCTAATTTCCGTTCTCCATGTACTTAAGCACTCCTTCCATCCACTCATTTGATGCCACTGTTACATCCCACCCCCTCTAAACCATCTTTCTCGCTTTGTCTTCCCTTTCCTCGTCTCCGTTCTCACACAGGAACCAGGGGCTCTAATCCGTAGAGTCATAGAGAGACGGTTCCCCCACTCAGAGTCTCCACCCACTCCAGGTTCCTTCCAGGATCCCTCCCGTCAACTTCAGGACCACTCTACCGATGGTCCCGCCTCATCCCTCTCACCTTTCCTCCCCTCATCCCATCATCCCTCATCCTCCAACCCTTCTAACCCGCCCCCTTCCCTAAACCCTCCCGCAGCATCACCAATGCTTAGGTTAGGTTAGGTTTCTTTATTTGTCTCCACCAGGGAGAAATTTGTCTTAGAGATATGGAAGGTTACAGCACCATTAAAACACACATCAACATACCACAAACCGTACAGACGTAGCAGCCTACGATATACACAAACCAGCATGACATGAAATAAAATGATAAAAAGATGGATATACACAATACATATACCAGTAATATTTATCCTGCTGTAAGTGTAGCTCAGTCATACATCCCCTAGAAATGATCACACTCACAGCTACCAATCCATTTCCACACCAACACACACACACTAACTTTATAACCTTTATAAAAAAGTTAAGAATCCGTCCAAAAACAACTGCGTTCATTACTGGTCATTAATTAGCTTAGTAGATAAAGGAATAAAAGAGAGCTTGAAGTGATTGTGCTTGCACAGGGGAAGCCTGAATCTCTTCCCGGACTTAAGAAGAATATATCACACTCATAATCTTACCTGCAGTTTTGACTAGGCTCGAAATCTCAGCTCTAGATTTATGTCACTTGTAATAAACATGTTTAAACTCCATCTGTACGGGCGTGGTCCTTGTTAGTGAAACGAGACGTAACGTATTAATCGGTGAGCTTTAGAGGTGAGGCTGACTGGAGGATGTGAGAGTGGTAAATCTTCTCATCTGACTCGCAGCAGGAAAATAAATAAAGCTCGGTTCTCCAAATGTCAAACGATTCCTTTAATTAAATATTCATGATCACAGCGGCTAGTTTTGGTTGTTTTGGGGCAGTTTGAGATATTATGTCATCGCTCAGTGGCCGAGCTAAAACAACAACAACATTTTCCAGGTTTCAACTTTCCAAGCAAAGTATCTCCCCTCGGAGAAATTTAAGCTCGGCAGATAGAGAGCCTGGCACTTATTTAACATCAGCCAATTTGCCACTGTTGGCTTAGTAACAGTAAGGTGGTAATTTTTTATCACTGGGACTGGGACGCGTGGCATTATTTTAAGGCAGAGCGGAGAGGTTGAGCTCGTATTAGCTGATTCATCCACGCTCCACAATCACCGGCTCATTCAAAGCTGTAAAGCCATCTCTAATAATATCGATACAGCACATTTATTATCTTCTCACTGTTACTCATAGCATCAGCACCTGTGTGCTGCAGCAGCTCCACAATCTCCCTGCTTATGTGTTGTACTTTAGGTGTTGTAGATTTAACTGAGGTGTGATGTTCATGCAGTGGTGTAGTACACGGCGTACGCAGGAATATATGCAGTCAACATCGGGTATAACACATCGAAAGAATCTTGTTATCACATGATAATGTCATGCTATAGCAACTTTATACATCATATACGTTCCTTTTTTTTAAATAAGGGACAAATAATAGAAACAACAGTTGCAGTTTTGCAGTTTTTAGATATTCAAAAGTGACTTTAATCAGTATAAATGTAAATATTGATTAATTTATCATCACTAAACCAGCCTAAAAACAATTACACTGGCTTCTTACAAAAGCTCGTCATGTAATCACTCATGCTGATCATTTTTTACATGCGTGTGTCTTCTGATATTTCTGAAAGCTTCACACAGGTGTAAGACGTTTCTAAAAAAGATTCGAAGTTGTCAGCTGATTATTAACACCCGTTCTCTCTCTACATTATATTAAACTCTCACACCAGCTGTGCAGATTAGGTTATTTTCATACTTTTCTATACATTATTTTGCCAATATTACTAATAATATTAAGGCCTATGTATTTTTACCTAATAAATATAACAGTCACTAATAATTTGAGTGACATAACACACGTGCAATTAAGTCGACAAAATCTACAAACACACTTTTTAAAAAAAGCGTCAGGAGTGTGTGTGTGTGTGTGTGTGTGTGTGTGTGTTAAATGCTAAGCTACAAATTAAAACACATAATTTGCCTTTATCTCCACCCTGGTATCAGAAACTCATAATTGGTTTCAATCCACCACTGTCATTGTAGAAGGTAAAAGAACGACTGATTAGAGTTACACCAAAAAAACAAAAGTAGCTCTATATTCTAACATTTATATGAACTATACAGTATAAACGATAGTCCATAACATGCTGTGATGCATGTTTATAAATGCATTCATCAACAGTTATGACTCAGTGGAGGCTGCTGCAAAAAACAATTTACAACTCTATAAATTCTCAATAGGGAAGCTTTAAAATGCCAAAGCAGAAAGTATCTGCTGTTTGCTTTATGAATGCAAATAAAGTTACAAGTCTAGGTGAAATGTTCATTACACCCAACAGATGCATCCTGTATCATCTTCAATCTGCGACTTTGAGCTCTCTGCTTGAAGAAGCGAGATTAAAAGCACCTTATCTGCAGCCGCTGAGGTGGAATTGATTTGGTTATATGGAGTCTTACTGATGTGCTGTATCGCAGATGTGCATATGTCATCTCTTATTGTTGTGACAAAGTATGACACATTAGACTTTTTTTGGGGGAAATGTATTAAATAGTGAGAAATTAAAGGGGACAATGCAGCAAAACACATTACATAAAATGTCTCCTTGTATTTAATCCTTCTTTTAAACATCTTGCCTCCAGAGTAACAACTACTTAAAAAAGAGACCTCTCCAAAAATCAACCCCCCCCCAAAAAAAATTTCACGAGCTCCTTCTATGTTTAATTAATATGCATGTTGGCTATTCAAGGGCGTCATTATGAATTCTCCTCCCCCGTGACAAGATGTGACTAAATATGACGCCTTCTCCCCAATCTGCTGCACAATGCCACGGCACAGTCAGTCTCAATCATTTCCCCCAGTGCTCCTGAAGGAGGTTTATTGTATATTCAGGAGGTTTCACACACACACACACACACACACACACACACACACACACACACACACACACACACACACACACACAATATTAAAATGCAAAATCAGGAGGTAGTGAGAGTGCTGAGGGTTCGCAGGTGGAGCTTGATGCTTGATGCCACTTAAGAAGACGCAGAATGAACTAAGAGGGATCCTACAATTAAAAAATAAATACATAAACACATTTCAAACTTAAACATTATTATATATAAATAAAATTTGTTAAGATTCCACTGGTCCATGCATGGATGAATCCTGATGATTAAAAAAAAAAACCTTCCTGGCCTGAAGGGGACACTACAGTTAAAGGTCAAACTGTTTAAAAGGCCACAGCTGCGCTTACAACACGAGACACGTTTTAAAAAGTGATTTATGTTGAGAATACAGAATAATACTAAATAAGATGTTTCGCCTTAAAAGGAATAGTTTAGTAGGAATAGTAGAGAAGATGCTCGGCCTGTTTGTAACGTGTTTTAAGATGGAGCGTGCATAAATCAACCCCGAGGTGTAAATGTAGCTGTTATACCAAAAATAAGACACCCTCAAGGAATAATTTGGATTTTTCGATATCTACAAATGATTTCATTACAAAAAAAATGATCTCATCATGAACATTTGATTGTTATTGATGATGTAGTTCGGGCACAAATGAACAAATATTACTGCAGTTATATCACCATTTTTAACTAACAAGCTGGTGGCACCATCAAATTTCCTGAAGAATTGGATCATCCACTTTCTGTAACCACTCTTTATCAGGGTCACGGTGAGGTTTATAAGCTGGGTACACCCTGGACAAGTCGTCAGTTCATTACAGGACACATAGACAACCACTCACACTGACATTCACACCAGATTCACACTAATTAGAGCCACAAATTAATCTACTCAGGTCATGTCTTTGGGCTGCAGGAAGAGAACATGCAAACTCCACACAGAAAGATTCAAACCAGGAACCTTCCTGTGAGCTGCACTGTACCACCCCAATTAGATCATTACTCCTAACAATCTTCTGCTGACATCACTCAGAATTAGTAGTACTAATTGTATTTCTTATTGAATGTAGGCAGCACATAGTTGTAAGCTTTATTGGGCACAGTCTGATTTACGTTTTCACCCATCTTACCCCAGTTTGCTTTCTTGCCGAGAGTTGGATTAGGAAATCGATAGGGCTCTCAAATTTATATGCTAAATACGAAAGCCGACGGCCAATTAGCTTAGCTCAATAACAAGAACAGAAATGGGAGGAAACAGCTAGCCCTGAGGGTGGAAACAGCAGCCCACCCACACGTCCAAAGCTCACTAATTAACATGTTATCTTATTTCAGCTCAACAAAAAAAGTGGATTTACATGCATTGTTTTGTCTGCGTCACCCAGGATAGCTGTTTTCCTGTTTCCAGTCTTTCAGCTAAACTAACTGGCTGTAGCTTCGTATTTAAAGAGTCAGTTTTCTAATTTCTCATCTCACTCTCTGCAAGAAAGCAAATCCGCTTTTAACCCCGTTAAGGCTTAGACATTATAGACATTAGGTTACTCCTATTTTGATTCATCGTATTAAATCTACACGAGCGATAAGGTAGGACGTGTACATAACGCTTACTTGTGTGCAAGTTGTGGAAAAAAAAAAAAAGTTTTGCAGTGCACTCGAATCTAATTGTGGGTCTAATATAATACAATTCCCTACCAGGCCTAAAGCTCCCAGCTCACACTATAATATCTCAGCACTCTAACACAGCGGGGAGGGTAAGTGGACTCTCTATGATGATGGATTGTCCATAGAAATATGGGGAAGGTGAGAAAATAGGCACTGCTTTTGTATTGATTGTTTTCAGCGGGGGAAAAAAACCACAATAGCAACTGTTAAGATGTCAAAAAGAGGCTTGAGCTCTATAAACCTAATCTAACCAGGTTAGTGAGCAAAGAAAACGTCCACCTTTATAGACAATATGATGAAAGAATAACACCGGCACCGGTGCCTCGGCTAAAAATCTGTTGATATGTGTGACAGGAATTTTCTTTATGAGAGCTCTGAGATTGAGACAAATGCTTAAAGGCAAGCGCAGCGCTCGGATAAACAAACATCACTGTTTATGGTCTCAGATCGACAGCGGAGATGACTTAAAGGTCCAGTGTGTGAGATTTAAGGGGCTCTGTTGACGGAATATAATATGCAGAACTGTGTTTTCATCAGTGACGGTTTAAAGAATCAGTGACGTCACCCGTAGGTTTCCGTGTTTTGCCATGTTGGCAAAACGACAAAGACGTGGATCATTGAGGCGGGCTATATGACGCCTGTTTGCTCAAATAAGCCATCTGTAACGACACTTACCTGTCAATCAAATCAGTTAATTATTCATAACTTTAAGCTTTAAGCCAGTCTCAAGTGGACGTTTGAGGAACTGCAGTTTTTAGCACTGGCTTCATTTCACAGCTGCTTGGTGTATAATCACCTAATAATAATAATCATTCTGTCTTTGTCACAGCAACGTGTCCAGGGTGTACACTGCCTCTAACCCCACAGCCCTGATATGGATAATCGGTTACAGAAACTAGATGGATGGATGTGTCTTTTATACCTACACCTACATGTACCACAGGTCCTCCTCCAGGGAATCCGCTATTTGGTGCATCGCATGTTTCCGCAGTTTTCTACTCACACAGTAGTTCACCCTTTGTACTTGGAACAGGAGGGCAGATGGACAAGGTCGCAATCCACAACTGCATCATGCATCATGTAAGTATGAATGAATGCATTGTAATGTGTTGATACTACAAACTGTTTTTCCACGGAAGCGATAAAGAACTTTGTGGTATGTGACCTCGTGGGCTAACACGTTGCTTTTTCCTTTCACGGTTTCTTATTTTTAATCTTGTGTCGTCCATTCATCGGTGTGACATCGCACATTAAGGATCAGGATGATCTCAGGAGACGACCGCAATCACTAATCTAATCCTGAAAAAGTACATGTAGCATTTTTCAGGGCTGTAGATCAGTGGTGCTTGCTTGTTAAATGATGCCAAAGATTTACACTATACATCAGGTGCACCATGTGTCCCTGTGTAAACCCTAAAAAAAGGACACCTGGTGAGAAACAAGTAACCTTGGGGAGTTCTTCCTCTGAAATATGTAGTCTCCAAGTGTAGGGTGGGGAGATACGATGACAAATAATTGAAGAGGGCCATCTATACACCACCGGAACGCAGGACAATTCATCTCTGAGGCTGTACAAGAGAGATATTGAAATAATAACTCAAGGATTACCAGTATGACAGAGTAGAGTTTCTTCATCTCCTCACACGTCTTCGTCAATGCCGAGAGATCCGTGTTGTATTTCTCAATTGCCATCTGGGGTGTAGAGAAAAGCACAAGGAACTCCTGGTGAGTTTCAGTCATCGCACAAACTTTACTGTTACCTGTTAGACGGATTAAATCAAATACATGCTATGTATGAGGGTGTGATGAATACGTGAAGAGGAGGCAGCTGCGTTTTATTTATTCAGGATGAATAATGTTTGGTAAAATAATGTGCGGTCAGACAGCTGAAGATTTATCATGTGGAAATCATATTCAGGCAACCTGTAATTAAAACAATTTCAATTTGATTTGGATGTTTAAGCTGCTTTGTCATAAGTTGGGAAATCCAGGAGTAATTTAAAAGATTTAAAGAAGCATTTTTTATTTAAAAAAAAAAAAACTTACTTATTTAAATCCTTTAAATTACTTAGTTTTATATTTAAATATTAAATTTTCTTATCTTAGGATAAAAACTGGAAGAAGAGACAAACAACTAGCGTTGCTGCCCATCAAGCCACAACTTAAACACACAAGATACAATTAGATTTTGTATTCTTATTATTTAATTTGGAATTCTACCGCTTTTCAATGCTGTGTCTCATTTTACAAACTTCCATACTAGCACTTGCTATTGTGGGTAAGTGTGTTCACCCCTAATCGTGCTGCTGGAGCTGAAACAGTTGCAATAATACCGCAATGTTCTAATGTATGTTGTATATGTATGTACACGTGTTTTCTGAAATCAGCACAATACACCAGGAAGTACACATTGTACTACACAGAAGTGTACTGATGGAAATATATGAATTGAAACGCAGCACTACTTCCTGCCTTTGTTGCATTTCCCACCAGTTTCCATTGTCAAAACTGTTCCTGATTACTTTCACCTGTGTCTTGTTATCCTGCTCACACTGCCGTATTTAGTCTGTGTGTTCCTTTGTTTCAGTCTCAGTTCATCGTTGTACCATCAATGTTCTATGAAGCGCTCAGCTCTATCTCAGTGTTTCATCCTTGTGTTTTTTTGGAACTTTGCTTTGTTTTTCTGGGCCGTGTCTTTATTATTTGTAGTTTTCAGCCTTGCCTCCTTTACTGTCCTTCACTGCACAACCTCGGCCTCAGTCGTCTGCGTTCGGGCCCTCCCTGTTGTGTTCCTTGTTACTCTGCTTGCACAAACACCATTAGGTGGTGGATTCGGAAACTTTCGGATTCGGAGAGAGGCAGACTTGGCGATGTTCTCATCAAACTTTCAAGACTGTTTGCCAAAATGCCACGTCAACAAACTGACGTAACGATGCAGCTGACATGACATCTACTCAGTTTTTGAGCTGGAGATTTACAAAATAATTTGTCTGTATTTTGTTACTTGGGTTCGTGAAACTTACTCGGCTAGAGCTGCAGGTTGGAAACTAATCTTGTGTCCATGCTGTCTCCATTTTGATCCTAAAATATGAACCAGTTATTGGTAATTAACAGCAAAGGTCTGCATATCTAATTGGCTGATGCAAGCTAACATTTAAGGCAGCCTTAGAGCCTCACCATGTCTACCAAATGTACAAAAACAGCTGAAGGACTTCCCTCAATTTCACGTAATTCCACCAAACAACTGCTTGAGAAGATCTGGATAGTTGTCGTAGACATTTTGCATGCACTTTAGAGACGGTCCCTAACTAGCTCCTCAGTTTCAAAGTGCCAGACTTCAGTTTAGGGATCGTGAGGTAAAGATAGCTGTGAAACGTCAGTCATGCTCTATCCTGTCTCTACCAAAAACATCTGGTGAAAACTGATGAAATGTTACTCAGGATCTCTGAACACCAAACTTCAAAACAGCTCAGGTGTCTTAAGCCCACAGTCTGTTTGTCTTTCTATTTCGATAGATCTGTTTAGAAAGTCAGGCTGCTTTGGTTACTCGCTGTTCCAGACAACAATCCCCCGGATTACTTGTTATATATATTTTTTTAAACAACCTGAATGTGATTAATACAAGATGAGATCTAAGTCATAAGAAATGTGTTTTTTTATCAATCTTTTTGAAATGGATTTATGCACCTCGATGGACCATCAAAGCTCCCATCATCACTGCAATGTGTAATCAGTTTGTTTCTGAGAAGAAGTGACGTGTGGAATATCGTGTCAGTATTGTTATTATTGAGTTTGAACCCGACGGCCAGTTCAAAGACGCGCAGGTTACTGAGTCTAAATGTCTCATGGGTGTGAATGTGAGCGTGAACCGTTGTTTTTCTCCGCGTGTCAGCCCTGTGATGAACCGGTGACCTTTCCATGGTGTACCGCAACCCTGACGCGGACGAGCAGTCATGGAGAATGAATGAATGTGTCAATCAGACGACAGGTCAGTGGTGGGAGAGGAAGAAAAAAAAAATCTGCTAAGTGTGCAAGTTTCTGTGATTGGACATGCACGCCTGGTAAGATGGCAATAAAAGAAGAAAACCAAAGCAGATAGTAAACAATTGATTTGCAGGAGAAACAATGAACATAATTAGAATTATCAATAGAAGACACCTTGCACTTTTTACATGAACATGTAAATAACTAATAAACACCAGGTTTGCTACTTCACCTTCAGGTCTTTGGAGAAGTTTGGGTGCTGAACTCCGGCATTTCTCTTCTTGGAAGTTTTTCTGTACTGAATGACTTTCTGCAGTTCATTCTTCAAGACTGAAGTAACACACACACACACACACACACCTCGGTTACCATCCGTCATATTTGACCACTGAAGCAAATAGCTGCTTTAAATCAGACGCTGTCTCCTGTGTGATGCCGTGATGTGCTTGTATTTGTGCTTGTGGCAACTGTTTGTAAGACATCATACAGACAATATATTGGACTGAGCCTATATATGTTCCCCAGACAACAAGATCACTGTGTTTTTAACGGAGTATACCGAAACTACAATTACAGGAAGATCTAGTAAATGTTACTATCACGCTTCACGCTGCATTGGCACAAAAACAGGTAGGGTCAGGATTACAGTGATCTCAGCATATTTGGGAACAACAGTCTTTGGACGGAGGAGTCGAATGCGATCTACTCACCATCTACTTCTGCGGTCAGGCCTTTGATGGAAGCTATCCAAGAGAGAGAGAGAGAAATCAGTGACACGCACGTTTCACTTAACAGACCTCCACTGAAAAGAGCTTTTTTTTTCAAATCTTGATTAGCAAATACCTCCCGGGACAGTTTCAAATTCTGCCAACTCTTGGGTAAAATTGGCCAAGCACGGTTCATGCAACATGATCTGCTCCACAAGGGCATGGAGCAAGGTGAACTTCCTGTCTCTGCCACGTAGCTGGGAGACCTGGAGATGGAGAAAGCTTAGAGTAAAACTACAAAACGCGCTAACCTGTAGTCCCCTGCTGCACAAGTACAAGGACTTATAACATAAAGGAAGCAAAACTGAGGTGTATTATTATAGCTACGCTGTGTGTGTGTGTGTGTGTGTGTGAAGGCCAGGGAAAGAATAGGATGTCAATACATGGATTCACTTTCTACATCCTTTTGTGTTTATCCTCAACAAAAGGTTTACCTTGGAATGTCCATAAGGAAAACATCTTGTTGTGAGGGTTAACGCCAAAATAAACACCCATATCAAGAAATAAATGCACATTATGTTTCCAGCATTGTATGTTATGCCTCTTTATACTACTACCCTGCAACAATTCAAAGGGAAATATTTACTTTTTACTGCATTTATTTGACGACGAGTTACCCTGCAGATTCAGATTTTTAACACAATCTAGCTCGGCTAATATATTACGATGTATTTTTATGGATTGAGCTATCCAGCAGTATTTAAAGTATCTGTATTTTAAGCATATGTTTATTTTTAATTGCTACTACAAAGATCTGATTACTTCCACTCATGATTAGTGGTAGTAGTATTAGCTGTAACCATGTTTGTATAAAAAAGGTAATTATGACTCTACAATTCAAGCCATGTTGCACTTCATGGACTCCATATAATTAAAATGCAAGAGGGACCTCTGTAATCCTGTGATAAGCACTTGTGGTCTTTTTCTAGGTTACCAATTAAAGACCAGGACATGTAAACAAGACGTTCACCGAGTATTGACGCTCACAAGTAAAAAGATCTGAGATAAACTCGATCAATTTATTTTTTTCTTTTTGGAAGCAGTCAGCCATTAATTTGACGAGAGTCTAACTCGAGCAGCAACAGTTTACTATTCTCAATTAGACCTGGAAACACCTCTGAGCGGAACACAAGGCCTCGGCTTCATTAAATGGAGCAGAGGACGTTTTACTTCTGTGCCAAGAGCGTTGCCCCTTAAACCATCCCTGTAGAGAGACTCACACACAAAAGAGTGGTTCAAACTAAATTCGGAGAAAGGCAGAGAATACTCTCACAACCCCAAGACAGCACTTTAAACTGTACATCCAACGACTGCCTCACCACAAAAGGAACAGTTCAACATTTTGAGAAACAAACTTTAGAAGATTTAGGCTACTCTCTGTTATTTTTGTAGTAAATCTGAAGCTAAAGCCGGCAGCCGGTTCGCTTTGCCTAACTCAAAGTTAAGAAATAACTAGCCAGGCTCTGTCTTAAAGTAACCAAACCCACCAACCAGAACCTCTAACCCATGGAGAAGACACGACTCTGACAGATTTGGTCATTTTTCCTCGGTTTATGTGCTTCCTCTATGAGTAAGTAGTTAAATAGTTTCCATTCTGTCGTTTTTACAATCTGTACAGGATGTTTTATTTTGAAAATTGACTGAATTCTTCTCTCTCTCTTATCTCAGTGCCAACGACTGGTCTCGGCAACTGTCGGCACCAGGAGGCACACCACGAAACGCTTCTGTGGAAATTATAATCACTGTATATACGCCCATGCTCTGCTGCATCCAACCTACAGCAGCCAGTAAATCCATGCAAACAATGCATACGTGGTCCGACAGGGATTATGTGCTAAACAAACAAGATATAATAACTTTTTAATTGATGAGCTTTAAAAATCCCGCTTGCTTGGTCGGTCGGTTGGTTGGTCGGTTGGTCGGTCGGTTGGTTGGTTGGTCGGTTGCTTGCTTGGTCGGTTGGTTGGTCGGTTGGTTGGTTGGTTGGTCGGTTGCTTGCTTGGTTTGGATGGTTGGTTGGTTGGTCGGTTGGTTGGTTGGTTGGTTGGTTGGTTGGTTGGTCGGTTGCTTGCTTGGTTTGGATGGTTGGTTGGTTGGTTGGTTGGTTGGTTGGTTGGTTGGTCGGTTGCTTGCTTGGTTTGGATGGTTGGTTGGTTGGTTGGTTGGTTGGTTAGCTGTTTTTCCCTACATTTCCAGTCTTTATGCTAAGCTAAGCTAACTATCTCCTGGCTGCATTTTATTTTGATTTAATAAAATGACTCGAAGAAATTCGCCCACAAGTGGCCACACTCGTGCAAACTTTAATTCCTCCTGTGTTACGGCAGGTAGTGACACACTTGCACATCTGTCGGAAGGACGGTCTCAAAGACCTGAATGAACATGCAAGTCTGCCTCAGGAAGGACAAGAGAGAAATTTGAAAGACGAGAGAAACCCTGCTGTGTATATCAATGAGTACTCTGATTAGCCCAGTGCTGCAACTCAATCAAAGGTCAGGCAACAGTGGCGGAGTCGTACTTTAGTTAAGGAGGAGAGGCGGAATCCCTTGGCCTTTTCCTTTCTGGCGTTCTCGTTCAGGTAATTGCCGATGGTGAGGAGGTACTCCAGCATGGAAAGAAATGACCTGCAGTTGTTCAGCTGTGTGCACATTCTGATCTGCTGGTTAATCAGCTGGAAGACAAACACAGAGACACAGTGCAAAGTCATTCTGTTCTGTAATCCAACCGCATACAGGCATTCATCTCTCAACACAACAGCTGTGAAATTTAAGTGGAATAAAACCCAGGCTCGTTCCGGGAGCTCTTCTGCGCTGACAAAATTTAGACAGAAATAACTCAAGGCTGCAAGTCTTTCACATTATAAAGATAAACAGGCATCTCACAACACCTCATTTGACCCCATAAACTGAATAATTAGGACATGGCTGTTTGGCAAGATTTGTATTTGGTATGCAATTGTGTCAAGTACAAATATCCCTCTAGAATATTGCACAATATCCTTCTGAACAGACTCTGTTGAATATGGATAGATACTAAAAAGAAATGAAAGTGGAATTTTAGATTTTGCCAGTGTTGTACTGGAGGAAAGAGGAGTTGATACTATGGGAATCGTAGTCCTTGACAAAGAGTTAGCTTTTCCAAATACAGTCCATGCCAACCAGCTACAACACTCCCACCATATGTTCCTGTTTCAAGAATAACTTCCCAAAATCTAGCAGTGGGACAGCCTCAATTACACAGAAGAGAAAGCAGATATCCAGCTACTTTATATCTGCTGGCTTTGTAAAGAACCATCTGTACCATCATGGAAAAACTACTGTAGTCCGTATAAAACATAATTGCAACAGCTCAGACTAACGATGTCATGTAACGTGCTTTAAGAGTGCCATCTGATTTGGTTTCAATTTTATTTAAAATCTTTTTTTTAAATGAAGTAAATTGAGCAATTATTATAGAAGTAACTGTAAACATGAGGTTGTAAGGCAATCATGAAATGAAAGATACATTTTTCAACTTCTGATCCCACGTCCATGTGTTCATTGTTCAGTTACACGTACATTATTTGTTTGGATATCAAAATCCTTTTTTTTTCTTGAACTCGATGATCTGTACATACATTTAATCTGTTTGATATGATTTTGGGGAAACGATCTAACACCTTGCAACAGTTAACTTTGGTCATAGCCGTGTTTGGTCTTGGTCATATTTCTAAAAGATGGTTGTGCTTTTATTTTTATCACCACCTGATCTAACAATGTGGACGAGCGAGGTGTGGGTGGAGGTTGGATGCGTTCAGGGCATACGAGACTGCTCCTGGATGGTGAGGGAGTTAACCAGACGTACATTAACTGAGCTCAACAGTTGGCAACAGTGTTCATCCTTGAAGTCTACACACATTAAAATCATATGAAATCAGTATGCCCTTCCTGTCTCCTAAGTGGGTGAGGTTGCTCCTTTTGGATGTGTTGCGAACGTTGTGTGGATGGATGGAGATATGAACTGTGTCGTGTCGGAGACGGTTCAGAAAGTGAGCCAGGTTAGTTGTTATAGATTATCTGAGGTGAAACCAGATCGAGCACCGTGAGACGGAAATCTGATATCTGCACGGATCTCAAACAAAAAGGTGATTTTCTCCATATTTATCCGAAAAACGTCATTTTAGTGTCAGAATGTTAAAAAGATATGCGGCCTGAAAAATGAGTCTAATATTTACTTCAGTCACTAAGGACTGTGCTCACCTTTACTTCACCGATTAAAGTCAATAGACTCAGGATCTGCTGCTGCTGGTCTCCTGAAGTTGGAGCCCAGCTAAACCCACAGATACAGGAAATGACTCACCGGTGAGGCGTCTCCTTTCTTAACCGTCTCCAACTGTCTGTTTCAGTTCTACTGATAAAAAAAGGCTAAAGGATGAAGTCGAACTGGTTGCTATGGCAAAGGCATGTCTGGTTAACTAAGAGCAGCGCGAGCCGGCATGAGCTTCTCCTGCGGGACCCAAACAAGGCTAGATGGAGGCCAACAGGTCTACAGCCCAGAATCTCTCTGGAGCTCCGTACTGCTCCATATTCACATCCACCCGCACTTTAAAGCAATCCAATCAGATCTGAAGGATTTGTTTTAAATCCCTCCTGTGACTGTATCCAGGCCACGTTTCCTGTTTCACTCTGAGATGTGTCACATTACACAAGCTTAAGATGTTCCAGCTCCAGTTGCACTGCGATTAACAAAAGTGCTGAAAAAGCTGCAGTTAACTCATCGCGGCTTCGGGGAGGCCACCTCCCTGCCCAGGGCTCTTCTTCCTGTCTCCTGCATCACTGCTTTTGGTTCTGTGTCTTTGCAAATGGCCTCACCGAGATCACAGCAAATGGTTTAAAGCGGGAGCCAGGTTCATAAGGCAGAGTAAAACCTGTCATTGTCGGCGACAGTGAAAACTAAACACTAACAAGCACATCGTAGGTGAGAAACATTCCCCAGGTGGCGACTTCTCCAGTCTCTCTCCTTGAGCCCTGCATGTCAGGTTGCGGGTAAATCCTCCTTAATGTTTGGGCTTTAAAAAAGTCTGTCGCGTCAGAGAATCAGAGGATTTGGAGCATTCTGCTACAGAGGAGACCCAAACCTCCCTGTGTTTGAACATATTGTGTTGTAAGACAGTGACACACTGCGCCGTGGACAGTAGATTAGAAAGCAGCGTGCTTTCACAGCTGCACCTGCACGCAGATATCCAGGGTCAATCGAAAAAAGAAGAGAGAAACAACATCATAAAGAAAAGGACAAATTGAAACTTAATGAAATTGCTAATCTTTCTTGTCGAGTCATCTCGCCGGCGATACGCGATATGTTTGTCTCTGTGTTTTAGACAAAGAAGAATTGCCGTCACAGTCAATGGATTACAGTGCCATCATTCTTATCCATTGTTTCTCTTTATTCTCAGACAGTCAGCAGACGAGAGATTAGAGCTGAAGCACTGATGCTGAAAGGAACAGAAGCTTGAGACAATCACATAAAACTCACCCCCGCCCCTCGCCCAAAACACAAAAAAACAAAAAGCGACAGAGGAGCTGGGAGGTATTCTTGTCTGACTGCAATATCTTCACACCCTGCAGTCCCCCAGTGCCAATAAAGAGCAATCCTCTATAGTGTGTAGAGTGTTAACGTTTACTCTGACTAATGATGAACCACAAATGTACTCTCACTGCAGAGTGTGTGTGTGTGTGTGTTAAGGAAAATACAAAAATAAGTGTAATATATATTTAAATTGTAACTTTGTAGAATTTATTTCTTTTCTGTTTTTAATGTAAGAGCGCTTGTCTTGGAAGAGAGTCCAGAAGTTTGATGAATGAAATTAAATTCATGAATTTTTCGACAGCTCTGTCCCTCTTTGTGAAAGTGGATTTTCACTGATAAAGACAAAAAAACTTTGCCACGTTTCGCCACCTCACATCAAAATGGAACTTGATTTGATTAAGATCCATCTTTTCCCTCTTCTGTCAAATGAACAGAGGTGTCTTTAAAGTGCCTCTCATGCCTCTCTCTGTTTTCAGGACTCTTAACCATCCGGAAAATAGAATAGAAACTACTTCAAGCTTAAAGCTCAAACTGGAGGGGGGGAAAAAAGCTTTCATGTATTAATGTCAGTTTGTCCCCAGATGGTCTTTTCATTTATTTCTAAAGCCACGATGTATCTGAACATTAGAATTTGCATTATGGAATACATTTGCATATTCTGTGTGTCGCCGCGTGCTGCGGAGGCTGCGCTCTGACTCTTTTTCAGCTCATAAGAACAGGACAGACTTTTAAAAACCTCCGACTCTGCCTTTTGATTTGACTCCGCAGGCGACAGGAGTAAACTCACGGGCTGCAGGTCGCTCATGCTGTTCGGGAGCTCTCTCAGAGTCAGCAGCAGGTCGAGTTGTGTGCTCAGGTAGGGGATGTTACACATCTGTAAGAAAAGAAAATGAAAAATGCGAGCATGAGGAGAGCAAGTGCAACTATCACATCATCACACAACCTATTTCCGTGTGATTATACATCAGAATTTTTGTATTTTTTAAGCGGTGCTGCAGGGAGAGACGCTGCCGCTTGGACGGCTGCAGCTTGCTCTCACAGGCTCAAGTTCTTTGCTGAGATTACCTGAGGCCAGTCGACAGCCTGATTTAATAGAGAAACTGAAGGCTTGACACCTTGAAACGATTGGCTGAGCTGCCTAGTCGACCTTTGAGTCGGCGGCTAACCTCAAATAAATCACTCCACATTGTCAGACCGTCTCGTTCATGCTCAGGTACCAGCTCCCAAAGAGCCAAGGGGCACTTGATCTGATGGATTGTTAAAGGAGGGATGTTAGGATTAGTGTTAGAAATCAAAGCCATGGAATCATTTGGCTATTTATAAAGAATGAATGTTTCTGAATGTGTCATCCTCCGCACTCTCAAGCACAGGTCTCCTCGTTTTGTCACATTATCTGACACATTTTAAATTCCTAATGGAGGTTAACAGATCACACTGACTGCATGCCAAGGTAACACTGCCATCATTTAATTCCAGATGGGCTGAAATTGTGTTCACACAGTAGTCACTGTGTTTAAAATAATCACAGACGTTTTGCTGACTTTTTCTCAGATACATAACTAGAAACTCTCATACTCATCAAATTTTCAGATATACAAATACATTTCTGCTTTGGCACAGCGTAGGATTTATGTAGCCAGTGACAGGCCTGATTTAAGAACATGCAAAGACCTCATACAGCGTAGCAGTGCAACAGAGTGATGGCCTGCAGAGCACGATTAGGATTTGTTTCATCTTAAGGAAAAGGTCAGCGCTTCAACACTAATATATTGATAGTTCTCAGACGCCTCTCTTGTGTCCTTCACAGACATCCCGAGAGGAAAGTGATTATTCAGAACTGTTGGACACATAATAAGACAATTTCCAGCTGTCTGAATGAAAACAAGACTTAAAGGTCCAATGTGCAGGATTTATTGGCATCTGGAAGCGAGGTTGCAGATTGCAAACAAATAAATCCCGCTTATTATATTTTCCCCTTCCGAGCATGTAAACAAAACTACAGCAAACTCGTGAAAAACACTAAAGGGCCTATCTGGAGTCAGTGTTTGGTTTGTCCATTCTGGGCTACAGTAGGAAAATGGTGGATCAACATGACGGACTGCGTGGAAGAGGACCTGCAAAGTCAGCCATGTTGATAGAAAGGGCTCAGTCTAACACCTAAAATACACACTGGACAACAGCGTACTCCGCCGTCCGCCGAGTGTCACGAGAACACACGAGATCTCGTGAAATCATGCATAATCGCGTGATATTGCCGTCTGTAGTCTCTTTGACTCCTGCAAAGGTATTCCACGCCGCATCTTTTTTCTGGTGTCCTTATAAAAAGCATGTGAGGTGTCATAAATGATAGGTTGATTTTGGACCTCCAGAATCAACTTCTCTTCATCTATGGTGTCGATGGGGTGAAAAAACGCCTGAAAACCTCTGACCTGTTGACTTCAGGTCGGCCCCGCTCATTATGACGTGTTCTTGTAATGAAACTCGCTCCGCGGTGAACGCAGAGTATTTTATTTTGAAAATCAAACAGGGTTTTATTTTGTATTTTTTAGCCGATTTCTTCGCCTCACAATCTGCTCTGTACTGAATTTACGCACCGTGCTCCGACATCCATGAAAAATAGAAGCTCTGCGTATGTGCTCTGGAGGGCTGCCAGTCACCGCAGTCGTTCCGGAGCCGTGACGCAGCGGGAACTTGACGGAGACTTGACTAAAATTCAAACGTACAGTATCGAGTCGTTGCGCATGCAGTGTATTTTAGGGGTACGGTAACAAAAACATAACAGTTCTTATTTTCAGGTGAAATCATACCTAGTATTAGTATTAGAGTATTTCATTGTCAATAGATCCTCTCAAATCTGACACCCTTGGACTCGGCATTGGCCTTGCAAGGTTCCAACTGCACATCTCTTTTTGGGAGCTAACCAAGGATACTTCGACATGCAGACCGGAGTAGCCGGGGATCAAATTAGATTTGTGCATGACCCGCTCTACCTCCTGAGCAGCAGCCGTCTTCTTCACCATCGTACCTTAGCATGTTTACAATAAACGCAAAAAAGCCTGCAGCTGAAGTGTGTGATCAGATCTGCAAAGATCACCAAAGATATGTGAAAGAAGGTGAATTTATGTACCTCGTTTTCATGACAACCCACTGAATTCGCTCTAAACAAACTAGATGTACAGCCACTCAATCTACAGTGTGGGACAGGAGGAGGCAGCTGAGGTCGACTGTCCTTTGGTTGGCAGCAAGTAATAATGATGCTGAGAAACTGTGATGATGTGTCAGCCCTTCATTTTCTTTAATAATTTAATTGGTTTTAATGTGTGCAATGACTGAAAATCACCTCTAAGATAAGGAGTTTCAACTGAAGCCATTTCATTTTCTATTGTAGCGTAATATTTCTTCTTTAGTTGGCAGCGATATAAAGTGCTACCGATTGGCAGCATTTAACACAGAGGCCATGTGCCTCCAGACGTATATGTGGTTTCTATAGGCTATGCCGTTCTGTTCCTGACATTATGAAATCCCTTATATCTGGTGTCAAATGTTCCTGAAAGGCTCCGTAGGCTGATCCTGCTGTTCATCTGTTACCCCCCTCCTGCCTCCCGTCCTCAGCCAACCACAAACGGGTCAAATGGCTGCCAGGCATGCTGGAAGGTGATAACCAGATGAATGCTAAGAGGTTGTCATGACACCCACAGTGTGTGAATGAGGAGGCAGGTGAATGAAGACTCTAAAGAAAGTGCCACATGAGCAGGAGCTGCATTAGATTCTGCCTGGGTCACGGTACCACGAGTCAAATCCAAAGAAAATTACGATCTTCATTTTGGAAATCATAACTTCAATTATGGTTAATATGGTGGAGTAAAAACTGTACCTCCATCATGTACTGGTCCACAATATGCAGCTCTGTCACAGGGCCTTTGTGGGATTTGTACATTTCCACATCCTCCAAGGTCGGGACATACCTGGAACATAAAAATCAAAGTATCACTCGTCTTTTTAGATGCCGTACTAGATTTAAAAATATTTTACAGTCTTACTATAAATGTTAGGATCCTCCGTGAACACACTATCTGCCAAAGTTTTGGTTCTTTTGCATTAAAAGTTCACAACCACGCATTAAACATTGTCACAAAAATATGAATTTTAGCTAAAGTTTGGCAACAATCACAAAAGTCGAAACTTCCCCTCCAGAGCTGATGTCTGCCGGTGACATAGTGAATATTTTATATTGCGAGGAGAAAGAGTGCATGGTGGAAATGTATAGCGCTGGTACAGTCTGCTGTACATGGAGTCATGGTTTGGATTTCTACTGCTCCAGGCACACCTGAGTTCATCTATTTTACAAAGTCTGCGTTATAATGCTTCTATTTTGTTGTTCAGTTAGTTGTAGTCTGTTGGAAATGTAACTTTATTTTGGAGGGGGGTGCTATTCACGCGTGTGGAAGAGATACTGAAAGTGAGTTGAGTAAGTAACTGATCAATATGAAATGGTTACATATGTTAGAAGATTAAAGTAGATTAACTTTATTGATCCATCCATGGTTAAATTCTTTGCAGATTAAAGTTAACGGATGTGTGTCCAATAATTTAAAGTTCATGTATCTGCTGACTTTCTAAGCCAATGCATTGCTTTGACTCCTGTTTGTTCAATTTCTGTTCAAATCTTACAGAGGCCTAAGTTGCTGTAGAAGAAGTTGATCCATAAATGCAAGAGACGAAAAGTAAATCATTAAATTATAAGTCCCGGCTTACATTTTTCAGACGGGCATCACTGCTTACCGTAGACGAATCGATACATTTTAAACTCTGTGTTTCTGTTCCTCGTCTGTAAATTTAAAAATATAAATAAAATATCTGTCCTTTTATTTATACAACAGAAAAACATCCAAACATATAAAAAAATCAAGAGCTGTTTTTCTCTCGGTCACAGCTGCTTTCCCATTCTAACCTTTGCCTCTTTATGTCAGCACACTCTCTTTAGCTCACTCTGTTTGGACGGATGCCTTTGCATTGATTTCCAGTAGCCCGGAGAAAGGCGAGTGATTAAAAGTCTAGTAGTGCTGATTGTCGTCGTCAACCTCTGTGAAGCAGCGAGACGCTGACGTTAACAGCCATTTACTCACTTGCACTGAATTTGAACCCCGCTCATCTTAAACTTGGACTTCATCCCTTCTGTCATTTCTCTACGTTCTGACCTCAAACCGAAAGAGGCATTCGCTTTTTCATGAGCCGGGCTTTGTGCCACTGGAGCAGCACCGGTCATTAATATTGCAGCACCTGTTGGGAGTGGTTCTTTCAAGATTGTATTCCTCAGGCTTACGCCACAGTGCATTAAAATATATATTATGTTTTCATAGAATAAATGAAATCCTCCGCACAGTGCTCTCATCACTCTTGCCTTCCAGGAGGTCAGCGTCCAACGCCGCTGAGTAAATTGCAGGTAAGAATCAGGAAGCGTTTTAGCCGCTTTCAGTCTTATATTCCTGAGGGGATGTCAATAGTTTCCATCTCCGCAAATAACCTGAGATAAAAGTTTTATTAGTAAGCTGCTCTGGTAAAAGATTCTGGCATCTGCTCTTTAGTATTAGTACACAGGGAAGGGCTGCTGTGTAAATCGTGTATCTTCCTCGCATGAACTGCGGTTTCCCCTGTTTCTCATTGTCCGGACTGCACCATGAACTCATGATGATTTGCTAAGCTGCTGTTTCCAAAAGGTTTGGTCCCTGCCAAGAAAAGCACACATCAACAAACCCACGGACTCAAGTAAAAAAAAGAAAAGAAAAGAGGCCATTCACCCGTCAGCTTCAGTCATGATAAGGGATGAATACAAATCAGCCGTTTTTGGCACAAACTCATACCTCCTCAGAGAGGTGATGTGCTCATCAGACATGCCTCCATCTTCCTCGTTAATGATGAACAGTTTGTCCTTCAGCTCTCCAGGTTGCACTGGAAAACTTTTGAGGAAAATGTCTGGAAGAACAATAGATCAGGAAGAGTCAACACACTCGATAGTACATGAAAGCTTCCCTCTTGACAGATTGTCTTCTTATCCTGCGATGAAATGACTCAAAAAAAAGTATTCTGAACACAAAGGGTCCTTTGCTTAATTACTTTCCCCCGCTAAATGCCTAAGGGAAATGCACAAATTTGCATTCTATCAAGTCAAAGCTGATGTGATGTGATTTTTTTTTGTGTGTTACAGAAAATGCTTCTGCATAATTCAGGAGCTGCGAGGAGCATTCATTAGGAGCCGGCTTCAGGAATTTTAGACACGTATGTAAAATACATGATGAATCTTTTCTAAAAACTGTTGAGCCGCTCAGACACTCAGGCGTCGCTTTGGAAGTGTCACATCCAACTTTCCTTTTGTTTGCATCCTGCGCCGCAAGTAAGCGAACAAACTTCTTTCCTTTTCATTTCAAACGCTGAAAAACGCTGTAAGAAATGTAAAAAGAATAGTTTTAATTTTGTGTTAAGGTGCGACGGTCGATAACAGCTGTCGGTTAAGTACGAAGCTGCAGCCAGGAAACGTTGGTAATGAAGTGAAGAGGCGTTCGTAAGACTAACTGTCATAAGCACGACACGGCATCTGTCACGAACATGAAGAAGTCCTGATGAATGTTTATGTTACCAAGCACTGTTATCTTCAGAGCTGACATTGTTTGAGACGTCTTTGTTATGACAACTTGATATGACGATTTGATAATTAG
This sequence comes from Collichthys lucidus, assembly GCA_004119915.2. Taxonomy (NCBI): domain Eukaryota; kingdom Metazoa; phylum Chordata; class Actinopteri; family Sciaenidae; genus Collichthys; species Collichthys lucidus. Next base: position 4,546,753 of record CM014087.1, read on the forward strand.
TCCTGCTGTGGTATATTTATGATGTCTTGGTTAATGTCAACGTGTCATAACGAATACATGGTTATCTTGATCAATTTCATGGCTCAAACATTGAAAAATATACATAAATACATAAAAGATAGACGTACAAAGTACTTTAAGTACTTTAAACTGTTACAATCACATATGTAAGTCTGGTGTGTTTGTGTGTGTGTGTGGTAAAGAGCATCGCTTCTGTGGCAGGGAGAAAGAAAAGGATATACAGTAGTGTTATCTATTTTTTTGATGTATGTGATGTACAAATAATACGTACGTAATAAAACCCTAGAGTAGTCATTACAGCACAATATAGTAATAATTATGTTAAATATAATAATATAGCAGTGAGGAGAGGTGAGCGCCAGACTCTGGCACACAGAGCAGGTCAGCATATGTCGGACCCGAACATACGAGGCAAGAACCGACGACTCCACCATCACCCAGAGCCGAGCGGTAAAGCCTCAAGTGCTTTGTGAGATTGTGACAAGTATGTCAACAGTCATAACAGTGTTATGTCAGTCTTATGCACACGTCTTCAGGTGTTGGTGCTTAGCTTGGTATAGAAAAACAGACGGCTCTGTCCAAAATCTGTCAATAGTCGCGTCTAATTCACACATCGTGTCTCAGATTTGTTGGATTCGTGATCCAAGCCCTAGCTAAGAAATAGTTCTCACACATTACTTGTAAAAAACAGTTTTTGTACGTGTTAAAACAACCTGGATGTAATGTATTGATGAGTGCATGCAGACAGAGCCAGCTGACACCGACTTCATTCTGAACAGACAGATAGCAGAGTGGTATTGATCTTCTCATTTAACTCTCTGCACCTGACCCCGTAAGCTTATTTCCAAGATGTCAAACTATTCCGTTAACTGTCCATGAGGCTTTCTCCCAAAATAATGATCCAAATCATCGAACTGATTAAAAATCCACTCATGACAAAGTGAGAAATAATCAGGTTAAATCAGAAGTATCTTGCCGGTACAAAGCTGTTAATCAACACGTCTCTAAATCCTTGACATTAAAGACCTGAGACAGTAATTCCCTCACCAGGACCAACAGAGGCTGCCATGACACGACATTTCCAAACGGGAAATCACATCGAACTAATAATGTTGAGCACTACTAGTGTTCTCGAGAGTGAGGGTTAGGCTTCCGGCTTTAAAAAAAACAAAACGAAACACACAAGTGCAAATCAAGCCCTTTTGTTGCTTGGCACTCAGACAAACTGGCCATCGCCCTGGCAAATTAGAATATAGAGATGGAGTGTATCCCACTGGGTGCAGGAAGCCACGGGTGTACTTTTAATTAGGAGAGCGACATTTCCAGTCATTAGATAGGCAGTGTGCACCGGGACTCTCAAGGTAAATAACCGTATTAGTATAGTTGGGCGCACATTCTTAACACAAATGCACAATCATCACCCAGCAGCTGAAAGATTCAAGTAGTGCACCTAAGTACACTTTTGAAGTACTTCTTACTTTTTGCCTTAGCTTTTACTTTTTGTTTGAAAAAGATGGAAAACGCTGTCCACTAGTCCACTACAGGTACTTAACACTTATATTCACTAGTAACTTTTCAAGGTTTTACATTGAAAAACATGATGAGCTCTTAAAATACTTGTCTTGTGGGGTCTTGTGATCTTGTTGGGGCCCCTTGATATATTTTGGATGTCTTTGACTTGTCAGCAGTTCCTCCATCTCAATCATAGACAATATGAATATGAATGTCGTAACCATGACGTCACCCACAGGTTTTTTAAGAGCTGTACGTAAAGCTCAGAGTGTGGTGGCTTGTAACCGCCGCCATCATCTTGTCACTGCTGCCATTGCCGCCTCCCGGCAAATCTAAAAGTGAGGTGGGCTGAATGACGCCTGGTTGCTCAAACAAGCCACCTGTAACAGCACTCACCTGTCAATCAAAGCGTCCACGCTCTTAATCCTGCATAACTTTAAGCCTTAATATAATGTGAACAGGTGAGTTGTATATAAATTCACCCTCAGTACAGTTGTCATGAACGGGGAAATTAGCTACAGAGACCAAAACAGTTTTTTGTACCAGGCTGTAAACATGTTTATTTCTGCTGTGAAACATGGGGACTTATGGAGACTGACTCACTGCTGGAGCCAGCCTCAAGTGGACGTTTGAGGAACTGCAGCTTTTTTTTGGCATTTTGCCTCACTCCACAGCCAGGAGGTTTCTCCAAACAGTAAATATGAGAGAAAAGCTACACACATACGTATATTTAAAAGAACTTAGTTTTTTCCTCTTTAGAACTATAGTTACACTTATATTTCACTTATATTTTCTATTTTAAGCAATGTGTCTATACACGAGTATTTTCGCACTGTTGCGTTGGTGCTTTTACTTAATTAAAGGATCTGAATACTCTGACATGTTGCAGATGGCGGTCTGTGTGAAGACGTTTCATTCGATCACACCTTATTAAGAACTGATTTAAACTTTGTGGCGACACGCAGAGAACAGTCCTAATCCCACCACGCAAACATTATTATATATATATATATATATTTTAAAAAATGCAATCAGAAAAATCAATATGAGCTACAATCCTCTCTTTAGTCCTTGGCTTCGTGTGGAGCACTTTAAATAAGTATAAATCATTATAGCATTGTCCTGTGGACCCTTGATGCAGCTGATGCTCTTGCTTGCCCACAAGGATCATGTTGATTACCAGAGGACAGCACTCTAAACCGCAGCACAAGAGTAATACAACCACCTGCTCACGCCGTCCACCTCCATCTGCCTCGGCGTGTAGCTACAAACATGTTTTTAAAGCCACAGTGGACACAGTCAGCGTGCCAGATCTCTACCTGCTGCTAATCAGCAGTTCTTAGTTTATCTGTTAATTATTGATCACGTACTGATGCCATATACTCCGACTGAGGTTGAAAGGCTGCTGTCTGTTGAGCTGTTGCTATCTTTTCCACAAATAATGCAAGGTGTCGCATGTTTACTGGCTCCCGGTGTAATGGGATCAGAGGAATAAATAGTGTGGCAAAGAACGAGATATGAGCTGAATAAACAGCGCGCGTTTAGGCAGGTCTGTGGTGATAAACATGCAAACAGGGAGCAGGGAGGGCTGTGTGTGGAGGGATGCCAAGAGAGAGAGAGACAGGGGAGGATGTTAACTGATTTTTTTTATACGGCTTCAATCCTGCTGAATCAAGATAAATCCTGGAGGACTTTCTGTGTTTTTAAAGTGTAAAGAGGCTGAACTCACCTTTAGTCTTGGCTTTTATATGTTTATAGTGTAAGTCATAGTAGTTCTATAGCTTCAATGCACATGCAGTATGTATGTAATGTAACTATTTCATTCAGAGGATGTTTTCACTCATCATGACAGTTTGGCCTCGAGTAGATTTTACACATAAAATACAAGGAATTATAAAATATGATGGAGTGCCATTTTACCTTTGAGAGTTCAGGTTCTTTTTGTCCTGATAATATTTACTTAGCTTTACCGGAAACATTTCAGCAAAAAAAAACCTTTTAGCCTCATTATCATACGCTGATAGAAAATCTTGAAGAGCCTCTAATGCGTGCTCTGCGCGCTCCTGGGTCGCAGTTGGTAGAAAATTTGTCTGATTGTTTTAGAGCAGACATATATTTTTCTTTGAGTGCATGTGGAGAACTTCAAACATGTCAATCCTGATCAGAAAAGCAAAGTACATACAGGAACATGCTCCTAACAGACAGGAGCGACCCTCTTTTGTTTCATACTCAGCAAAGGTTTGATATCTCAAGTTTTCTATGTCTTCTTTTGCTCTTTAACACTACAGGATACCTGATATTATTATTTTTTTTTTAATTAAGTGACATTTTCCAGTGCAGGACATGTGTCTCAAGTCATTTGGTCCAAGCCCCCAGAAAGTTGCAAGTCTTTTTTTATTTTTCTCGAGTACCAAGTCAAGCCACACCCTCCCCCCAGAAGACTGCAGTCTTACCTGCAGTATCTAAGAGAAAAGACAAGGTGTTAGTACCTGATCTGCCTTTAAAAATAGTAAATAGATATGCTTTTATAGTCAGACACAGACGTGATGATGAGCTGATCTGTCTACGAACCATCAGGTTAGAGTCATGAGAAGAGACAGTCATGACACTGACATGCCCAGTCAACACTTGTAATGTGTTTTTTAACTGAAAATATCAAATGAACGCATGACGAGACATTCAAGCCATCATGTCTCAAGTCTAGTCACAAGTCTTAAACTTACCTAACTCTCTGTAATGGGCTATTTTTATATCACAGTATTGCTACTTAATTAAGAAAAGGGTCTGTCCTCTCTTCACACTTTCTATGTTGGTGTTAACAGGATCAAAGTCAGAGAGAGACAACATGACAGAGCTCCCCTTGTTCTTCAAATGTCAAATCTTTTCTAAAGCTTGCAGCAGAAAGATGCATGGCCTCTGGTTGCCTGCAGGCTGTCATCACTCAGCTTCTTCTCCTGACACAAAGTTTCCAGGTCCGGGAGGAGCACAAACTCTGAATGCCGGAGTGCTCTCTCGTATCAAGACAGGAAACCGCTGTCGTTGCTGCTCGGATTCTCTCTCCATATTTTATGAACATGTGAAGTCTAATTATGTTGCCAGTCTCTACGATCACACTAATTCCATTTAGCAGCTCGTCACTGACGCCACATCTGTGTCGCTTTGCTTTGTGAGCTGTGGTAGGGAGCTTCTGAAATGTTCTCCCCCCGTCTCGGGTCTTGAAATATACAAACCACGTACACTCAGTTAATCAAAAGCGAAAAGCCATTAGATGAGATATAGAATATGTTCCACTTCACAATAGCTCTGCAGATTGCATGGCACTGCAGGATTGGTGACACACTGCCCCCTGCAGACACACAGGAGGAACATCCATCTGCTTTAAAGCTGTGCTGTGGCATTGTTATAGCCTCAAACGTTGTCGTTGTTAAACATTTACGGCCTCTCCCTAAAAGAGTTCTCAGGTCAGCTCAATTAAAGTCTAATTTATGAAAATTAAAGAGCCTGGCTTTAACACTGCTTCTGTTCAGAGGCTGCTTCCTCTTTCTATGTGGTGCTTCCCTCTGGTGGTTGTGGGAAGAGCGGCGTCATTTCACACCACAACTTCCAGTTAATGGAAGATACAAATCCCCCTTTTTGTCTGTTTCAGCTGTAAGTATTGTTTGTCCTGTCTGTCAGTATGTGGAGTGTTTGCACTTGTGATGCCACAACCTTTTTTTTCAAGAGTTGCACAGCAAATGTCATAGTACAAAGAATGAAATGACAAGACACAAAGTCTGTTGTAGTAAATACTACTCATTATTCTGCCGGAGAAAAATCCAATACCTGTCATAAAACGCTGGAAACGATCTGTTCCCGTGGCCAATATTTATAAGGAACACTCGTATAACATTCATTGTTGAGATACTCACTGAAATTGTGTGCAACCTTCGGGTTGAGCATAATATTCTGGGTATTACTCGGCTCAACCGCGCCGAACGTCCCCAGATCTTTAACAGCAAATTGCTCATATAAGCGCGATGTGTCGATTTCAATCCTCCTGGTGCTTTCTTGTTTCCAAAATGATTTTGCAATCTGCCAAGAAACAAATTAATTCAGCGCCAGGACAACTCCATTTTATGAAGAAATCAATGTTAACATTAGAAAAGAGAAACATCAGGGGGCGATAACTAACAGACAAAACAAAGAATAACTCCCAACTATGATGCAAAGAGGAATAATGAAGTGAAACCAGGCTGAACATAAACTTGCTGCACACAAAATAATCTAACGCTGCATTTAAATATGAATTATTCACACTAGTGAGGCCTTTCATGCACTTTATACTTAACTGTGAAAAAAAGGTTATTTAGTTTTAACAGACAAGTGATGGTGTTACCTTATCTGACCCAACCACGTCCCAATGGAAAGCCCTGGTGCGTGCTTTCTTTGAGTTCGTCCTCAGTTTGGAGGGGAAAGGTGGAGGCATTGGGGGTGGGACAGGCACAACTGGCAAGGCCGGTACACAGGTAGGAGGCTCTGGGACTTTGACAGAAGATGGGAGGTCATAGTGAGAGGGTGAAGGTTGAGGAGAGGCGGTGGGTGAAGACAGGGCAACAACACTGGGAGAGGTTGGGACAGGAGGCAAAGCCCCACGCTTGATATCTGGACCAGCGGCCTTCTTGATGCTGCGAGGCTTCGGAACAGGCTGATCGACCGGGGGATTGCTCGGATCCGTGTCACCAGTTGGTAACTGAGCTCCACCACTGGGAGTGGGTTCTAAATTTTCATAATCACATGGCGGATAATTGAACTTTATATTTTCACTACTTGTCTCGAGCTCAGTGTCAGTATCCTCTGCGTCCTCGGCTATGCTGATGTTTCGTAGAACCTTTGTCTCCACGAACATGTTTTCACCCATGGACTTCCTCTTCCAGTCCGAACACAGTTTAGCAATGGCCTCGACCCAAGCATCTCGCTCCATTTGGACAGACCCGGGAGAGGTTGTTTGATCTGGTAGAGGCACCCGGAACCTGCAATAAATCAGCCAAAGTCAACTTCCCTGAGCGGCCAAGATAAGTCTGGTAATTAAAACACTTGCTCTACATTTATGACTTCATCACTCAAACAAGGTCGCATTGTAAACGCTACAATAACAAATAAACGCATTGCAGAAAAAGGCTGCTGACTGAAATCACACTATTACAAGGCTGTAAATAAATCTGAAAAGAAGTACAGCTGTTGTGATAGACAGAACTCATTAACCCGCTTGTTGTTGTGATTATTTACACATATTTTAATAACCCCTCCGCTTACTGGTACTCATTTTTGTGGGTGATCAGAGTAAAGGTGTCGTTGCTGGGAGGCTTCTGCACGCTGGTGTCACCGTCTGACAGGTGAATCACGGTAGACATGGGCACCGTGGATCTCACCTCACCCTCAGCAGGCTCTCGTCGCCTCAAGGATATCAGTGTCAGCTGGCCTGGGTGGAGCCGGACTTCATATCTGGAACAAAACGGAGACCAGCTTTATATTTAACATTCAAACGTGAAGGTTCGTGTAAATCTTCTCAACTATTCCTTTAAAGGCCCAGTGCGTAGGATTCAAGTTGAATCATGTTGAAGAGACAAACAAAACCAGAGAGTGTCGTCTGTTTGTTTGTTTGTTTGGTTTGTGTCCTTCGCACTGTTAAGGATAGTGAAGTGAGGCGGTTGCAATCAGCAGCTACACTTCTAGATGCCACTAAATCCTTCACACCGGTCCTTCAGTGTTTTACAGCCTTGCAATGCATTGCGTGTGGACAGTGTGCACAAAGAGAACGTTCCGATTTGTACTCACACTGACTGAAAAATATCTTTTTTATTATTACTTCTCTCGGATGTTTGAGAAGGTTGAAGGTTATTTTCACATTCACCCTCTGAAGAAGGAAGGTTTCTCCATTCTCTCTGATCTTAAATATGTATTTAATTTGTACGTACAAGGATGATTTTGTCCACATCACTGAAGCTGTGTTTCAATTTACAGCTTACACATGTGTGAAATGGAGACTCGAACCCTTCAGCGCACATACGCTTAGAACTGACTCCTTCAGCGTACTTAATGATTTGCACGCTCAAAGATTGGAATTTTTCAACAAGGGGGAAGGAGTCGATGTAATTTTTAAGTACTTTATTGGACTTTTTGTGGGAAAATCTAGTATTACGTGGAAATTATGTTTTATTCTTGTGCAAAGTTGAGAATATTTTTTATTTTTATGTCTGTAGATCTTTCATTGCGTCACTACTCGCGTGTGAGCACAGTACAAACTCAGTCCTGATTTATAAACTTTAAAGTGAATTAAAAACTTTTATTTGCTGCTGGAAAATGTCACAAATCATTTCTCATCTGTAGCGTGGGACACATCCGTACTTCACCCATCTGAATGATGCCAGGCCGCCTCGGTGCAGCAACAAGACGCCTTCCCGGAGGCTCTGCGAAGCTTCGGGCTGCTGACGTGTTTCTGCATTTCCCTCTTGAGGATCACTGTATATGTTTCCGTAAATGATCCGGTTCACGAGCTGAATCATCTGATCGCACAAAAAGAATCACCAGCATGAAAAAAAGTGAAAAAAAGCATCAATAACAACTGGACTTCTCTTATTGTAACATAAATGACAGAATAAATTATTATAGCTTTATATTCGCTTCACAGGCACTAACTATAAATTCACCTTGTGTTTGTCCTCCAGTGACATGGCCTCCAGTTCATAATCATGATGTCCTTTAAAGGAAATGGAGAACCGGGAACCCACTCCATCATCACAACTCTTGACGATAGAGAAGGGAAGTTGTCGCTTGATGATTCCTTTCTCTATGCTGCACAGCATTTTGGTCTTGAAGTCGATCTGGGTTGTCACAAAGAGAGAGTTAGAGAGTTTGAATTAGCGTATTAGCACATGACAGTGAAAATAATCTAATTTGATCTCCTGATAAAGTTTTTCAGCCAAGCTAGTGGGATGATTTGCAGATATTCGTGGTCCCCATGAGGATAAACCATCATAACTTTGGCGATCCTTTACTGTTCCTCCATATACTGTGGCATCATGTACACATTTTACTGGGTTTTTTTTGTATTGTATTGTATGTTTCTGCTCAAATTCTTCCAAAAACCAATGACAATCCCACAAACACAGACGTGCTGTTTGTGTGATCTGTTGTTTTAGTGTTAATTAGCAAATGTCAGCATGCTAACACCTTAAACTAAGAGTATGAACATGGCAAACACTATACCTGCACCACTGTGGTTAAAGCAGCGGTGTCCAAACTTTTTTTAAAGCGGGCCAGATTTCACAATGTTAAAAGATGCCCGGGGGGGCCAACACTAACTAAATATTACCAATGAAAGTTACAAGTGCACTGTTCTGTAACAGTTTTGTTTTCATTGTAACAATTATAAATATATATTTTTAAATGACAAGATGTTTAGATGTCACCAAATCTAAACCAATCAGGCGTGAACAAATCTACAAACCAGTTCTTCCTTTCTTTCACATCTGGAGTCAGATCATAAAGAATAAACTGTATGAACACGTTAAAGTTGCATGAAGTTGATACAAATCTGAACCTCATGTTCATTTTAAACACGACTTATTATGAGTAATGCAAGGTCTGTTAACATTTAAGTTTAACATGTGTCACTCTTACTCTTTTCTTTCACAACATCATTCAGAAAGTCACATCTATAGATATATAACTGCAGCAGTTATAGAGGTTAACGTGTCGTACATTCAAATGCCAGATCTTCCATCCATACAGTATTTGATCTTCCTAGCAGACCATAAATAATATATTATAAAAAAGTAGCTTCAGGGCGCATGAAATCTGACCGCGGGCCATACTTTGAACATCCCTGTGCTAAAGCTTCATGGAGCATGGCTTTGAACTCTCTTTGGTTTGGCTTGTTTGTTTTAAACTCACCTGCAGAACTCGCTTCTGCCACCTGTAGCGGCCGTGCTTGTGAACACTGAAGTTGTACTGTGAGGGTTCCTGCAACAACAGCCCAAATATGAAAACATTAATACCTGATGGAGAAACGCCCATTCATCTTTTGTTGAGTGTTTCCTGCTAAAGCCTCAAGATATACATTTCCTTCAATCATTGGACGAAATTAAACATGCCAGAGAGCGAACCAGCAGGCTGAGCAGGTTATTACCACAACAATGTTCAGCAGATACATTTGTAAGAAGTCGTTTGGTTATCTAACATAACCTCAGTTCTTAGAATAATATGAGCGAGGTGTCTCGCTATGGGATGCAGCCTCCTGCAGCCCTGATAGAAGCATTTATCTCAATCCGCCAATCCTGATTGGCCGGTGAATGTGTTCATCCGCGCCGCACCCAGTAGTCCCATCTACTATATATAGTGTGCGCGGATAACATTCCCCTAATTCAATAAGCAAACCTCTTCTCACCGCCCAGCAAGAAGGGTCGTCTGGCGAGACACCTCGCTCATATTATTCTAAGAACTGAGGTTATGTTAGATAACCAAACGTTCTTCTTCATAATATTCACTCGGTGTCTCGCTATGGGATATGGTAGCTCCCGTATTGCCAGACAGCTTATCGAACCAGTACCAGCCAGTGGGGAGGGTCCATGGGTTCCAGTTAGGACTCCAGGACCGCGCTAGCCACGCACGGCCCTGACATGTCAAGCATGTAGAACCGGACAAAAGTCAGAGGCGAGGACCAACTCGCTGCTGAACAAATGTCCTGAACAGACACTCCCCTAAATAAAGCCCAGGACGCGGCCATCCCGCGGGTAGAGTGCGCACGCACACCCGCCGGCGGCTGCAGTCCCCTGCTCGTATACGCCAAAGCTATAGCCTCCACCACCCAGTGGGCGAGGCGCTGCTTTGTGACCGGCTGTCCCTTTCGGGGTTCAGCCCAGGAGACGAACAGCTGATCGCTCCTCCTGATGTTTTGCGTTCTGTCCATATAAGAGCGCACAGCTCGAACCGGACACAGCATGTGCGCTCGCTGCTCTCCAGGAGAAGCGGCGAACGCTGCGAGCTCAATCGGGGAACATGAGCCCACCACCTTAGGTACAAATACCGGGTTGGGCTTCAGAACCATACGTGTGTTCCCCGGGGCGAACTGAGCGCACGCTGGGCTCACAGAGAGCGCATGGATATCACTCACTCGCTTCGCAGAGGCGAGAGCCAGCAACAGCACCGTCTTAAGGGACAGGTGTTTGAGACTCGCTCCCAGCAATGGCTCAAATGGGGGGCCTTTAAGCCCCTCCAGAACCACCGCTAAATCCCACGGAGGTATTAGTGGTCTGGAGACAGGGAGAAGCCTACGCGCGCCTCTCATAAACCGGCACACCAAAGGGTGTTGGCCCGCTGTTTTGTCCCCAAATCCTATATGGCAAGCCGCTATAGCCGCCAGATAAACCTTAACCGTGGAAAAGGCTTTTCCTTTATCAATCAGGTCCTGCAAAAACGACAGTATCGCTGGCACAGAACACTGAAAAGGGATGTGGTCTCGTTCGAGACACCACCGCTCAAACACTCTCCACTTAGAGTCGTACAGAGACCTAGTGGATGGAGCTCTGGCGTTTTGTATAGTGTTAACCACACTCTGCGGAAGACCAGCAGTGGTCAGATTGAACCACTCACGGGCCAGGCCCACAGTTGCAGTCGCTCCGGGTGCGGGTGGAACACCGCCCCCCCCCCTGCGAGAGCAAGTCCCTGCGCACCGGCAGCTGCCAAGGCTGGGCGCACAGCATCTGATGTATCTCCGCTAGCCAGTGCAGCGCTGGCCAGTGTGGAGCTATCAGGATCAGCCTGTGATTGTGTCCCCTCACCCTGGCGAGGGTGGGGGGGTATCAGGGCCAGTGGAGGAAACGCGTAGCGCAGCTCGTGCGGCCAAGCGTGCGCTAGTGCGTCTACGCCCAGGGGAGCGTCCAGAGTGCGTAGAGAGAAGAACAGCTCGCACTGAGCGTTTTCTCTGGATGCGAACAGATCTACTCTGGCGCGGCTGTAGCGCGCCCATATCTGCTCCATGACCTGCGGGTGCAGCATCCATTCCCCGTACATCGGCGCGCCCCTGGACAGCAGGTCGGCACCTGCGTTCAGGGTCCCCGGGACGTGAGTCGCCCTCAGGGAAAGTAAGTGCAGACTGCTCCAGAGGATCAGTTTGCGTGCCAGAGTGTGCAACACACGAGAGCGTAACCCCCCTTGACGGTTTATATACGCTACTGTCGTCGTGTTGTCCGTCCTCACCAGGACGTGGCGGCCCGAGAGGAACGGAAGGAAGTGTTTCAGAGACAGAAACACAGCTGAGAGCTCGAGAACGTTTATATGAAGGCGTTGGAGAGCCTGGCTCCAGCGTCCTCTCACACCTCTGCCCTCGAAAATGCCACCCCAGCCGGATAGGCTGGCGTCTGTGGTGACCACCTTTCTGGACGAGACAGTGCCCATGGACACCCCTGAGTCAGGAAAGATGGGGCCCGCCAGTGGCGCAGAGCCGTCACGCAGTCTGCTGTGACCGTTATCCACCGTGCGCCATGACGCACGGGATCCAGCCTGAGCGAAGCGACCCAGCGCTGAAATTCCCGCATGTGAAGACGACCGAGGCGGGTCACGAGGATGGCTGAAGCCATCAGACCCAGCAGCCGGAGACACAGTCTGAACTGGACAGACCTGCGTCGACGGAAGCGCGCGAGGCACGCTTTGAAAGCTTTCACTCTCTCCTCCGAGAGGCGAGCAGTGAATGGCACGGAGCGCAGGGATAATCCTAGAAAGCATATCTCCTGCGTCGGAGAGAGTTGGCTCTTCTCCATATTTATCACAAACCCCAAATTTATTAGGTGTTCCGTGACAATGCGTGTGTGAACCCTGGCCTCCTGTTCTGACTGCGCCAGCAGGAGCCAGTCGTCCAAATATGTGGCCAGCCGTATGCCCCGGCGTCTGAGCGGGGCCACGGCGGCCTCTGTGCACCGTATGAAAACCCTCGGGCTGAGAGACAGGCCGAATGGGAGCACACGATATTCGTAGCACACCCCCCGAAAGGCGAATCGGAGATATCGTCTGTGAGGGGGGTAAATGGGAATGTGGAAATACGCGTCTTTCAGATCCACGGACGAAAACCAATCGTTCGGTCTTACTAGACGCAACAGTGCCGCATGTGTCAGCATCCTGAATTTGTATTTCCGCAGAAACTTGTTCAGGGCCCGCAGGTCCAGAATAGGGCGGATTCCTCTTCCCCCCCGTTTGGGAACGAGGAAATATCTGGAGTAAAAACCTGACAGACTCTGTTCGGGAGATACGACAGAAATGGCTCTTTTTTCTAACAGAGAGAGGATTTCCTCCTGTAAGATTCGAGCTAATTCTCCCTGTGCTCGTGACTGTATTACGCCGGAGAAACGGGGAGGGGCAGCGGCGAATTGGAGCCGGTATCCCCGAGAAATCGTGCGTAACACCCACGGTGAAGCTGCGGTTGCTTTCCAATTCTCCCACTTGAGAGAAGAGGAGAAGCGCATTGCAGCCCCTGCTCCATCACGGGAGGTCCCGACAGCGGTGCTGTGGCGTCCCCTTGCGGTAGAGCTGGGAAATAACCCCTGGGCGTCGCCGCAGGAGCGGCGAAGCCTGTTGCTCTGCTCCCCGGGGATGGAGATGCCCATCTCGGGGGCAGAGCCGCAGAGGGCTTGGTGGCCACACTGCTTATAGACAGGGTATTTTTGTTCATTTTGGCTTTTTTTGCTATCTGCACCCTCGGCTCGTGGCCTGGCTGTGACAGATTTCTTTTTATTTTCACACGTTTGGGGGACATGTGTGTATGTGTGTGCTTGCGGACATTTTGCTCGGGGCGCAGCAGCCTCCGAGGCGATGTCTCTCCTCCCGTGTACCGGCTCTGGGGTGGGCAGCGGCGGCGTGGGACGCACACAAAAAAGCCAGAACGGTGGGTCTGCATAACGGGGAACAGCAGGACGCTCCACCCGAAGAGAGGAAGGCTGTCCAGCCGCTCTCTTCTTCTTCCTCGCCTGGGTGACTGAGGCCGCGGCGGCCGGTGGCGGCGGCGGGACTGCGGTCGAGGCAGGAGATTTTCTGTGCCAGCCGGCTCCGGGCTCTCTCCTCGGAGGGAGGGGCGGGCCGAGCTGCTGCAGCCGCTTCGGCATCTTGAAATGCGGCGGCTGAGAGGCAGCTTGAGCAAACGATTTGCGCTGCACTGGAGGTGATGGTGTGGGTGCTTTACGAGGGAGACAAAGTTTCAGGGCTTCGTTGTCCTTCTTCTTTGCCTCACATCGCTGCTGCATCGTGGCCAATGCAGAGCCGAAGACACCCTCCGGGACAATTGGCATATCTAGTATGTCATCCCGCTCCCTGTCAGTCAAGTTAACGAGGCTGAGCCATCTCGCTCGCTCCTGAATGACGAGGGTCGCCATCACCCTGCCCGTGGCCTGGACTGAGACGCGCTGTATGCGGAGGGACAAGTCGGCGATGACTGCCATTTCCTCCCACGCGTCGGGGTCCTGCTCGTCAGCGGATGCCCCAAACAGCTCTGCCTGATAGGCAGTGAGGATGGAGAGAGCGCTGAGAGCTCTGGCCGAAAGGGCGGCTGCCTTATACGCCCTCTCGGCCAGTGCAGACTGGAACCGCTCGGGCTTGGTTGGCAGCGTCGGACGCCTGGAGGAGGCTGCAGATAGCTGGCTCGTGCTGCCCGGGCAGAGATGCGCAGCTACGGGGCTTCCACCGGAGGCATCAAGAGGAGACCCTGGGCTTCCATCGCCTCGCAGTCGAGGGATGCTGCGCCCGGGATGGGGCTCCTGTACGGGCAGTAATTCCAAGTTTTGGACAGCTCGGCCAGCAACTCGGGGAAGACGGGAAGAAGCTGTTTTACCGCACTACGAGCCAGGGCGAGCCGCTTGCCTTCATAGCGGGACCCGGTGGGCTCCGCTACTGCAGCCGGCCAGGGGACCTCCAGCTTCTCTGCCGCACGTTTGCACGTGCTGAGCAGGTCCACATGGAGGGGGGGAGCTGGAGAGCTCACCCCGCCTTCCTCCCTGTTGGTAGACTCGGGCAGCTTCGGCTTTACAGCCAGGGCTGGGCCACGGAGGTGTCGTCTTCCTCCTCGTCTGATATGAGGAACGAGGCGTCATCGTCATCCTCTGTGAGGCCAATTTCCAGCACGTCTTCCTCGGAAAACGGGGGAGCTCGGAGCTGCTCGCACTGGGGGGCCCAGTCGTAGCCAGTCTCCGGAACTTCCCCGGCCATGACCTCGTCTTCCTCCGCGGCTGCGCCTAGGTCAGCGGCGGGGAGAGACGGGTCACGGTCCGCGTCGGGAAACGGGGGAGCTCGGAGCTGCTCGCACTGGGCGGCCCAGTCGTAGCCAGTCTCCGGAACTTCCCCGGCCATGACCTCGTCTTCCTCCGCGGCTGCGCCTAGGTCGGGGGGGGAGAAACGGGTCACGGTCTGCGAGGCTAGCTTGGCGGGCTAGCCTGCGTCTGAGGCTCTTGACTGTGAACACTTTGCAGTGTCCACAGGACCCGGGAATTTCGAGGGCTAACCTGGCGTGGTCAACCCCCAGGCAGGTACTGCACACCGGGTGGGTGTCCCTCCCTGAAATTTTGTTCCCGCAGCAACAGAGCCGAGAGTCTCCTCTGGTGTGAGGATTTTTAGTGGTCTCCATTTCGCCAACAAGCTGGAGCGCTAGTGGAGAAAAGGGTCGTGGCTAGCTGGTGTGCTAGCGTGGGGTCGAGGGGGTAGCTGGTGTGCTAACTTAGCTCGACCAACTCGAGCGTCCGTGGAGGGGAGCCGAGAGGAATTCCGCCGTGGAGGGGTCGGAAAAGAATACTTACCGGTCCGGTCTGGTATGAACGGACAAGGCAGAAGCCAGAGCACAACACTAGCGTCCGGTGACGGAAGCTAGCAAGATCCGTCTGGTGGACAGTTAAGCTAGCGAAAAGCTCTGACGTGAGATAAGTTCTCAGGTGAGAAGAGGTTTTGAATTAGGGGAATGTTATCCGCGCACACTATATATAGTAGATGGGACTACTGGGTGCGGCGCGGATGAACACATTCACCGGCCAATCAGGATTGGCGGATTGAGATAAATGCTTCTATCAGGGCTGCAGGAGGCTGCATCCCATAGCGAGACACCGAGTGAATATTATGAAGAAGAACTTTCATTTACAAAACAGGTTTTATCCAGCACGTAGGTCATTCACAAAGCAAGTGTGCAAATGGTGTAAAATACACTTCTGGGGAGGGGAAACATGCCCACACCCACCCTCATAAGTTAAAAATTAAACCTCTGAAGTTCATTAGATAACATTTTATTAGTTTGGTGCACATAGATGGGACTTTGTCAATCTTTATCAGCCCGGGTGCATTTAAGAGGGAACTTTTGCAGCCAAAACAAACATGGAGGCCATGACCCGGCTCCAAACAGTTCCCCATTTTCTTCAGACCCCTGCTGAAATGGTGAAAGCCTCGCAGCCACGGCCATCAGAAAGATTATGATTTTGCAACAACTCACCACAAATGCATCGTACACCGAGTGAACTTGTGACAGATAAGGAAGATGCTCTAGATTTCAAGAATGATAAATGTTTGTGTCCCAGAAAAATCGGAGGTAACCTGTTGTTTGAAATGGTGGTACCTCTTCCGCCAGGCTTGTCTTTCAGCAGCTGCTTCCTGTCCTGTCTCTGGCCTGGTTCAGAGCTCGTCGATGGACAACTCTCCGTTCTTCACCCTGTTCATGATGCTCAGCTGCATCTCATTGCTCAGCTGAAAGCACAACAACAACAACAACAACACGGAAACAGTGTGGACAATGTTTAAGAGGTTATCTCTATTGTTTATTGCGAGGAATCCTGG